>CAHIKZ030000053.1:157500-182500 GCA_903632075.3 Acanthosepion pharaonis
TTCATTTTCTTCATTTCTTCCTTTCTTTCTTTCTCACTTTCTGTTTTACTCTTTCATTCTTTCTGTCTTTATTAATATTTCTTTCTTTCGTTTGCAACCCTTTCTTTCTTTCTTAGACCTTTCTTTCTTTCTTTTTTCTTAGACCTTTTTCTATCTTTCTATTTTTCTATTTTACTCGAATTCATAGTTTTCCTTAATCTTTCTTTACTAACTTTCATTCTTTTTTCTTTCTTTCTTTACTAACATTCTTTCTCTCTTTTCTTGTTTTCAATCTTATTAGCCTTTCTACTTTCTTTTAATCTTATCCTCATTTCTTTCTTTCTTTCCTTCTTTCTTACTTTCTTTTGCATAATTCCGTGGTTTTTTAATACATTCTTTCTGTTTAAGTAACCATTCTTCCTTTATCGATCATTGCTTTTTTTCTATCTCTTCTTCATTTCTTTCTTTCTTTGTTGAACTTTCATTTTGATTTCTTTAATAAAATCTCTTATTTTCTTTTTGCTAACTAAATTCATTTATTCTTTTTATCTTCTTTCATCAGTGAACACGTATTTTTTATCACGTATGATTCTTTCTTTTTTTTCTTTCTTTAATAAGCTTTTTTCTTTGCAAAAATTCCCTTCTTTCTCTCTTTTCTTTTTTACTAGCCTTTTTCTTTTTCTTCCATTACTGACTTCCTTTTCACCATTTCAAACTTTCTTTCTTTCTTATTCATTTTTCTTTTTTCTTTTTTTATTTCTTTACTAAACTTTTTACTAATCTTCCTTCTGTCTTATTTTATGAATCTGTTTTTTTTATTTTGCTCGCCTTTCATTCTTTCTTTATTTCTTTCTTAACCTTTTACTTTAACAACTTTCTTTCTCTCTCTCTTTGTTTTCTACTTTATTGACATTTCTTTCTTTCTTTCTTTCTTTCTTAAACCTTCTTTGCTCACCTCCTTCCTGTCTCTCTTCAGTACTGATTTCTATTTTGTTAGACGTCTTACTCCTTTACTTCATCGTTTTTTCTTTCTTTCTTTCTTTCTTTCTTTCTTTCTTTCTTTCTTTCTTTCTTTCTTTCTTTCTTTCTTTCTTTCTTTCTTATTTATTTCCTAACATTTTCTCTCCTCCTTTGTTTTCTATTTTATTAATTTTTCTTCTTTCTATCTTAACAATCTTTTCTTCTTTCTTTCTTTTTTCTTTCTTTCTTTCTTCTTTTTATCTTAACAATCTTTTCTTCTTTCTTTTTTCTTTCTTTCTTTCTTTCTTTTTTCTTTCTCAACAATTTTTTTTTTCTTTCTTTTTTTTTTTTTTTTTCTTTTTTTCTTTCTTTCTTTCTTAATCCATTTTTACTCAGCTTCCTTCTGTTATCATTTCTTTTTTATTAATGTTTTCTATTTTGTTACCCTGTTTTACGACATTTCTTCAACGTTCTTTTTTTCTTTTCTTTTCTTTCTTTCTTTTTCACTTTCCTAACATTCTTTCTTTCTTTTTTTCTTTGGTTTCTATTTTATTAGCATTTTTTCTTTCTGTCTTTCTTTATTTCTTTCTGTTTTAACCTTCTATTCTCTTTTCTTTATTTCTTTCTGTTTCTTTGTTTGTTTCTTTCTTTACTAATACATTTTTTGCTCACATTCTTTGTGTCTTTTTTATTACTCTTTTCTATCTTATTAGCCTTCCTTACTTCTTCCCTTCATTTCTTTCTTTCTTTCTTTCTTTCTTTCTTTCTTTCTTTCTTTCTTTCTTTCCAGATTTCAAAACGCACTAGATATTCTATCATTTTCCAAACTCTTAGTGCAATTCTTATAATAAGAAACAGATTTCATTTCGTCGACGTCGGCTCCTGTTAATTTCCTACGGGATCGATTAGCTTTATTTGAACTCAGCTAAAATCATCTTCTCCAATCGCGACGGTAAGTAAAGTGTATCAGGTTGTCTGAGTTTGATCTTAGGCAACAAATCGGGTTGGGAAGTAAAGTAATGTCAAGTCAGCGAAAATAGAAACTGATGCACCAGACGGGGTGCCTCTCAACAACAAGAACATCGATAACAACAACAACAACAACAATAATAATAATAATAATAATAATAATAATAAATGTTAAAGCAGCAGTACTACGACAGCGCACCATTCTTTGCTTAATCCTCTTTTAATTTATATAATCAACATACGTATGAGAGCTGTCCATCTATAGACAGATTCTTGTTGCCTCATGTAGCTGCGCGTTATTTTCACAAGTCTTTCATACTAGATTGTGTTCAAGACTCTTATTCTTCTTCTTCTTGGTGCCGCGTTTCTCCAAAACGTAGGCGATCATAGCTCTCCACAATTTCCTGGCTTTCGTAGCTCTTAATAAATTTGGTCTTTTTGTTATCTCTCCTAAGCCTTCTTCTACCATTCATTTAATCAAGCTTAGTTGTTAGATAGTTTATGGTGATATTTTACTAATCTGTCTTAATATTTCTTTCTTTCGTTTAGAACCCTTTCTTAGCCCTTTCTTTCTTTCTTTCTTTCTTTCTTTTTTTCTTAGCTCTTTCTTTCCTTCTTTCTTTTTTTCTTAGACCTTTCTTTTTTCTTTCTTTCTTTAAACTTAAACGTAGCTTAGATGTGGCACAAGGCCGAAATGAGGAGCACCCGGTGATGATCGAACTCACGACTCCGTCGTAACCATTAAAACACGTTGAAGTACACAAAATAATTTTCTAAACGTAACTTAGATGTGGCACAAGGCCGAAAGTGTGATCACTGGGCAGGTTATGAGCTGTTTTTCTCTATCCTTCTTGCCTTCAATCTGACTCGTGAGTATCAAATTTTCTGAGCACTCTTTTCTCACTATGTGCCTTAGAAATGTCAATTCTCTCTTCCTGATGTTGAGTATAAGTGTCACTGTCATTATCGTTTTCTTTAAAACTTCGTCGTTGCTCATATGTTCGGCCCATGGTATCCTCAACATCGTTCTGTAGAACAACATTTCTGTTGCTTGAATTCTCTTTTTCATCTATTGCCATGCCACACTGAGGGCAAAACTCCTATTGCATTTTGACTTTAATAAGCTAACATTTAGTAGATATCCATTAAATTGTTAACCTCCTATGGAATAGTGTTTAGCAAAAAGAGAGTATTACTCCGTTCGTCATTTTAGCGCTCCCTTCTGTTACAGCCTTGTGTCAGTCTAAGCCAAATCCAGTAATTATGCTTTTGCCCAATGTCACATATTGCCACGTTGTTGAATAGTGGCGTACGTCAGCATGCCAGTCTATTTTTCAAAATCGTATAAAAATAAAAAGGTTAAGAAAGAAAGAAAGAAAGAAAGAAAGAAAGAAAGAAAGAAAAGATAGTTAAGATAGGAAGAAAGAAGAAAGAATAGAAAACAAAGAAAGAAAGAGAGAAAGAATGTTAGTAAAGAAAGAAAGAAGGAAAGAAAGAAAGAAAGAAATGTCAATAAAATAGAAAACAAAGAAAGAAAGAGAGAAAGAATGTTAGTAAAGAAAGAAAGAAGGAAAGAAAGAAAGAAAGAAATGTCAATAAAATAGAAAACAAAGAAAGAAAAGAGAAAAAGAATGAAGAAAGAAAGAAAGAAATGTCAATAAAATAGAAAGTAAAGAAAGAAAGAAGGAAAGTAAAAGAAAGAAGGAAGAAAGAAAGAAATGTCAATAAAATAGAAAACAAAGAAAGAAAGAGAGAAAGAATGATATTAAAGAAAACTGGTTAAGAAAGAAAGAAAGAAAGAAAGAGTAAAAGGCAAGCAAAAAAAAAAGAGTTATAAAATACGACAGAAGGAAGATTAGTAAAAAGCTTAGTAAAGAAATAAGGAAAGAAAAAAGAAAAATGAGTAAGAAAGAAAGAAAGTTTGAAATGAAGAAAAGGAAGTCAGTAATGGAAGAAAAATGAAGAAGCCTAATAAAAGAAAAAAAAAAGAAAAAGGAGAAAAATTTTGCAAAGAAAAAAGCTTATTAAAGAAAGAAAAAAAAAGAAAGAAAAAAAGAAAGAATCATACGTGATAAAAAATACGTGTTCACTGCTGAAAGAAAATAAAAAGAATAAAGGAATTTAGTTAGCCAAAAGAAAATAAGAGATTTTATTAAAGAAATCAAAATGAAAGTTCAACAAAGAAAGAAAGAAATGAAGATGAGATAGAAAAAAAAAGCAATGATCGATAAAGGAAGAATGGCTAGTTAAACAGAAAGAATGTATTAAAAAACCACGGAATTATGTAAAAGAAAGAAAGAAGGAAAGAAAGAAAGAAAGAAAAAAGGATAAAATTGAAAGAAAGTAAAAAGTCTAATCAGATCGAAAACAAAGAAAGAGAGAAAGAATGATAGTAAAGAAAGAAAGAAAAAAGAAAGAAAAAAGGTTAGCAAAGAAAGATTAAGGAAAACAATGAATTCGAGTAAAATAGAAAAAATAGAAAGAAAGAAAAAGGTTAAGAAAGAAAAAAAAAGAAAGGTCTAAGAAAAAAGAAAGAAAGAATGAAAGGGCTAAGAAAAAAGAAAGAAAGAAAGAAAGAAAGAAAGACAGATTAGTAAAAATGACAGTCTGAAAATCATTACTTAAAGCCGATATTCTTAGATCTAATATTTTTTCTATAATTTTATTTTTCATATTCGATATTTAAAATAAACAAAATTGAATTAAATTTATAATTTACTTTTTAAGAATACATTACAACCAAATTTAATTCTATCCTGATGTAAAAACTACCACAAAAATGCGAGAAATAACAGTTTTAACAACAAATGAATATAACTTCGCTTTAATTTGTGTCTTTTATACACGTGTACTCTGGCATTAGGCTGTATGTATAGGACTTTTGTGTCTTTTATACACGTGTACTTTGGCATTAGGCTGTATGTATAGGACTTTTGTGTACTTGCTTAATGGATACGGATAACAAAATGAAATACTTGCATTATTTACATTATTCGGACTGTTATCCTCATCTTCCTTGCCATATACACAATGTTTCGGCCGTTGTACGCTCCGGACTTCTTCAGGTGATTGGAATTTCGAAACGAACTATTTATTTCCTCAAGGGCCAGCGGATAAAGAGACGTTGGTTAGATCCAGTGACGAGACCCGAAGAATTGTTAGTTTAATACCAGGCCACGTGCAGTGGAGAAACAAACTTGGAGAGTTGAGTTAAAGGGAAATAACTGAGACATCGGGAAGAGGCATGGCACGTGGAACTAGAACAATTTAACCCAGTGGACGAAATAAAGGCTTCGTTCGAATTTCCAATCACCTGAAGAAGGGCGTAGTTTAAAACGTCCAAAACGTTGAATATGGCAATGAAGATGAGGAAAACAGTCCGAATAATGTAAATAATGTAATAATCATAATACCTCATCTCCGAGATATAGACAGACATTATATCACTAGAAGCTAGTCACTGGATCTAACTAACGTCTTTATCCACTGGGCCATGTGTCCTTGTGAATATGGCAATGAAGATGAGGATAACAGTTTGAATAATGTAAACAATACAAATAATCATAATACCTCATCTCAGAGATATAGACAGCCATTATATCACTAGAAGCTAGTCACTGGGTCTAACCAACGTCTTTATTCACTGGGCCTTGTGTCCTTGTGAATATGGCAATGAAGATGGGGATAACAGTCGGAATAATGTAAATAATGCCTCATTTAGATATATAGAAAAAAGAAAATGAATTAAGTAGACAAAAACAGACAGCGGCGTAAGAGAAGGATGCTTCTTCTCACCGGACTTATTAAACCTACAGAGTGAGCTGATTTTGAGAGAACGAGAAAACCTACCAATATTTATTTTGGGTGGACATAATCTTAAGATTAAATACGTAAATAACAGTGTTGATGATTGACATAGAAAGAAAACTGCAGTAATTTCTAGACAAGGTAATAAACGAAAGTCAGAAGTAAGAACTGACGATAGATTTTAATAAGACATATAGAGTGGTTTAGCATGAAGAACAATCTCAAATGTAAGCTACGAATTGGAGACGTCAACGTTCAGCAAGTACAACATTTTAACCATCTGGGTAGGAGAGAAATCCGAGAGCTCCTTGGAAGAGCCAAAGATGCCTCCCAAAAGCTAAACCAAAGTATTAAGAAACAGGAAAATATCGTTAGAAACAAGGAAAAGAATGCTGAACTGATATGTAATATCAATCCTTTTATGTAGCAGTGGATTTTGGACATTTTTACTCAGTTGAATAGGAAAATTGTTGCAACAGACATGTGGTTCTACAGAAGGATTCTGAGAATACCTTGCATGGAGCATTTGAGCAACGAGTAACTGTTACGGAAAATGATACAAAAAAGACACATAGACTCAGAAAAGATACATTTCTAAGGCGCATAATGAGGGAATGAGGCTTGGAAAAATTTAACACTCACAAGACAGATTGAAGGTAATTAGAAATATATATATATATATATATATATATATATATATATATAATTTCATTTGATGAAAACAGACAACTTTAAGGGTCAATGGTTATAATTTATTTCCTCAGCGAGTTTCTTTTCCTGGCTCATCAGACCACACTTACAAGTGTGGAAAATGAATTAAATTTATATAATTTTTATATATTACTGAACTATATATATATATATATATATATATATATATAAATAATAATATATAAAAATATATATATATATATATATATATATATATATATATTGGAATATAATATATACGTACTTAAGCTTATGTAAATGGTTCACAGAATAGAATTTGAGAAGAATATTAAAGAGACAAACACTGTTTAAAGCTACAAAAAATAGGATGTTGTGAAGGGCTGTAATCGGCCACGTTCTGGAGCGTTTTAATAGAAGAAAACTGGAGTGTAATTATTTGTTTTAGAGTAGCAAACTTTCGTACTAACAGTATTTATGGTAACACGGAAAGACAAGCCTTGTCATGATTGAGCATTTGGAGCAGTACATTGGCTTATAACTAATCGTTGTATTAGACTGTTGTGCTGGCATACACATGACTAGATTTTCCTAACAGTGATCCTATTATGTAAATAATATTTCATTCGTTTTACTGTAAAAAAATCTTTGTTAACACAACACAGAACATTTGTAACAAATTCTTCCTTATTCAGTCTTTTTTGAGAACTATAAAGAAAAGAGGGAAGAAAAGACTAACTGTAAATTGTAAGAAGACATAATGTGTTGTTGTCAGCAGAAGGAACAACCTCAAATCCAAACTACGAATTAGATACATCAAGAAAATATTAAACATTTAGGAATATCTGTCTATACTTCTGAGATGAGGTATTATGTACACTATTTACATTATTTGGGCTATTGTTCTTATCTTTGTTGCCATATTTATCTCAACGTTTCGACCGTTGTACGCTCCGGCCTTCTTCAGCTTGTTGGAATGTCGAACTGAACCCTTTATTTCGCTTGCTGGAGTAGACTGTTCTAGTTCCACGTGCCATGTCTAATGGATGTCATTTATCAGTCATCTCCTGTTAATTCCCCACTGTAAGTTCTCCATCACTTTAACCAGGTATTGAATTCAAATTTTTTGGGTCCTGTCACTGGATCTAACTAACACCTTTATCTACTGTTCCATGTGTCCTTGATGAATTAACAGGAGATAACTGATAACTCACATCCATTAGACATGGCACGTGGAACTAGAACAGTCTATCCCAGTGAGCGAAATAAAAGGTTCATTTCAACGATTCAAACATTTAGGAAGTGTTTTAACAGAGAATGGAAAATGCGACACCAGAATTTGAAGGCGCATTGGGATAGCGAAATATGCCTTTCAAAAACGAAGCAAAGTATTGAGTGATATGAAACATTCGTTAGAAATAAAAAAAAAAAAAAATGAGACTACTGAACCAGTATATAGTATCAGTCCAACTATATGGCTGTGAATGCTGGACATTCTCCTTACAGATGAAAAAGAAAAAATGTGATTCTACAGAAGCATACTGAGAATCTCATGGAATGAATATGTGAGCAATGGAGAAGGTTTATGTAAAATGGAAATAAAAAGGAAATTTACTTAGAATTAGAAAAAGACAATAGAAATTACTAGAACGCATAATAAGGTAAGAAGGCTTAGAAAATTTAACGCTCACAGGACGTGGTGAAGGCGAAGGAGACAGAGAAAAGCAACGAATAGACTGCTTTACGAGTTTGTGTAATTGGTTGACATAACATAGATTATGACAGATGGCAAAAATACAAATATTGCCTAAGAGCTACAAAGGACAGGAAGTTGTTGAAGGACATGCCGCAAAGAAAAGAAGAAGAAGAAGAAGAAGAAGAAGAAGAACGAGAAGAAGAAGTCAGTCTCCCTTTTATCTATACTGGTTTGGTGGAAAATATTTTACAAGTACAAGACACATAGAACAAAAAGTTAAAAATGAAAAGTAAGATAAACAGTCAAGCATCTATGAATAGATACCCTTACGATATATATATATATATATATATATATATATATATATATATATATATATATATATATATATATATATTATTATTATTATTATTATTATTATTATTATATCAAGCGCCCTACGAGGCTAGCATCCCGCTCTCACCCTTTCACTGTTGAAACTATTAAATGTAGCCGTCTCTTCTACTCCAATAGCTTCATATCTCGCACCTCTCGCCTGTAGAACTCCCTTCCCTATTCCAGTTTCCCTGAGAGCTATAATCTCCAGCTATTCAAATGTAATGTCAATCGACATCTCCAGTTGCCTTGATCTATCCACTAACCTTCTCCTCATCCTTTCCTCTATCACTCCTATCTGATCTTGCTTTAAATTTTCTGAGTGGCTTCCCGCCTTGCTTGGGGTGAAACGCTTAAAAAAATAAAATAAAATATATATATATTATCCGATCTCCCACGTGATAGGAAGACTGAGTAAAAGTATTTATGAGGCGAATAAATGTGAAACAATTCCTTACATCATCGACATTACACAGATAATCATGAACACCATGAAGAATCTCTTGAACAGAATCAGAGAAATACTTCCTGGAAGGGATCTTTGGTAATCAGGTGAAGTAAACATTGAGATATTAACCTGAGGGCTTTTGAAATTGGCAAGCTAGGTCAGTTTATACGGCGTTGTTTCTGTAATTAACCGAGGCTCAGCTTGTACTTATTACACCCAGAAATAAGTCTATTTTACTTATATTGATGATTTAGCAGTTAGGCATTTAAAACAATTGAATGATTATTGGTAGGCAAAATTTGAAAACATTATAGACAGAAAAAAAAAGAAGATGAACAGGCCGAGAGAGTTCGCTAGAGATATTTATGAAAAACTAGCTAGCATGGTAGATAGAGAAATATAAATATAGATAGATAGAGAGAGAGAGAGAGAGAGAGACAGACAGACAGACAGACAGACAGACAGATAAATAGGAAGACATTAACAGATGGAGATAGATAGAAATGATCAGAACAAGACAGACACATATATATATATATATATATATATATATATATATATATATATATATATATTTATGAATAAAAATGACAATAGGAAAACTGGTAATTGCTGACGCGTTTCGTCCAATGTGGACTTTATCAAAGCAAAATACGAAAATGAAATTAAATGAACAAAGTAACTAATAAAAACAAAAACAGAATGTAGCTACCAACTGGAATGTAGAGAAACGCTATTTTCATATTTTTTAACTGAAAAATAACGTCAGAGATTGTCACGTGTGGAGAATATTGTCATTATATCTGTGTTGATGTATTCAGCCATTTTTCTTTCGATTTTATGAATCTGTTGTGCATATTTGTTTGTAAGAGTATTAATTTTGTTAAGAAAGGTGAAATAGGGAAAAAGCCTGGGCGTAAATTAATATTTGGATAATTTTCTATGGCGGCACTCTCCAGAATTTTCCTTCTGAGTTATTTTTTTATGAGTGTAGCATTTTTAAAATCAAAATTATGGTTGTATTTATTTCTATGTATGACTATTGCATTAGCTAAGTTGTTTTTGTGAGGTCTCTTTTGTGCTCATAAATGCGTTTTTTCAAACTTTACTTGTTTCTCAATATATTGGGAGGAGCAGTTTTGGCAATTTATTTTATAAATGCCTGCTTCAGAAATATTAGTGCTATTATTGTTTGAAGATCTTAGTATATCTATAATGGTTTTGGAAGTGTTTGTGACTATTTCAAGATTATTTAGATGGGATAGGTTATTCTGGATCGTGGAAGTGGCAGAATTGGTCGCTAGTATTATGTATCTGTTTTCATGCGATTTACTATTGCGGATTGTGTTATTAGTTTTGTTTCGTTTGTATATTTTGTATATTCAAAAACCTACAATACCCATATCATTTCATCCACAATGCAAGAAGAAAGGCATACAAAATATACAAATAGAATTTATAAACAATTGTCTTGTAAATGGAATCTTTAAAGCATTCTGAATGTAAAAATAAAGAAAAAAGTGTGCAAGACAATAAGAAACACTACCTGCCAAAAAAGTGAAGTTTTTTGAAATCGGTTGAAAATGTAGGAAATCCGATCCCATATATAAACGAACACACACACACACACACACACACACACACACACACACACACACACACACACACACAAAAAACAACCTTTATAATAAGTATAACTCGATATGAGTTGTCCCCTTTCATTCTCGTGATGCCTCTTAATCATGTTTTCAAATTGATTTCGTGCAAAAACAATTGTGTTTTTTCAATTTTTAGGGCTGTTAGAACCACCGCAAGGTATTTTTATGTAGTCCTGTGAAGTTTTGTTGAAATCGGTTGAAAAATGTAGGAAATCCGATCCAATATATAAACACACACACACACACACACACACACACACACACACAACCTGGGTTTTATAATAAGTATGATCATTTCTCTCTTTCACTCTCTCATATAACCTATGCTTCATCTTCCTCTTTTCTTCTCACTTATTTAACTCTTCCTTCCTCTCCCTTATTATATCCTCTTGTTTTTTTTATTCTCGAACTTGCCTTTAGTTTCTTTCTCATTTGTTCTTTCCCTTTCTATTTCTTTTAACCGTCTCTTTTCTTCACATTTTCTTTTCTATCCATATCTCTTTTTTCCTCCCAATTTATTCGTCTCCTCCTTTGTTTGATTTCAGCACTGTTTGCTTTTTTAATTTATTCTCTCCTCCTTTTCTCCCCTCTCTCGTTCAGCCATCTCTTTCTCTTTCACAATTTATTCGTCATTACTCTGTCTTTTATATTTCTTTCAATTCTCCTTTATTTACGTCTCTCAGAATTCGCAAATATTTCTTTATCATTCCTCTTTTCTATCTGTCTCTTTCTTTCTTTCTTCTCTTTCTTCGTTTGACTTACCGAGTTTTTTTGCAACCCACTTACCCTCTCTCTTTTTCTCTGTTGTTCACTTTCACATCTTTCTCTCTTTCTCTCTCTCTCTCTTTATTTTACGACATAATCATCTTCTCTATCATTTTTCTTTTTCTATCTCCCTCCCCACTCATTTACTACTTCTTACTTCTTCTATTTTCTTTCTCCCTCTCTTCTTTTCGTGGATTCTTTCTTTCCCTCCCTTTGTATCTTGTGTCAATTTGTTTCCCATAAAGTTTCGCCTTCTCATTCTTACACTTTTTCTCGATTTATTTTCTTATTTCTTTTCCTTATCTTCTCTTTTCATAATTTTATCGTTCACTAATACTCCCAATATATATATATATATATATATATATATATATATATATATATATGATACCTGCTCAGGAGTGTATGGACAGGTCTTTCTACGAAATTTTGGAGTCGAGATACTGGAAGGAAACATCAATCAGTTAGTGACAAAATTTATGAAACTAATCCTATATATATATATATATATATATATGATAAAATATATATTTTAGGGTATGCTATGTTTATGGCTTAAAGTGCTTAATATCAAGGATAGTGCGTATGTAGATCTAAAATTGGACATTGAATTTAACACCCAGAAATGACTATTTGTTTAATGTTTTAACGCAATCGTATGGTCTGGCGATTTGCGTTTAAACATGAAACGAACTACCGCCTCTGGCTGCTGATTCAATGTCCAATATATATATATATATATATATATATATATATATATATATATATATATATATATATGTGTGTGTTTCATTGAATTATATAGACATATTGCGACTATTTATTTTTATACTGATCCTTTTCAGTTTTTTGATGTTAAGAGGAATTTTAACATCAAGGAAGTGATTAGAGAACTTGAAAAGTTTAGTATAAAAATAAATAACAACTAATATATCTATATTATTTTAATCAATGAATCATGTTTGAATGAAGATATGCTCTCTTTACCTACACACACACACACACACATATATATATATATATATATATATATATATATATATAATCAGGCCTGACGATTGCGTCTAACATGAAACAGTCTGTCGCCTCTGGTGGTGAGTTCAATATTCACTTTCATATATATATATATATATATATATATATATATATATATATATATATATATATATATATATATATATATTATGTTATAAGTGAATATGTTGTGGTCAGTGTAATGCTTTTTTTTTATTACTGTCGAATTATTCCGATTATGATTTTCTATTTACTTTGCCAATGTCTCTCAATGGAACGTACACCAAAGGACCAATCCTCAAATTCGTCCACGAACAACACAAAAGCTCAGAAATAATTCTTATGAATACGATCCATTTTGGTAATTACTTTTGTCCATCCTGCCATGGAGAATATGTAGGAAACCTACAATACTCTGTAACCTGCAGTGATAGGTCAAAAAGCCAGAATGACTTTAATATATGCCATCGACTCTCTCCGAGATGAAAAAAAAATGCTTAAATCAGCAAAAGATCTAAATCAACAACCGCCATTTGCTTTTATTTACAGGAAAAACAATTCCAAAACGTCTTAAATGAAAGTCATTGACATCGCTAATTCACACTGACCTTCTATTCGTGGGGATGATTCCCGAAAACTACAATTTTGAAGTACCTCTATTTACTGGGGCAAATAAAAAAAAAGCATGTCTGAAATGAATACCATTGATATTGCTAATTTACTTTGACATTCTTGTCATGGAGACCGTACTCAATATCTACAATCCTCGCAGATCTTCATTACCAAAACAAAACTCCCAAATGCGTAGTTATTACAAAATTGAATAACTTTATCGTCTTAACGCAATCAACTTAAAACATCATTGCATAAAAAAAGAGTAAATTAAATACGAAGTTGATACGATCACACTGAAACAGATAGGTAGATATGAACACACCGAGATAGATAAATAGATAGATAGTAAGAGAGATATGAACAGAATGAAATATAGACTGAGATAGATAGATGGAAAGATAGATATGAATGCAATGAAGCAGAGGGATATGAATTGGCTGATATAGATAGATAGGTATGAACAGACTGAGATAGATAGATAGATAGATAGATAGATAGATAGATAGATAGATAGATATGAAAACAATGAGGCAAATGGGTATGAATTGGCTGGTATAAATAAATATATATATATATATATATATATATATATATATATATATAGATAGATAGATAGAGAGAGAGAGAGAGAGAGAGAGAGAGAGAGAGAGAGAGAGAGATAAACAAACCGAGATAGATATGAAGGCAATGTGGTAGATGAATTTGAATGGGGTGAGATAGATAGATAGATAGATAGATAGATAGATATAATAATTGGGCTCATTTACAACATTTTCGAATCTGTAAAACTCAATCAAGGGAGACAACTATTGAACTCTAAATATTTTGTACTGCGCCATATTTTTTTTTATTGATCTGACGTGGCACAAGCTGGGTGAGTAAGTCATAAAAATTCCTTAAGTTTCTCTTTTATTCTGATTGTTTGCTAGAAACAACAGTTTTAAGAATACGACTTTAAGCATTTCGAATTCATATTTTCTTCTGTGCAGTGAAACTCAACAGAGCAGATTCCTGGGATTTTCAAATAGAGTGGTCAGGAAAAGAAGTAACTAAAAGAATGAAACACCCATGCGAATATTGCACGGTATCTAATGCATTGCTATTTTGACGTGAATGCCGTTTGCTCAAGTTCGAAAGGGGCAGCTCTGTGGTTTGGAAATATTCCAGTGAGCGGCAGACCTGAGCCACCAAATAACATACGTCTTGGATTCTGGCAAGTAAAATAATATATTTCATCTCGCTAATACATTTTTACATCGTTCCTGTCTATTTTATAGCATAGTGCCCATAAAAAATAATGGTATTTATATACGGGCAAATTAGCACTTCTGCCTCGGATTAGACAATCTGTGAACTCTGTCTAAGATAAAGTGTTGATTTTATCTCGAACCAATGGGGTATCTTTGAGCTTTGTAAAATGTGTTACAACCAACACACACACACACACACACACACACACACACACACACACACACACACACACACACACACACACATATATATATATATATATATATATATATATATATAATACAAATATAAAATTTGTCAGTTAGCTGATTGGTGTTATCTCCAGCATCCTGAGATTAGAAGACGGGCCCCCCAGCAATCACTCCATCCATTCGATGTATCAAATATCCAATTTTATATTAACATACACTCTATCCCTAATATACAGCACTTTAACTCATAAATATAGCATAACTTAAAACTATATATGTGAAAAGTGTATATAAATATATATATGTATAATTATTTATATATTATAATATATATATATTTATATATTATATGCGCGGTACTTATTAGAAAGCACTCAATATCAGAGATAGAGCTAACATATTTGGTTGGATTGTGAGTTTGTGACCCTGGGTTTGGCGATCGTCAGACAAACACGATCGCCAAAGCGTGAAACCCAGGGTCACAAAACAGCTATATATAAAATATAAATATATATATATATATATATATATATATATATATATATATATATATATATATACGTTAATACGCTAGGAATTTTCAATTCATATGGTGTGCAGATACAAAGTTAAAAAGTTAAAATGAAATATATAAAACGGAAAAGAAGACACAGCCGTTGACAATAAGATACTGAGTTAACCAAAGAAAACCCGTGTAATGGTAAGTGGAGGCGATATACCAAGTTTAAAAAAATTGTTTTGTTTTATAACTAATAATTTATTATTATATTTATTTAATTTTTTTTAACTTTTTTTTCTTTTTCAAATTTTTTGTGTCATAATTTGATTTCCTTTCATTTTTTTTTCATAACCCCAACTTTGGGTTGTGGAATTAAAATCTGCATTAAGTTTGTGTTAACTCTTTCTATTTAAGCCAGGCAATATCTGTCTACCCTTATCACTGTACAGGTTTTGTTTGGTTAATATCTTGTTGTCAACGGTTGCGTCTTCTTTTTCTTTATTAAATTTCTAAGTTTATAACATTGTATCTGCGCACCGTTTGAGTTGAAAAATGCTAGCGTAACGATAGGTGAAATAGCTATTCTCTTGAGGTAATTTTTGGATTTTCTCTATTTTATATATATATATATATATATATATATATATATATATATATATATATATATATATATATACACACACACACACATATATATATATATATATATATATATATGTAAATATTATAGCAAGAAATTTAACTTTCAGATGGCACGACAATTTCTCTTTGAAAATAATGAATACTATAATGTTTATCTTATAATAAAAATACCCTGATGATGACATGGATATGCCGAAAGTACTGGGAAATAAAACAAATATGTATAAACACTGCGATTTCCTCTTGACTTTCAGAATGACATCAAACAACTTATCCGCAAGTATGAAAGGATCTAATCGAAAATAAGTAGACAGAACATGTCAAAACTATATAACGAAACACACACACACACACACACACACACACACACACACACACACACACACACACACACACACACACACACACACACACACACGGTGGAGTAATGGATAGCGGCTTGGATTGAGGAATCGCAGAGCCGAGTTCGAATTCCAGCCAGCTATGGGTAAAATAGCAGGACAGACTGAGTTCTGTAGCCTTGGATGGCAACTGGTCTAGGAGAAGGTCAACTCTGAATTCAAAACCTGCGGAGGGTCGTTTGAGAAACTTGTGGCATTCGGTGCACCAGGTCTCTGTATTCGTCTCTTCAAAAAGTGTGGATGGTCCTGCACGAGGCCTTCACCCCTCATAATCAAATCTCATGTGCCGATGTCGGGCTGTCGGTTTCCTGAAACTGATCTGTTTTCACCCTCATACGTCGAATCTCGACGGGAGAGTCGATTATATATATATATATATATATATATATATATATATATATATATATATATATATATATATATAGATAGATAGATAGATAGATAGATAGGTAGATAGATAGATATGAAGAATTGCACATTGAGTGTTGGTGTTAATAAAATTGTAATTTATATGTAACAACAGAGCGAAAATGTATATTACTAATAAATATACATTTCTTTCCTCACCGGTAGAAAAATTCATCCACGTTGCAATCGCTAGGTGCTGATTGAAAACTGACTATTGTAAATTATATAATACATTTCTATTCTGTCGTTAAGGCCCTAAATCCTATCGTCGAGTAATTGCTTCTTTTCCGGTTTTTTTTTCCATTTAATTAATAAGAACCTATTTCTGTCAGTAATAATTTAATTTATTTCATTTTTTGTTTTTCAGTGCTATTCTTCTATTGACAAACAATTCTCGGTATGACGATAACCTAGATCCGTTAGCAAATCCTCTCGTCGGGAGCCTTTGAGGAGCGTGGATCTACCTCGAAATTGCTGTTGTTCCCAGCTCCACCATGATCTGGGGTGGTAGCACCTGTTAGGGTCCCAGCTAAGGGCAAATAGTGAACTCCCAAAAACAAAACACTATAAAAAATACAAGCAATACATTTTTATATAAACAAGTTACCAGCAATGCCTATTTATAGTAAAATGACCAACAATACATTTTATCTGTAGTTGAAGGCATACAATTACGTTCAAAATATATTAAGTATGTCGAACTGAATCCTTTATTTCGCTCACGGGAGTAGACTGTTCTAGTTCTACATTTCATGTCTAATGGATGTCAGTTATCTGCTGTTAATTCCCCTCTCCAAATTCCCCACCTCCTTAACCAGGTATTGAACTCACACTCTTTGGGTCCTGTCACTGGAACAATGTAAATAGTGTGCATAATACCTCATCTTAGAAATATAGACAGATACTGAACGAAGTTAATTTTATATTATTTAAACAAGATTCCTTATTTTACTGTAAGAATAATAGGATAACAACTAAAACAATCAACAAAAATTCAGTGTAACCCGGATATAAGAGAGTTGTCGGGACCGGAGAAAATCTCTCTTATATCCGGGTTTCTCTTATATCCGGGTTTCTTATCTCCGGGTTACAATGTACATTTTTCTTACTACAAACGAAATACAGTAGCAAAGCGACATCAAGGTGATCATCACCCAACCTTGTTCTTAAACGACTTTTAATATATTTCATTTTTGAAAAAAAAAAGTTGTTCACAATCATATGTACTTCCAAATAAAGATACCATTCTCGCATTATTCAATAGGCTTTTATATTTTCCGCTTGTAAAAAAATATTTATGGTAGAAGTCAGCTATGGATTTGGAATTAAATTTTGATTAAAAAAATTGACATATTGTTAGTCAATTAACTCCAACTGATATTTTCTGCCACTTGCTCCGCAAATTAATTAGATAAGTAGTTTTCAGGTTTTAAGTTGGCGGACCGGAAAAAAAAAATCCTCCACGGTCCGGATGTGACCCAGGGGCCGGTAGCTGCCGACCTCCTATTCTAGAAGATGCTTTTTCTGACCACAACATTCTTAACTTCTTCAGGTCTTGAGCTAACCGGTATCTTTCCCACATATACTCATAAGATGCGCTTCTTACCTCTTAATTTTGCCGCTCGTAAAACAACCACTTTCACTAACCCTCTACCATGACTGGCTCTTGGGTCTTGTATAGGGTGAAAATTATTAACAAAAAAAAAACACAAAAAACAAAAACAAAAAACACAAAAAACAAAACAACTAAAAAACAAAAGAAAATATATAGCCCATTTAACTAAATGAAAAAAAAACAAAAACAAAGATATAATCAGTTTCTTAAAATTTCACACCAACAAAATCGAAATATTTGGCAAGGAACACCTATCAATACTAGAAAACGTTTGAATACTTTAAAATGGCTTATTAATACATAAACACGCACATACACATACATACATACATATATATGGTGTAATAATGACAATTGAAAAAAAAAATTACTTTTTGACGACGCGTTTCATCTTCCGACTTTAGCACGACAAACAATGAAAGACAAATTGGATAAGACAAATTGGTAGAAATCTTCTTCCCATTATACTGTCTTATCCACAGAATTATTCTGGGAAATTTATTTATATTGTCGATATGGAAAACAAAAAACAAACTCTTAGTATAAAGAAACTTACCATTATCCAATAAGAGGCTTACGCAAGAGCGTTTCTCTTTTTAAAATTTTGGATGTAATGCAAATATAACAACAAAACATTTCCTTTTTCATTGTTTGCCTTGATAAAGTCGGAAGACGAAACGCGTCGGCAACAACTAAGATTTTTTACAATTGTGATTTTTATACCAATTTGTCTTAGCCACAGAATTATTCTGGGAAATTTAATATATATATATATATATATATATATATATATATATATATATATATATATATATATATATAAAAGGCTCAAACACTAATATTTCATGTTTATAATTTATTACATTGGAATCGTAATCACGATCCAATTCATCAGACCTACAAATTCAAAAAAAGATGAATGTGTCTGATAAATTGGATTGTAATTACGATTCCAGTGTAATAAATTATAACCATGGAATATTAGTGTTTGAGCCTTTTATATTATATTCTTACTCTGTCCTGGACATTGAGTTCTACCTAGATTTTATCCTGGTGGGATATATATATATATATATATATATATATATATATATATTGATATAATATATATATAAAGAAAAAAGCGAAAATAGACGGACAGACAGACAGACAGATAGATAGATAGATAGATAGATAGATAGATAGATTTTATATTATATTCTTACTCTGTCCTGGACATTGAGTTCTACCTAGATTTTATCCTGTTGGGAATATATATATATATATATATATATATATATATATATATATATATATATATATTCTAATATCTAATATTATCTCTCTCTCTCTCTATATATATATATATATATATATATATATATATATATATATATATATATATATATATATATATGAGAAAAGAGAAAGAAAAAGAAAAAATAGACAGACAGACAGATAGATAGATAGATAGATAGATAGATAGATAGATTTTATATTATATTCTTACTCTGTCCTGGACATTGAGTTCTACCTAGATTTTATCCTGTTGGGAATTTTATATATATATATATATATATATATATATATATTGACCACTAATATCTTATATCATCTCTCTCTCTCTCTCTATATATATATATATATATATATATATATATATATATATATATATATTGAGAGAAAGAGAAAGAAAAAACAAAAAATAGACAGACAGACAGATAGATAGATAGATAGATAGATAGATAGATATGGCCAAATTTGAATACGTAATTATATAATTTACTTCAAGCGTTATTAGAATTAAAAGATTTGAGAAGCATGATTTCTTGAAAAAAACTTCTGCGCTTTTCAACAGGCTATAACGCTGACTGTCCAATGTCTCCTGTATAGAAACAGCTATTTCCACCATACTGTTGCCCTTATTCATTTATTTTTATTCCCGAAAAAGTATTTTGTATTTAGGTCTGTTTGTTGGTTGGTTGTTTTAGCGTGCCTTAAACTCATCTCACACCTCAAATGGAGCTCGTACATACAATCTACTGGTAAAAAGGCTGGAAAAATGGTCAGTTCCCTCTGACATCTCCAGTAAGTACCTGACACTTCCTGCTATCTTCTACCATTACAAGGGCCATATCATGCCTAAAATTGGAACACCGCTTTCATATAGGAGCCGCATAGTCTTGATAGTGTCTCCGCGTTCTTCAGGGTTGTAAATTATTTTCCACTGTACAACCTCTTTCTGAAATGTCTTTCAGGGTCGTTGCAAGTTTCTCGCTGATCTATCCACGGAAAATGTTCAAATATTCTACATTCCTTAGTTCTACTAGTTCTTAGCTCACCCCCGACACGCCTCCAACATTATAGAAAACCACCCTCATTCCCTTCATATTTCAGAGTGATGTAAAAACTACTCGTGCAGTTTCTTCCCGTGAGCCACTGCTCTGTAGAACCGACTCCCAAGATAGTTTTTTCCCGATCCCTAAAATGATCAAGTCTAGGATTAACCGTTATCTTACCCACATATCCTCGTAAACTGCGCGTTTTAATATGTAACCCTTTACCTCGAGTAGCTCCCCGGGCGTTGTATAGAGTGAAAGTCACTACCAAAATCTAAATATGTACGAAATTTTATTTTATTTTGTAAGGTAATTGTTATGGTCCGGTTCCTTGTACCACGGTGATAGTCCAAGGTAGAACCAATAAAGAAGAACTCGAACACGTATATGGAATAATACAGATATATTACAAACAGGAATATATACAGAGAAGTAGAAGTGTTAGTATGAACAATCAGGTTTAGTAGAGAGAACAACCAGTATCACTATTCCAATGTCTTGCAGCAATTGTCTGAACACGACTCTGTTTCGGACTGCCTCTGACTCGACTCTAGACTCGACTTGAACTATTGACTGGCTGACTCCTTGCCTACTCCTGAGGCGCAGTATTTATTAAGTATGGAATAGTTCATTATCATTATTTTGGGTAAGATCCCATAACAGTAATAATGTTTTTAGTGATACAAGTCTTACTAATTAACCTGTAGCTGGTGGAGGAGAAGAAATAAGTGTATACAACGAACCTAACTGGAAATAGAACTTGGCTCCCCGATTAACAATTTATAGCCATTATCTATTATACCACGCAAACATTCAAGCTTACAACACCTAAAATTCCCAAGCGGTTACCAATCTAGTTACTGACTAGGTTCGACCTTGCTTAACTACGGTGGTCGTACGGTGTTTCAACGTCAGGGTTGTGTTTATGTCTTTCGTATTATAAAATGTGACACTTTCAAAACACGTTATTATCAATAATTTTTAATAAGATTAGATATCTTAATTTTAAACTATTTTTCACATATAAATATATCAGGAATATTTTACAAACCTCGGTCTTTGAAACATTTTTGTGGAAACTTATGACTAGAGTAATAAAATCGCAGAAAGTGACTATATACATAGTCCGAGTGTGTTAGAATGATTTTAATTAAAGAAAAGACATTTTTTTTACGGAGATCGAACCTGTTTACCCCTCACTACAAGACACATTTATTAAACATCGCCATTTTCTTTCATAAAGTGAGCATCAACACTCATTGAATTGCTTAACGACAGTAGTTACAACACAAATATTTCCCTTGTCTATAGTACAAATATTTCTGTTTGTGTGCGTGAATTAATAAAGAAATGCGGAAGGGTAATAGAAAACTATAACGCCAAGAAAAGAGACCACGAAGGAACATTAACAAACAGACAGACAGATTAATAGATAGATTGTGAAGAATATTAACAAATAGACAGATTAATAGATAGATTATGAAGAATATTAACAAATAGACAGACAGATTAATAGATAGATTATGAAGAATATTAACAAATAGACAGACAGATTAATAGATAGATTATGAGGAAACAGCTCGCTAGCTAACGTAGTAGATAGATACGAGCAGTCGTAACTAGCAATATATACATCCTAAAGTCGAAAGCCAGGTTCGAAACCGGACATGGGACTCTTGCACCGACCCTATATACATACATACATACATACATACATACATACATATATATATATATATATATATATATATATATATATATATGTGTGTGTGTGTGTGTGTGTGTGTGTGTAAAGTGTGAGTATATATATATGTGTGTGTGTGTGTGTATGCAATTTTATATATACAAAACACGCACGATATGATTACACATATATAGAGACGCACACACGACCAAATACATGTATATATATATATATATATATATATATATATATATATATATATATATATATATGTGTGTGTGTGTGTGTGTGTATAAATTCATGCAAGCATACTTCTTTGAATAATCTAGACATATGTCTATTTATTCTTATTTTCATCCTCACAAATTCACAGATCAGTTTCTTAGTACTGTTACAAAACTGACTAAGAACGACGCCGTAGTTTTGATTCTTTTTTATTTTATCAAGTCAATTTACGTGAAGAATATATTAAGGATACAGCTTCATTTATTTCTTTATTATTAAAGCTGTAAAATACTCAACGTAAATTTTTCGAAAAAGTTTTAAAACAAAATTCTCTCTTCACAATTTGAGCAATCCCAAACTTTGCTTTTATAGGCATTTTAAAACACTCATGCTATAATCATAATTCATTTTATTTAGTGTAAGTTTTTGTTTTTCATTTTCATGGTGGAGTATACTTGTATTGTCGATTACTATTTCTCTAAAACGTGAATATGGGCAAGAATTTTTTAAAAATATTTTGCAATATAACTTGAATCTAACATGTCTAAAGTAGGCCATCTTGATAATGTCGTTGTTGTGAAACCAACATATATATTTATTTTTCGTCACAGATACAATCTCCCAAAAGACATTTAAATTGATATACATTGTTGGTCTTTTGCAAATTATTTGTTGAAGGAGAAGAGTTATTGCGGATGATTACATTGGTTATACTAAATTTAGTATAGGATATAATTAGTTTTAATTTTTTATTAGGATCAGTGGGGTATATATTAGTACTTATAAGTGTTTTTAAGATGACAATCCAAATAACATATATGTACAACGTGATGGCGTTTCCATGGGTTCACTTCTAGGACCAAGATTTAGTAACTTCTATGTGGCTAACCTTGAAAATAAGATATTTCATACCTCTAAATCCTTCGATTTACCTAAGATATGTAGATGATATTCTCGTCTTAGTTAAAAACATAGACAACATACATAAACTAAAAAAAACTTCCAAAAATCTCCCTTCTTAAGCTCACATATGAACTTAACAATAAGACAATTCCTTTACTTGATATATTGATAGACACCAATAATAATACATTTACTGTCTCCCCCCCCAAAAAAAATATATATCACATACACATACACTTTCAACTATAAAAGTGAATGTCTTGACTATCACAAAACAGCGATTATACAAAATTTAATAAACCGTGCAAAATTTAAATCCACGAAAAAAAAAAAAAAATTCTACGCGAAATTAAAAAGCATTAAACAGACTCTCGTTAATAGTGACTTTCCTAATTACATTATTAATGAACAAATTAGACGAGCTATAAGGAATATTAACATAAGTAAAAAAAACAATCAGATAACACTAAACATATCAACCTACTACAGTCAAATACACTAACTACAAACAAGGTAAAAATCTTAAAAAGACTCATAAGTACTAATATAACCCCACTGATTTCACTTGGAAAAATAAAAGAAATAACTAAAACTACGGCGTCTTTCCTAATCAGTTTTGTAACAGCACTAAGAAATTGACCTGCGAATTTGAGAGGATTAAAATAAAGATAGAGACAATCTGCCTAAGTTATTCTACCAAGCATGATTCAATAAGTTATGCATATATATATATATATATATATATATATATATATATATATATATATACACACACACATATATATACATATATATATATATATATATATATATATATATATATATAAAATATATATTTTATATATATCTTAAAATAAGATAGTGTTTGGTACCAGTTTCGTTTAAAATAAGATAGTGTTTGGTACCTTTGAAAATCCTGGGCATGTCTCACTCAACCAACCCAAATCAAAGTTCGGGTATCAGCTGAATAAGCACCCATATATATATATATATATATATATATATATATATATATATATGAATAAAGACAACATTATTCATATTATCCTTTTACACATATATTTTAGCATTTTAAACACACATACACGCATATATCCCTCTCCTGCCCCTTCTCTCTCTATTGCTCTTTCCATACATACATATATTTACATCTATCTATCTATCTATCTATCTATCTATCTATCTATCTATCTATCTATCATAATAATAAATATACATTTTCCTTCACTATATATATATATAGCAAGTTTTATGCATATATATATATATATATATATATATATATATATATATATATATATATGTATTATAGTCAACTTGATATAATGATTAGCAAGCTGGTCTCGCCAGATCAATTACTACCTTCGCGTAATAACTTTATATATACCAGCTCTATATATGCATATATACAAACCATATATATGTATATGGTTTGCATACAGACACACGCGCACACACGCGCACGCGGACACACACACACATATATATATATATGTACGCATACAAACCATATACATGTATATGGCTTGTATATTATTATATTATTTTCCCTTTGCATACAAGAGTATAAAAATACTTTAAAGACGTTATTAGTACATAAAATATCTTTCTGGATTATTTAACCATTAGCCTTACACCCACAAACACACACATTTATATATATATATATATATATATATATATATATATATATATAGAGAGAGAGAGAGAGAGAGAGAGAGAGATTGAGAGAGGGAGAGGGAAGGAGAGAGAGAGCTAGAAAGAGAATGCGAAAAATAGACAGATGTGACTAAATTTGAATAGGTAATTATTATAATCATATAAGCATAATTATATAATCATATAAGTATAAGATAAATAGAAAAATACAAACAGATAGACTTTTTCAAAATGAGAAAGATATGAGCA
>CAHIKZ030000053.1:187500-215000 GCA_903632075.3 Acanthosepion pharaonis
TCTCTTTCCCAACAGTTATTCTCTATTCCTTACGTACATTTTTAGTTTTGCTAATTTCTACTCTTTTTGTTCTCTTTCTTATGTCAGTTACTTTCGTTTTGTTCTATTCACTTATTAAAAACTTATTTTTTTGTTTTCATCTTATCAATCAGCTTTTCCTTTTCATTCTCATTTTCTATTATTTTTTTTTACCTTTTCTCTTTCTATTTCTTTTTATTCCAATATTTAATTATTTCTGCCTTTCTTTTCATTTTTTCATCAATTTCTTTGCCTCTTTTATTTTTATGTTTAAACTTTATCTTCTCTTCTTTGTCGATTTCCTTTGCTTTCATTGCTTGTATTTTTTAACATTACCGCCTACGCTCTTCCATATTCCTTCTTTCCTTCTTTCTTTCTTTCTTTCTTTCTTTCTTTCTTTCTTTCTTTCTTTTACATTTTCTACTTTAAATATATTTTTATCATTGTTTCTTAACTTTCTTCTTCCTACATTTAATATATTTTTTATTCTTTTTTGTTTGCCATTCATTTTTCTTTCCTTTCTTCCTTCCTTCCTTCCTTGCGGTCTATTCATACTTCAACTCATTTCCCTCTCCTTTTCATTTTTTCTTCGTTTTTATTTTAAAATCTCCCTTGCACTTTCTCTCGTTCGTTCGTTCCTCCCTTCCTTCCTTCTTTTTCTTTCTTTTCGCCGTTTCTACATTACCCTCCCCTTTTTCCTTTACATTTTTCTTCCTTTCTTTTTTCTTTCTTCAATTTTACTTCCGTTCAGCAACTTTGCTTTCTTTTCTTTTTTTTCTATTTTAAGCTTTCAACATTTTAAAGCCTTTCATGTTTATCCTTTCTTTTCAAATCCTTCTCCCCTCTTTCTTTCGTTACGTCCGACCTGTTTCTTTCTTTATTCATTACTTGCTTTTCTCTTTCTTATTAACTATTCCTGTTTGCTTCGTTCGTTCCTTCCTTCGTTCGTTCGTTCGTTCCTTCCTTCCTTCGTTCGTTCCTTCCTTCCTTCCTTCGCTGTCTGCTTCCATTCAGTAGATTTCACCAAGAACCGACGTCAATGTCAGTCGCGTTGACCTCACGGCCCTAACCAATCAAATCCGTTCCTTTAAACCGCGCCTTCATTCCTCTACTACACATTACGTAATCGCGGACGGAAAGCCGACGCTCTCCCACGGAAGCACCGCCAAGCACAATAGTTCCGACTACAGTGGGTCTTTCTGACAAATGTAGCGTGTGCAGCAATGCTGCTTTCTTGATTAGAAAGCGCGTTTCTCTCACACAAGGTGCGTGGCTTGGCGTGTTCAGCACACGTGGAAACGAAGGCGAATACGTGCGTGCACAGAGATAAAGAATGGGATGTATAAAGGCTGGATGAGTCTATAAAGGGGCCTTAGTCAGCCAGTGTAGGCGCATGTGAAGTGTGTGTGTGTGTGTGCGGAGGGGGCGGTTGAAATAAAGGAATAAAATGAATTCAGTTAATCTGTATGAGAGAGTGCATCTGTTGGCAGGCGTAGATAGAGGCTTTGATTATTCTTAAAGACACCGGATTGTGTGCGAACGTAACCATGCCTTATATATATATATATATATATATATATATATATATATATATATATATATGTATGTATATAATGTACATTTGTGCATATTCATATATATATATATATATATATATATATATATATATATATATATATATATTACACAACAAAATCCAAGATTACCTCATATGGGGGATAGATCTATTTCAACCGAATTTTCTAATTGCGAGGCGAACTCAGGTTATTCACCTGGGTTGAATAAGTATGACGTAGCTTTCGTTGGTTGAAACAGATCTATACCTTCCATATGATGTATCCACCCCCATATGAGGTAATTTGGGATTTTGTTGTGTAATACTATTTATTTGTTCTGTTTTAATTCATCGATCTCTTTTTGTGGATCAGTTTTCATATTTTCTATTACTAGGAACCACTTGCTTTATATACCAACGGGTTTATTACCTGTACTATATATATATATATATATATATATATATATATATATATATATATATATATATATATATATATATATATATGTATTTGTAGGTCTGATGAATTGGATCGTGATGACGATTCAAATGTAATAAATTATAACAATGGAAAATTAGTGTTTGAGCCTTTTATATATATATATATATATATATATATATATATATATATATATATATATATATATATATGTGTGTGTGTGTGTGTGTGTGTGTGTGTCTGTGTGTGCATGAGAGAAAACTTAATAATATTAACTGTGAACACGGACACAATGTGCTGACTGAATTTGGAAAATAACACTTTAACTCTAGATACATGCATAAGTTAATCCATACATTATTCAGTTAAAAGGTAAAATAAAATGCTCCCTGATAAATGTTAAAAGTATAGCCAGACATTCACAATATTTTCACAACTCCTACCTTATTTATGTCCATAAAAAAAAGAAAATTAGAAGAATAAAAGAAAAATTAAATAACAATATTTAGCCGCAGTGTGTATGTGTGTGTGTCTGTCTGTCTCTGTCTCTTTGTGTTTTACAGGTATATATACAAATATATATATATATATGTGCGTGTGTATACAGGCAAAGTTATAGAAATTTACAGATTTTAGCATATAGAGCCACACATACACACCTATATAACACAATATAGGTAATATAATATATATAATATAATATAATATGAATAATATAACAGGTAAGGATGAAGATCAAAAGAAAGAGAAACATATACATCATAGAGCTTATATATACATACATATATCTGTTATATATATATATATATATATATATATATATATATATATATATATATATATATATATATATATATATATAGGTATTATATATATATAGGTATTATACATATATATATATATAGGTATTAACGTATGCTATATATTCATGGGAAAATCTGTTCAATATCAGAGATAGAGCGTATGCAAATCTAAATGAGGACAATCAGGCCACCGCAAAGTAGTGACAGTCTGACTCATGCTTGAACGCAATCTTCAGGCCATGTGTGTCGTGTGCATGGCTTGAAGATAGCGTTGAAACATGAAACGGTCGATTCAAGCATGAAAATGTGTGTATGTGTGTTTGTACCTGCCGAGCACTCACAAGCACGCACACACACAAACATACATATATATATATATATATATATATATATATATATATATATATATATATATATATATATATATATATATATGTATATGTGTGTGTGTGTTTATAATATATATAGTGTAACATATTTATATTATGTAGAAAGATAGATTGAGAAGGACAGAGTGAGACAATGACAGAGAGAAAGTAAGAAAATATAAATTTATAGAGTTTTTCAAGAGTGAAATATATCAAATGGTATAATATATAATAAATCGCACAGAGTAGAAGTGTGAACACTGATAACGGTCTGGTTGACATCCAATTATCTATCTATCTATCTATCTATCTATCTATCTATCTATCTATCTATCTATCTATCTATCTAGGATTGGTAGTACCTATCTATCTATCTGCCTTCATTTATTTTCAGGTCAGTACGCCCTCCCTTCTCCTTTAAATATCGTGACAGGCCAGTGACGAGACATTATTGATTGCCTTCATAGCTTTTCCAGTTATTTGTTATTTGTTCGAAGCAAACGTAAATTGCCTCTGTCCACGGAAACTGAGCAACTTACTTTTACGCCATCAGTGCATGCGCACGTGCGCGTGCAAACACACACACACACGCACGCACACGCACGCACACGAATGCGCACGAATGTACACACACACACGCGCGTGCGCATCGATATATTCAGGGTCGCTGAAAAATTCTCAGTCTTGTGTGAAATTTCACAGTTTTCTAATAATTTGACGAAATGACAAAAGAAAAGAAATTTTTTCGCAATCAGGTTATTAAATTTTCAGATAGATATCATCAGAATTTTGATCTGAAATTTCACTGAATGATGATAGTTCTATGTGAATAATATTCATGACAGAATTAAGTGCTTTGACAAAAGGGGATATTGTATTGAATGTGTGTGTTTCTTTATATATAAAGCATTCATTTAGACGTATATATATGTGAAAGATATATCTATCTATCTATCTATCTATCTATCTATCTATCCGTTCAGAGAGAGAGAGAGAGAGAGAGAGAGAGAGAGAGAGAGAGAGAGAGATCAAGGTAAAAATCATATGTGTGTGTGTGTGTGTGTATAATTTTGGTCTCTGTGTGTATATGCGTGTATATATACATATATATATATATATAAATATATATATATATATATATATATATATATATATATATATATATATATTGAGAGAGAGCGAGAACTGTTGTAAGAAAAGGCACGTGTTTGCATATGTGTGTGATGTGTGTGTGTGTCCGCGTACGAAAGATTTGCGAAAATCCGATAAAGAAGTAAGAAAACAAAGACATAACACTGTGTACTTTGCGGATGTCCTTTTCGGTATGAAACTGCTGAGTGATTGTACTCGTAAAGAAATAAATTAATCGATATTTGAAGACGTATTGTCATAGCGTCTGGGTTGTCATGTTCGTCTTCACGAAAGGGTGCTGAAATATTCTCGTCTCAACACACACACACGCACGCACACACACACACAAATAGCCAAACATTACATTTTTGTGGTGGTGTGACTTGTCGGTCGGTCTAAGAATTTTTTTTTTTTTAACCACGACTAGTACAAAACACACACACACACATATACATATGTATGTATTTGCGGTTGTAATATTCATTTTCTTTCGATTCAGCGATGTATCTATCTATGACCATCATTCTCTCTTTATGAACTGATAGACAGATAGAGAGGTAATTCTCCCACGCATACAAATCTCAATTAATGATTTATCTATAAAGAAATACACACGCAGACATTCAGTATAATTACGCTTTTATGTCAAGGCACTTAATTTTGCCATTAATAATATTCACACAAATCTATCTTTATTCACTGAAATTTCAGGTCAATGTTCTGATATCTCTGTTTGCTATATATATATATATATATATTTATATATATATATATATATATATATATATATATATATATATATATATATGAAATGGAAAAATCAAAAATTACTTTAAGACATTTTATGTTTTATACATTATTTTTATAGATACAAATATTTTAAATGCTGTTTGTTTATAATAAACAGTATTAAACAACATTTACCGGCCTGAATGTCCGAGAAATTTTCACAGAAAATATTCGTCATCCGACAGGATTCGAACATGTATCCTATACATATAGGGTACAGGTTCGAGTCCCGTCAGAGGACGAATATAGGATACAGGTTCGAATCCCGTCGGAGGACGAATATTTTCTGTGAAAATTTCTCGGACATTCAGGCCGGCAAATGTTGTTTAATACTGTTTATTATAAACAGAGCATTTACTTAAATATTTGTATCTATAAAAAGAATGTATAAATATATATATATATATATATATATATATATATATATATATATATATATATATATATATATATATATATAAGAATCTGATGGTAAAACAGGGACCGGGAATTTTTCATAGAAATCTGAGGATCTTTCAGCACCTTTCCTATATCTATCTATCTATATATATATATAGAGAGAGATAAAAGCTTATCACTACTGACTGGTGAGATCGATCTTTTGTTATGTGATTTGTACTTGTAGCCTTGTGCCAGCCTAATCTAAATAAATCGTTATCGCTGCTGCTGAGTTCACATCCACTATTCGGTCACGAGAAACGTTCATCAAAGTTTTGATGAATATTAATTGGGCAATTTTTTCGTATGGAGTAATTCAGAGGTACATCTCTCCTTCGTACAAACTTTCAAGTCAGACGCCATTTTACCAGAACGTTATCTACATTAAGGCAAAAAAAATGATAGCTTGGAAAATTCAGCGTGTATAACCATATCACATACGGAGCCTCACACTATATATATATATATATATATATATATATATATATATATATATATGTGTGTGTGTGTGCTGAAAGTATATCAGCGTGATCAGGAAGCACTGTGTATGTGTGTGAATGTGTATATCTAATTATCATATCCATTTTTATATGTGTATTTATAAATCCCGTTTTCATTTTAGTACGTTGGTTGATAGGTAAGCGTGCAGAAATATCTCTCGCGAGATCAATCCTTTCCGTTTGATCAAATTTAAAAAAAAAAAAAAGATCTGTATCCGTAACTATTTTGATCATGTTCATTTAAGATACTCTTATTATTTAGTGTTTAAACCCTTGTAAATCTATGATATACGTGATCTGTATATCTTCACACTGACATGACATAGGGAAATTCAAAGCCTTACAATATCACATTTTGTCAATATCAAAGACTGAAACAATTCAATGCCCGATATCGACCTATGTAACGTGTCTTTTCAAGTCATGGCTGATTATCGTTCTCCATAAATCACCATTAAAAACGTTTAAGATCCCAGTCTTAACAAGCTCTTAGGCATTACCGTCAGTTTCATGATAAGTTCGAACATCATATGCCGGTACAAATGGAAACAGTGTAATAGGGTTTGTCAAAATTTTAAACGTTTTTAAAGTTGATTTTCGAAACATAGTTTATATATATATATATATATATATATATATATATATATATATATATATATATATATATATATATATATATATAAAGAGAGAGCACATTTAAAAAAAAAAAATGCTACGAACAGTGAAATTTTACCCCATCTGTACTTTCTCTCATTTTGATATATATATATATATATATATATATATATATATATATATCGATGCTAAGTCTGACACAGGGATGGAAAGCTGACTGATAGATTTCTATTCAAACGTGTACGTTATCTAATAACATTTACCTAATTATTCAATAGTGACAGAATCTGTAGCTATTTAGTCAGACTGGCTAAGTCTGGCGCAAGGCAACGATGTAAGTATCTAACAGTCTTAGTTTAATGAGGAAAAAGGAAACAATATTTGAGCATCCAGTGAGGGTTAACATTAATTTTAAAACTCTCGCTTTAGATATTTAAGAATATTATCTCTGTTTGGCACAGGGCCAAGGAGGCTGAGACCTAAAAGAGAAGAGAATTTAAACTATATATATATATATATATATATATATATATATATATATAGAGAGAGAGAGAGAGATAGAGGGAGAGAGAAAGAGTGAGAGAGATAGATAGATAGATAGATAAATAGATAGATAGATAGAGAGAGAGAGAGAGAGAGAGAGAGAGAGAGAGAAACAAAGAATAAGGCAGAAGGAGATCCTGCGTAGGTAGAGGAACTTGTTTTCAGTGTCACTGAATTGAACTACAGATATTTAGTAAACCTAATTTAGTCTGGCACAAGGTCAGATGTATGGAGTATACGGTGATGGTCGTACTAGCTTTAGTAGCAATAGTCTGCCAGATTAGATTTTAAGAATGATATTACCAGCTTGCACGCATTTACTGAAGTTAGCCTCATTTGACACAAGGCCAAGGGGAGTGACTAAATCGCTACATTTGTAATTCTCTTTTTGATGAGTTTAATTTCTACAGCAGAAATTATGGATACTAAATTTTGTTTCGAATAGTAGAAGGTCACCGAAACCGGGTACCCCTTAGAATCAAGTTCACTATAATAATTTCCTATAGCAGGCGCCTCCATGATGTACTGTTTTATATATACGTACGTTGATGACATTACGTGTTTTGTGGCTAGGCGTTTTCGTGGGTCTCGTTACAACGGTGATGATAGCGCGTTAAAAATATTAAAATCTGTACGTATATATGTGTATGTTTACATTTCAAACACACTGTGTACGTATGTGGATTTTTATGCGTATTCGTATTTTTCGTATGTATAGATACAGATTGTCGTTGTTATTTAAATATATATATATATATATATATATATATATTAAGGAATCTCCACTATTATGCAATGTGTGTGTATGTGTGCTCTCGCATAACCTACAGATATTTTCTAGTCTGACACAAAATTATAGTGCCCTCATTGGTAAGTATGAGAGAAGCTATCTTTCTAACAATTACGCTACGGCTGATGACAAGAGTCCTTAGAAAGGCTTACATCTTGGCGTGTATATAGATGACGCTTGTTTATTTCTATGTTTTCGTTCTTGTGTAGTTATGTGTCTGTGTGTGCATGGTTTGAAATACCTGTTTGCTGGTGTAAGCACACGTGTGTATATTAAATCTCATAGAGATGTATAGGCGAATGTATGTGTGTGTGTATAATTGTACATTTCAGATTAGTCGTAACAGTAAAATATTGTGTCCGTTAAATAAAAATATATTTGTTTTTATTGAATTAATGTGCGCTGACACACACACACACACACACACACACACACATACATATATATATATGTGTGAACAGTAAAGTTTGCTTGGTGGCTATGCTAGTTACGCGATTCCCGCCAATGTCAGAATTCATACGCAGGTTCGAATTTCAGTTGAAGCTTGGTTTAGGAATGCTAATTTTTAAATCAAATAGGCGTTTTTAACTATTTCTAATAATATTATTCACCCTGTGCAAGGCCCAAGAGCCACTTAAGGGAGAGTGTTACAGAGTAAGAAGCAAGTCACAGCTTATGGGGATATTGGGAGAAAACGGTTATCCCTAGACTTGAACGAAGTTTCCTCTTGGAAGTTTGATGCATAGAGTAGAGGTTTTGTGGGAATTTACAACTAACCAACTGACAACAAAGGAAATGAGGGAGTTCGCTACAGTGTGGGTGCCATGGCGGATCCTGGCCGTGAAGGTTAAAACTGATGGAACTAAGGAATATAGTTCGTCTGAACATTCTACAAATTGATATAATGGCGCAATACATTCTTCCTCACGTTACCCCCACTCACATTTGTTCATATCTCACCCACACCCGGACCGAACTAAGGTAAATAAATATCTATGGAAAGTAAATTCTGACAGGTTATTTCAAATATCTATCTATAGGCGTTCGTATCTGTGTGCTGACTGAAGATACAGACAATAAGCAGTATGAATAAGTAGATGTGTGCGTGTATGTGTGTGCGTGTGTGAGAGTGTGTCCAAAAGCTGAGAAATATATGTGTGTGCATAAGAGAGGGAGAGAGAAAGAGATAGTAAGAGTGAACTATTCCAAATAAGGGAGGGAGTGAGTGCGCACATTTCGCTGGTCCCTTGATGCTCGGCGCTTGCGGGTATCCGCGCTTTCTTTCGATATTCTTTCTTTCTTTCTTCCTTTCTTTCTTTCTTTTCTTTCTTTCTTTCTTTCTTTCTTTCTTTCTTTCTTTCTTTCTTTCTTTATTTCTGCGTTATTTTGTTTGTTTGTTTCTTTCTTTCTTTCTTTTTCTGAAGCCTAGCATCATACAGCATAAGACCAAATGTGACTGGGCAAATGGAGGGAAGGAGTCTTATACAATATCAATCTTCCGAATGGGCAGGGCTTGCCTGCCTGGAAAATCAGAATTAAATATTCAAGCTCTTTCGCCTCTGCTTGAACACCCACCTGGAAAATATTTAAATTTCTGGGAACTCTCCTCCTATCTCTTTATACACCTCCCACCTATATATATATATATATATATATATATATATATATATATATATATATATATATATATATATATATATATATATCTTTGCTACCCTAACCAAATTTTATCTGCATATTTCCATATAAATATATCTGAAATTAAATATCCAGTCCTCTCTCTCTCTTTATATATATATATATATATATATATATATATATATATATATATATATATACTATTTAAAATGTACAATGTTTATAGGAAAGTGTGTTCGATATCAGAGACAGTCTTTATAGATATAAATTCTATATTACATGATGACTGTCAGATTAATACTACAAATCGCTCATTAGATTTAATCAGCAGAGGGTATTTAGATGTAAAACAAAATATTACCTAATATATATATATATATATATATATATATATATATATATATATATATATATATATATATATATATATATATATATATATATATATATATGTGTGTGTGTGTGTTTATATATCGATATATATAGAGAGAGAGCGAGAGTGATGATAGAGATAGATAAATAGATATATTAATTTGAGCGATATATATTATTGGATGCACGTATTTGAGTAGACGACTTGTTTCATTCTTTTAAATAGTATGATTTGCATCTACCGACTTATCAAGACAAGAGTTTTCATGAAGAAAAAGTGTTCTTCGACAGAGTTAAAACCTGCATCCCTAAAGACTAAAAACGGTTTTTACTAAATATTCGCTCTAATTTTGAGCATTTATTTTATCGTATAATAGAGTAGCCTTATTATATATATATATATATATATATATATATATATATATATATATATATATATATATATATATATATATATATATGGCCCGAAACCCTCAGATAAGACAGGTAAATCTGTAGATATATGTTTAAATACACCTGTTATGAACAGTATATAAATGCTATACAATCTGAAAAGTAATACATACATATTTATATACATATATATGAGGACAGTGTTGAAAAGTTTAAGTCTCGATCAATGATGGCATTTAAATCAAATTCTGATGCTAAATAATGATGATCATTTTTGAGAATCGGATCAGGTCAAGAAGTTTTCGTCACTCCGTCTTACATCTGAAAGGCATATATGTGCGCCACTTTGGGTAAGTTACTGCTCAGCGGTATGTGTTTGAAAATGACAACTCAGCCGTTCCAGGTATAGACGTACCGGCAGCTGACACATGGTACATGACGGATAAAACAGCAGTACTTAGGAGCGTATGGGCATCAAGTATCAAGACACACACATGGGAGTCAAGTTTGCTATGTGCTTAGGAAAGGGACAGAATTTTCTTTCGCAAATATTTTTATTGAAATAAGGAAATTCCGCATTTAAGTTCTAATCTCCAGGGACCAAGTTTTCTGTCCCCTGGCCACGGGTGGCCCGAAACCCTCAGATAAGACAGGTAAATCTGTACATATGTGTATAAATACACCTGTTATGAACAGTATATAAATGCTATACAACCTGAAAAGTAATACATACATATATATACATATATATATATGCATGTTTCATTAAAAACGACAGCCAAGGTACTACGGTTAAGCTTTTTATTTAATTTTTCTTGTGTTCAAACAAGAGCTTTCTTTTCTGGACAAAGAGTGTGTAAGAACTGTCCAAATGTTTTATATTTCCGAGCGCTTTCGGCTATACCTTTAGCCATTATCAAGGATGATTCGATGTTTCAGCTTAACTGAGTGTGTGCGTTCTGTGTATGTCTTAGTGTCTAGTAGTTAATATAGTTAAGAGTTGGCTCTTTCTTTTTTATTATTAGAGCTTCCATTATTTTTAGTCTTTTTTGCAGGTGGATGCAGTTAATATATTTGTGTTTTCTACTAGTATGTTCCTAATGGTGTCGGGTAAATCTGAGTGTGTGTTATTAACCACGAACAAAGCCTGTACAATGTCCCTAACCGTATTCAGAACGCACACACTCAGTTAAGCTGAAACTCGAATCATCCTTGATAAAGGTATAGCCGAAAGCGCTCGGAAATATAAAACATTTGGACAGTTCTTGCACACCCTTTGTCCAGAAAAGAAAGCTCTTGTCAGAACACAATAAAAATTAAATAAAAAGCTTAACCGTAGCACCTTGTCTGTCGTTTTTAATGAAACATGCATAAAGGAAGGATTGCTGCCTAAATATACAACAGTATATATATATATATATATATATATACATACATACATACATATATATATATATATATATATATATATATATATATATATATATATATATATATACATATAACGATAAATTTAATGACGTGTTTCATCCGATAAAAAACCTAACTCATGAAACACGTCTCAAAAGACATTTTCCCAATTTATCATACTATATATATATATATATATATATATATATATATATATATATATATATGTGTGTGTGTGTGTGTGTGTTTTTCATTAAGACATGTCTCATTAAATAATTTAGACAAATTTTGTCTACTTATTAATAAGACAGTCTTGTAATTAGAGACAGGTTTCCTAGTATCCTTATTAAAGGAAGAAAAACATTACCATGTTGATATATATTCAATTTATTCTGAGTACTTTCGACATTAGCAAAATGTCGTCATCAGGACTTTGTTTTTTTTTTTCCAAGACAAAATTGTTGCGTTCACCATATATCAAGCTTTTAACTAATAATGTGAAATAGTTTTTTCTTAATTTAAGAAATATTTAGACATTCCAAGTTACCTCCCTTGGTGTTTGTACGTGTGTCTCCATGATAAAATTTAAAAATTGTACAGTACATCACCGTTGCGTTTTTCACTTCAGACGTAAAAATTTAATCTTCAGATCAACACAACAAATTTGGGCCTTGTCCGGCGAGCAGGTCACCAATTTAATGCCTAACTAGGTAAATATTAATTCGCTTTGTTCCCTCCCCTAGTTTTGGTATATTTTTAAAACCATTTGTTGAAAAAAATTTTATATTATCTTTTCTGAAGGTGTGTCGGCCGAAAGGTAGCTAAAATTTTAATCGTCTTCATACTTTTGTATCTATTTTTATGTACATTTCATTGAATACGACAAACAAGGTGCTTTTGTTAAGCTTTTTTTTATACAATTTCTCATGCAATCTAATAATTTTTTTTCTTTTCGGATGATAAATTATATAAAAACTGTCCGAATTTTCTTTTTATCCGAGCGCTTTCGGCTACACATTTAGCCATTTTCAAGGATTAAATATTTTAACTGTTAAATAAGAAATAGTTTTTCGTATATATGTATGTTTTATAAAATGTTTTAATTTTTCAAAACACGGTCAAGATATTATGTCCATGTTCAAAGCTAATATTATTAAGTGTTGTTTTTTTGTTTTTATTAATAAGGCTTCCCTTATTTTTAGCCTTTTTTTGCATGTAGATGATGCTATTATATTAGTGTTGTCAGCAAGTATGTTACGAATAGTGTCCGGTAGGTCTCCATGAATACTTAAATGAGATCTAATTGAGCTATGGTCAGAAATATATATATATATATATATATATATATATATATATATATATATATATATATATATATATATATATATATATATATATATATATATATATATATATATATATATATATATATATACATACATATGTTTTTAATAGACATCTCCGGTTTTTCTTTAGTAAGACTTTAGAGATTTAGGCCACTAGACATTAATTTTACTGTTTCCAAAAACAGTGATGTCTCAAACACATGTACCAACACCTCATGACGTTCATAGCAATAACAAATATAGTTTTACGGTGGGGAAAAAAGTGCTCAATATCAGTATGAGGTAAATATGGAGTGGTGACAGTTTGTTTCAAACTCGAATGAAAGATGGCCTGAAAATCACATTCAACCATAAAACAAACTCCGTGTTCAATAACTGGTAAGGGATTAATAATTCCGTATCGTGACACAGTGATTTAAAGAAATTTTTTATCAGAAATTCTCACTATATAATGTTCGACCAATTAAGTTAATAAATAAATCAAGTGCATTGACAATGGGAAAATAATCTGAAAATTAATCATTTGGTGTAAACCCTTTCTACATTATTAGGTAAGGTTAACCTAGCCTAACGACTTAGTTGTAACTTAAAAGGCGCTTGAAATTTCTAGGTCGCATAACGAGAAAAGAACATTTGGAGAGTTTAACACTCACAAGATATACTAAAGATAAGTGAGGGCAGAGGGAAAGATCGTGTATACTACCTAACGAACTTGGGTAAATAGATGGCGTAACATAGACTGGGGTATAGTAACTAGCCAAACATTGCTTAGAGTTACAAATAATATGAAATTGTGAAGAACTATGGTCGCTTTCGAAAAGAAATTAAGTTAGTGGATTTAACGACATTTCAACCCATGTTGGGTCATTCCATGCAGAAATTGCTCCATCGTTTATCATGTCCTGTCGGCTAGGGCTTCAGAATAAAATTGACTACACCTCTGCAGAGGGGCAAGACCACCAACCAGTGAGGCGTCCTGGATATCACAATAAACTACATCCGGCAGTAAGGCCACTTATTGGGAAGTTTTAAGGAGCATGGAACCACTACTTATTTGCTGGTGTTTCCAGATCTACACTAATCCCTAGTGGTAGCACCTGTTAGGGTTCCGGTTATGGGCAAATAGTTAACCCCCAAAATGGGTACAAAACACTATGAAAGTATAAAAAATAGGTTTTGACACCAGCAATATATTTTTTAAGAAAAAAAAATTATTACCAGCAATATATTAACTGCAATACATTTTTGAAAAAGAAAAATATCACCAGCAATAAAAATCTTGTCGGCATTAAATAAATTATTCAGATTAGTATTTCGTTTCCCTTTTCCAGAACAAGATACATAAGTCTTTCAGAGCGAAAAAAAAAAAAAAAAACAAAAAAAAAAAAAAAAAACATGGCATAAATAAATTTTATATCCACCTTTCTAATTTTTCATCATTATGTTTCGAATTTATTACGAAAATGGGACATGAAGACGCTTTAGCGAAAAGGTGGCTTCCAAAAACTAATACAAAATTTTAAGAAAAAGGAAATATTTTCTTGGAAACCAGGAAACAAGTGCTTGACTGTTATTTAATAAAAATCCTCCTATCTGCCAGTGAAAACTGGCTAGTTTCCCCACAGGTGAAGAAGAGACTTGAGGTACCGAAGATGTAACTTGACAGGAGGCTGCTGAGAATACCATGGACAGAACACGTGAGAAATGAGGAAGTTTTAAGGAAAATGTCAACAAAAAAAAAGACTTACTTGAGTTAGAAACAGTTAAGATTTCTTAAGTACACAATAAGAAATGTGGGCTTGGAGAATTTGACACTCACAAGACATACTGTAGAGTTTCCAGTATGTACTATGAGTTAGAAGCACAAGCTTGTTTACACAAGTTGTCTACAGTGTAGCTTGTGTAAATGTATAGCAGAACATGAATTGGGAGGAGAATACTAGGCCCAAATAGCGTAGTGCTGCAAGGAATAGGAAGTCGTGGAAAAAACATGATCACCTTCTCCCTGAAGGCAAAATGCTAATATGTACCTATGCATAAAACGTCTAAAGAAAATTTATTGTTAAAATATTAAAATTCGTTTAAAACTTTCCTGTTTTATTCATTTAGCATATACCCTCCCCAGTTCAGATATCCACTCGAGAATAGAGCCCTTCCAGAAATATTGACAATGTTTTCATATATTGTAGTCTTGTTCCAGACTAGTTTACGCTTAGTAAAGAATTACTCGGTTCAGGCCGTACGACCATGTTCAGCTAGGTAGACTATTAGAGCTTTTGTTGTGGAGTAAGCCCGATACTCGTTAGATACCCCAGTACCTCTCTGCGGCAAATTTAGAGGGCGCTTGTCTTGTAAACGCTAAGCAGCTTTGAGATTGAACTCCACTGGGAGCCCATATCTTATGGTACCCTAGGCCAGATTAAGGCAACATTTGTAAATATTTATAGTCACCTGCTGGAAGGCAATGATTTTCAGGTTAATTTTCGCTACTGATAGCCAAAGATTTATTCGGTAAGCTAAGTAAAGTATAAAGAGACAGAAATACTTCGTCAGAGACAGAGTACTAAACTGTCACTTAATATCTGTCCTCCTATATTGCAGTAAATGCTTAACGATCTCCTCGCCAATGAAGATACTTGAAGCAACAGAAACAGACAAAAGAGTAGTTAACAGTTATATAATATCAGTCCTCCCGTATGACAGTAAATGCTTAATAATCTTCTCACAGATGAAGAAAAGGCTTGAAGCAACAGAAAGAAAGAAAAAGAGTACTGAACAGAAAAGAGTACTGAATTGTTACGTAATATAGCAGTGAATGCTGGACAATTTCATCACAGATGAAGAAGAGACTTGAAGCAACAGAAACAAAGAAAAGAGTACTGAAGTGTAACGTAATATCAGTCCTCCCGTATGTCAGTGAATGCTTGATAATCTCTTAAGGATGAAGAAAAGGCTTGAAACAACAGAAACAAAGAAAAGAGTACTGAACTGTTGCATACTATCAGTCCTCCTATATGGCAGTGAATACTTGACAATCTCATACCAGATGAAGAAATTTAGTTATGATTATACCATAGACTGAACATTTGAACAATGCTGAGGTCTTAGAGAAAATTGAAACAAGAAGGAAACTTGTATTTGAAATCAAGAAGAGTTAGTTGAAATTTCTCGGGCGTATAATGAGAAAAGAAGGCTTGGAAAGTATGATACTCCCAGAAAGGAAAGAGGTACAGAGTAAAACAGCGCGTGACATACATGAGAGATTTTAATCGATGGATGGTAGAACAGGGTTTGGGAAAATTGCAAAAAGACAAAGTGTATTAATATGTAAGATTAAAAAGGTGTAGAGGGCTATGTGCCGTGTCCCTTGAAGACTACGTCTTGACGGAACACGGCATATAAAAAAAGGAGGTAAATAGCTTGCAGAACTCCTTTTTTTGCCCGTCGTGTTTAAATCGCATTGATCTGCATCGAGCGAATAAGCTGAACACCGGACACTGACCCATCATTTCCGGTATCGCTTGTCCTACTTTTTCCTAAATGCCGTTTTTCTCAATTTTAACAGAGGACGGAAGGTGCGACACTGAAATCCGAAGTTATATTGGGATAGCGAAATATGCCTTTCAGAATCTAAGCAAAGAAAATAAGAGACAGAAAGATTTCGTTAGAAACAAAGAAAAGAGAACTGAACTGTTTGTCCTCCTATATAGCAGTGAATGCTGGACAATCTCCTCAAAGATGAAGAAGAAGCAGCAGAAATATGCTTCAACCGAAGGATGCTGACGATACCAGTGACTGAACATGTGACGACTGGGTATTAAAAATGGAAACAAAAAAGAAACATCTTTAACATCAGAAAGAGACAGTTGAAATTTCTGGAGCACAACATGAGAAAGGCGGGCTTGGAAAATTTGATTCTCACAGGAAAGATTGGGTTTAAGCGGGACAGAGGAAAGCAGCGCGTAACATACTTGACAAGCTTGAGTAAATGGTTGATAGAACAGAGTTTAAAAGAAATAATAACTGTCAATACTTATTAAGAGCTACAAGGGACAGGAGGATGTGGAGGAACATGATCGCATACGTCCACAGCACATAAAGGAAGAAGACTATAGTAATATTTTTTCAATCATTTCACCACAAGCAAGGTGATAATACCACTAAGACGCCAGCGATAGGCATTAGGAGTGAAAGTGAAAGTGAAAGTGAAAGTGGAAAACTGAGAATGGAGAGGATTGAAGAAATGACAAAAAGGAACAGGGTTCAAGAAGAGGGAAGATGGCGATTGTGACACGTAATACTCACAGGACCGATTGAAAACTAGAGGGACAGAGGAAAGCAGAGAGTAAAATACGCGATGAGCTTCAGTTAAAGGAAGGTGAAGCTAAATTTATTAGATATAACGAAAAGACAAAATTAAAAGCTGCAAAGGACAAGAAATTATGGAGAGCCCAGATCGCTTGGGCTCTGAGGATCCACGACGCATAAAGAAGTACTTCGAGTTCGATCCTTGGTGGATTATCGCTCTGTTTCGGAATTTGGTTGTGGTTGATGCTGCATTGCAAATTATTGGTAATAGAAAATTTTGGTAATAGAAGATTTTACAAGGACGAGATAGATACGCATGAATAAAACTGTGGAAGGGTGTTCGAACGCTTTTATTGATTTTTGTTAAAATATCAAATTGACAGCTTTACCTGATGAGCCTAAATGCTTTCCATGCGCTGATTAAAGAGCAGCCCCGGCTTGTATGATGGCGAGAGAGGTCAATAAATGAATGTGATATTGTTCATTTCTAAGTGTAGGGTTGTACATCTGACTTTGTGTTTATGCGTGCATGTGTGCTTGTATGCGTTTGTGTGAGTGAGTGCTGGCGTATATGCGTGAACCTTAGTGCGGGTGGGTCCGAGTATATGTGCCTTTGCACGCTTGCATTTGTACGTGTGCGAAGGTGCACCATCGGCCGTTTGTGAGTGTTTATGAGGGTGTGTGCATGTGTGTGTGTGTGTGTGCCTGGATATGTCTGCATGTATGTGTGCGTGAGTGTAGTGCATGCGTGTGTTCGTGTAAGAGTATGTTCTTAGTCGAGTGTGGTTGTGAGTGTGTGTATGCGTGAGTATGTATGTGTGTGAGTATGTATGAGTACGTGTATGAATGTACGTGTGTGAGTATGTGCGTTTGTGTAAGTATACGTGTGTATGCCCCGCGTTCACGGAGTGCGTATGTGTGCCTGTGCGTGAATGCATGTGTTCGTGTGTGCGTATGCGTGAGTGCATTTGTTCGTGTGTGCGTGCTCTGATTCACTTTCATTTACGATTTCTCCTGATTTCAAAACTCTCTCATTCTCTCTCTCTCTCTCTCTCTCTCTCTCTCTCTCTCTCGATACCCTGAATGCTCAGCTATGACGGATCAAGGAATAGGCAGATTGTACTACGTCATCTCTCAACAATAAAACAAATTTCTGAATAAGCTATTTAAAAACTTAACCGTAATTTTAAACTTCAAAAACCAATATCTTGGCTTTCAGACAGCCATTTTTCTTTACAAAGCAGACCTATAATCAAGTCGTTGGATCATGACAAAATCTCTCCAGAAAATCATTTGTTTCCACTGAGAGAATCATGAAAATTAATTCTGTTGTGCAAAATCAAACTCGCGACACACTCGACTTAAAGACATTGTACTCAAAACAGTGGCGTCCAGCCTACCATAAAGGCCGTCTATAATTATTAGGTTTGTACAGGGTACGATAGGTAAATTGTCACCATTTTATATTTTTTTTAATTTCGCGCATGCGCGTTGTTTGTTTTTGATTTTGTCGACTGCACAGCATAGTAGGGTTAGTTAGGCATCATCTGTGAGAAAAAAGAGCTCCATGATACAATTCACTCTGCCAAAAATTTGGAAAGAGCATGTTGAATTATTTGGCATTTGCGCTGGAAGCTCCAATACGAACATTTCAGTGTTGGACAGTGCAGAGGTTTCGGAAAGAGTTTGATGAGTCTAATGGTGATTACAAAGGTGTTTGGAGTGATCACTAATGATGGCGACGTTATGCCTCCATTTAGATTTCCACAGGGCCTAAGACTCAACACGGAGTCCTTATTCAAGTGCCGTGAGGAGTTAGTGCTATCTTGGGTCAAGAGGATTTCTGCTGGAAGACCCTATCTTTGGCAACTGGATTCTGCATCATGTCACACAAGCAGGCAGAACCAGTCATGGCTGTCAGACAATTTCTGCTACCACATCACCCCTTATATCTGTCCACCTAACTGCAAAACCCTTGATTATTATGTGTGGGTCGCAGTTGAGAGAGACACCAAACTCCTAACAGCAAAGATGAACTGAAGGCAAAGATTATAGTAGCATTCACCAACTTAAACAAGGAGAGCGTCCAGAAAAGTTGCAGGAGATTCCGAAGTCGTCTGTAGACCGTGGCTGAAGCCAGTGGTAATTTTTATTGAATAAGTTTACTCTTCAGTATTTCAAGATATTGTTATGTAATGTTGGTAAATATATCTGTTGAAATGAAATGTCACTGTTATTTTTGCGTAATTTAGACAACAATTTATCCATCGCACCCTGTATATACGCAAGGAAAAATAATTTTTTGTAAAGACTGGAGAGGGATACTGAAAAGACTAACCTTGCTAAGAATTACAAAGGATAAGAAATTGTGGAGGACCATAATCGCCTGCGCCCTGAAGGCATACAGCACATACAAGAAGAATCTAAAACAGTAAAGACATTTCATAAGGGAAATTTGTCTCAGATATTATTGTAATATTGTGTAGATATTTGACATTTCATTCCATTCACTCTCGTGATTAATATAAAGCAAGATTTGAAAGAATGTGTTGCGCCAGTCTCTCAAATAAAATAGGTCCTCTATACATAGAAAAAATACAACTCCTTCCCGGTCTTTTGGACAGGAGTAGTTGTTTGCTGTTTAGGAGTGGGCTTTCATTTTCTTTTATAGTATTCTCATTCTCTTTCACACCTAGTAGCCCTTTGCGTCTTAATAGAATTATTGTATTGCATGGGGGGGGGAAGAAAAATCCTCCCAACTGGAGAAAACCTCCAAAACAAGCGAAATACAACCATATACCTGGTCCCGAAACGTAATCTGCAGCACCGTTGGAAGTACATAACCATTTCAGTGATGATGCAAGTATATAACTCAGTTATGTGCCATGCGTTGTACACGCTTAGGCGATCATGTGTCTTTCGATACTGATGAGGCAGATTTTTTCCCAGTAGACCCCCATTTCTTTCTATGGTATTTACCCATAACTGGAGGTGGGAGGAGAAGAGGATTCATACTATTCCCAAGGGTATTAGCAAGTAAGTGAATGTAATGGATCCGACCGGAATTCGAACTCGGCTGTCTGATTCCTCAGTCCGGGCCGCTATCCATTACTCCACCAACTTGGTTTATACTCTAACCATTATCTTTATTGTTGCTATCGAAAACGTCTCAGCCGTTGCATTCTGCCTTCATCAGGGGCTTGTCGGTCCAGATAACCTTCAGAGAGTTTCGAACTGAATCCTTTACTTAATCTACGGGAATAGATAACAACTTAATAAGTCTGTGTTCAGTTCCTCGGTAGGATACCAAGGACTTAGTGAAAACAGGGCGCTCAATAGCTGATAATATATATATATATATATATATATATAAAGTTGTAGTTTGTTATCGAACATTTCCTAGGGTTTTGGAGATAGACCCCCATAACCATGTATATTCTGAAACTACATTACCCAGGGTACTTGGATAAGTATATTTCATTTTGATCAAAGGTGGACCCCGGTGGGCACAACCCACCCCCTGATTTCCCCACCTTTGATTTAATTTAATTTTAAGTTTGAGCAAGGGAATGATTACTATCCAAAATAAATGAGAAATCCAGAAGATGGAGGGTGTACATTGGCAAGATCAAAATGGACAATATGGAAATCAATCTGAGCCAGCAATCACCAGTTTAGTGCCTTACAATACACATTCATCAGTCATATCAATGTTGAAATCTCCTCATCAATTCATTCAATCAATTATTTCATCAAATACATATCAAAGGGGTCAACTTAAGCTGTTTATGAACAAACTTCCCACTGAAGATTTTTTCCCTTTGATTTGAATTAAATTTAGATTTGAACAAGGGAATGACTCCTATTCAAAATATAAGAGAAAGCCAGAAGATGGAGCTCGCATCTCCACAAATCGAATTATAACAATGATTTAAAATCAATCCTCATTTTCTTACAAAAATGTATGACATGCAACAATCGTAGGGAATTCGGTTAGTACTAAATATGACAAAGATAAGATAACCTGAAATATAGACAATGGAAGGAGAACAGTTTACCTCGGTAGATTAAATAGTGTTTAGTTCAAAATTCCCTGAATGTTACTAGAACACAACTGAAAGTAACAAAAAAAGATGAAGGCACACAGAAAGCTAAGCTCAATCTGCCAGAAGACCACAAGTATGGAACACCCAATTCACAAATAAGATAATAGTCTCTTTGTCTATTGCCTGGTTGTATTAATTTTCGGTTATTTTCTGCCTTTATATATTTTTCTTTTTTTTACACTTAAGACGTTTCAGTTGATAAGATTAATTACACAATCATGTCTTGTCTTAATATCTTAATCACCCAGTGCTACAGGTGATACACGCTTAAGCGATCATCTATCTATCGATACATGACTGACGAGGTAGAAGACTTTTCTCGCATTAGGTTGACATTTCTTTCTACGGTAGACTGGTTGTCAACCAAGGCTAAAGAACCAATGTTCTACTATTTAACCCATAACTGGGAGGAGAAGAGATGGGTTCATACCTTTCCCTAGGCTATTTGTGCGTAAATGAATGTAAATGAACACGACGGAGATTTGAACTCGGCTCTCCGATATCCATTACACCACAACGCACATATCTTAATACATATCTTAAATACATATCTTAATACATATCTTAGTACAGATGTTGATCTGTTATTTAGAGAGAAAAAATGTCTCTGCTCAGTGGATGGGATTATCGTAAAATCAATGAGTTTTCTCTTCCTATCCAGGATTATTCTTGAATCAAAATACTTTCGGTCCTGGGTATGACGATAAACTACATCCAGTGTCCGAAGTAAGACGATAAACTACATCCGACAGCAAGGCCTCTGTTCAGAAGGTTGTGAGGAGCATGGAACCACTTCTTAATTGCTGTTGTTCCCAGGTTCACCCTGACCCGGAGTGGTAGCACCTGTTAGGGCCCCAGCTATGGGAAAATAGTTAGTAGTTTGCGGCCACAGCCGAGATTGAACTCACCAATACTTTGATTGGTGTAGTTCATAATCTTGTCAAATAGCTGAATTCTTGATGCTTCGCTCGGGCTATCAAGGGTGTTTTCATCGTGACACCATCACTAAATGGATTGCCAACCAAGGCTTAGAGAGACTCCATTCACCCTCCTCTAAGAGCAAGTTTGAATTCAGAGTTTTCCTTCTCCTAGACCAGTTGCCATCCAAGGCTATAGAACCCAGTCTGTCCTGCTATTTACCCATAGCTGGAGGGAGAAGAAAGAGGATTCACACCTTTCCCAAGGGTGTTAGCACGTAAGTGAATGTAATGGATTCGACTGGAATTCGAACTCGGCTCTCCGATTCCTCAATCTAAGCCGCTATCCATTACTCCACCGTGCCTCCTAATAGAAAAATAAAAATAGTTAACCCCCAAACTGGGGTCAAAACGTGTAAATAGAATGTAATACCAGCAATTATTTTTTTATAAAAAATTATTACCAGCAATACATTATTGCCAACAATACTTTTGGGGAAAAAATTATTACCAGTATTAGATTTTTGGAAGTAAAAATATCAGCTGTACATTTTAAAAAATATTACCAGCAATAAAAATCTTGTCGGCATTAAATAACCCATTGAGGCTGACATACCGTAAACCAAACCAAACCAAACCAAACCGAACCGACTTGATTCTCGTCTGTAGCATTCAGAACTAACTACAATGAAAACGATTTCGTGCCAAGATTAAAGCATCATAATGCGAATTTCTCAGAGCCTATCACCATTTTCTTTCATGCCCTTTCTTGTTCCGGGATGGTCATATCTGCAGAATAAAAATCTTGTCGGCAGTAAATAACCCATTGAGGTTGATAGACCGTAAAACTAAACAAATCAAACACAACCAATCAAAATATTTTAAATTCGGTTTATTCAAAATGTTATCCTTATCATGATTATAATAGATTATATTATAGACAAAACATCTTTTTTTAATCATTAAAAGAAATAAAACCACTAAGATGCAAGGGGTTACTGAGTATGAAAGAATATGAGAAAAAAAATTTAACGGAAATATCAATAAAAGAACAGGATTTTAGAAGACCATAGAGGAAACGCATATATAGGAGGTCGTGTGTGTCTAATTGATCATCCTTTCTAGTCTATCCTCTATACTATACGGATTGCCATTTTTACTCTACCCTCTTTTACTATACGAACCGCTATTCTCTACTCTATTCACTATACTATTTCTCTGTTCAGATCACTATACATGTTACTTTTCGAGCGAGTATTATCGAGCAAGTACTATCAGCGCGAGTGCTATTCGAAGGCGTCTGACACCAGTATTGTTCAACGGCGTTACTATAGTTGTATCTGCGGTTAAAAAGTCTCTACTACAACGAGCATTACAAAAGTGACAACGAGTATTCATTGGCATTACAAAAGTGTCAAACGAGTGTTCGGTGACATCACAAAAACAATGGTGAGGATTCCTTCGTGGCAAAGGGGGGGGGGGAGGGCGTTTACGTAGCATTCGTTGTGGCTTCGGTTCCGCCTAAATACGTCCCTGACCGGTGACCGCTACATAGCACTGTTTCATGACAATTTCCGTCTATTCAGAGATCATATACACCTCAACAGTAATCGCTTATTCCAGTAATGTGCCACAGCATCAGGCCCAAGAGTTAGTTTAAGGACTATTCTGGAGACTTTTGAAGATTAGTGTTCGCCTGACATGAGCCTAATCACACATCTCTACAGAAGTATTTCGACCGATCATGTGTAGAATTTTGAAGGGATAGATGGTATCCTACACGATAATCAATACCTATCCCATGATATTTGGGGGGTCGATGTACGCATGCATATATATCAAGAGAGATAGATAGATAGATAGATAGATAGAGAGAGAGAGAGAGAGGATGAAAGAGAGCAAGAGAAAGAAAGAGATTTAGAAAGAGATAGAGAGTGAGCGAAAGGGAAAGATAGTGTGATAGATAGATAGATAGATAGATAGATAGACTGAGATAGATCCCAGCAGACTGATAGATAGATAGATAGATAGATAGATAGATAGAGAGAGAGAGAGAGAGAGACAGACAGACAGACAGACAGACAGACAGGCTGAGATATATCCCAGTAGACTGATAGATAGAGAGAGACAGAGAGAGAGGGAGAGAGAGACAGAGAGAGACAGACTGAGATAGATAGATCCCAGCAGACTGATAGATAGATAGATAGATAGATAGATAGATAGATAGATAGATAGATAAGGAAGTATGGATTAATCGGTGAGGATAGAAGTCACTATCCAGTCTTAAGGCCGAGTGAGAAAGAATGTTAACTATTATATAACCTGGAACTATTATATATATATATATATATATATATATATATATATATATATATATATATATATATATATATATATATATATATATATATATATATATATATATATATATATATATATATATAGGTACATAGATAGATAGATAGATAGATAGATAGATAGATAGGTGAATGGAATTGAAGGTGGAAAAAAGTAGAAAGCAATTTAAACTCATAATAATCGGTGTGTGATTCCCCGGATTTATTTACAAAGAAATTTATCAATTTTATTGATTCTCCTAAATCGTTTAGGTTTTAGAAGTATATTAAAAAATTATGTAACCTGCATAGAGATATCTTACTAAATATATATCTTTCAAATGATGTAAAATTTTTGTGAGATCTTTTTTCAATGCAATACCACCCCATTTTACGCCCTAGTTGACGCCTAAAGCACTGTGACGATGGAAATGGGCTATTTTGAAACTGATTTTTTGTTGGTATAATATTAGTTAATTATTTAGTTAACTATTTAAAAAAATAGATTATCATATTATATTCCGAGGGGTAGATTGTTAAAGTATATATATATATATATATATATATATATATATATATATATATATATATATAGGATTGGTGTATATGGAATAAATTCCAATAACCAAAATTACTATTCTTAAAATAGTGCTCAATATAGAGTAGAGCAAATACCATTTATTCGAAAATTATAACATATTTATGTTATAATTTCCGAAAATATTATATATAATATATATATATATATATATATATATATATATATATATATGTGTGTGTGTGTGTGTGTGTGTACTTTAATATATATAAGGGGTTGAAAACCGAGAAAACTGGAGAAATACCAGCTACCGAGGTATAACTAACTTTGAAAAGAATCGTCTCAACCATCTGAGAGAATTAACACTAAATCTCAGGCTAATACATCAGCCCATATGACGGTCAATCCTTAAGCATGTCCTTCAGGTGGATTTGTTTCCAAATCCCGTGCTGGATTGTTGTCTTATATGAAACATAAATATAAAAAACTGAACTCAAAGACACTCATACGTCGAAAATGACGGAAGAGTCCTATATATATATATATATATATATATATATATATATATATATATATATATATATATTCTTCTTCCACCCACTACGATACACACACACACACATATATATATGCATGTATATCGTAATGGGTGGATGGGAAATGAACGTAGATAAAACAAATTTACTTGTTGACTATCATATATATATATATATATATATATATATATATATATAGATAGATAGATAGATAGATAGATAGATACTCAGTGATATACAATGACCGAGATATATAGACATAGATATGAATAGACTGTGATAGATCGATACTAACGTCAAAATATGAATATATATATATATATATATATATATATATATATATATATATATATATATATATATATATATAAAAAGAAAGAACAGTGAGATATATAATCCGGTGTTTTTATTGCTATTTTTTTATTTTTACAAAACACTGCTCAATGTAAATTTATAGAGCATAAAAATATATATATATATATATATATATATATATATATATATATATATATATATATATATATATATATATATATGATATAAATGACAGGCAACAATAGATAGATACAAGATACGATTGATAGATATGAAAGCATAGAAATCAATAGACATCAGCTGTAGATAAATAGCTCGGTTAAGTGATTGATTTATTCAAAAAGTTTAAAAAAAAACAAGGGAAGAATGTGCATTCTAAGCAAATAACATTCTTGAATGCCGTTAAAGGTTTCAAAGAAAGAAAGAGATTCCAGTTTGGTATTTCGATAAATTAAGAAAAAAGAGAGACCAAAAAATAATCATTATTCATCTCCCCCGCAAACACGCACTCAAAAAAAAAAAAATAAATAAATAAAAAAATAAAGTCGAAAATGTTTAGTTTACGAAGATGGACGAATACCTGACGTGTGCTAATTTCGTAAGACTACAAATCTTTAATTACACGTGCGTGATGAGGCAAGTAATATTTGATACCGGATAGTTGAAAGCTGATGTGTGCAGTCGTTTGAAAATGCCTACCTCAGCTCGTGCGTGCATGCATGCGTGCGCGTGCACGCACTTGCTGTCGTTCGAGAGGACAAACTAACCTTGCAATGTTCGGTGTGTGTCTCGCTCACGCACCGATGGGTAAGAAATGTGCGTCTGTTTAGCAGGGAGTGGGCGTTTACGCTTTTGACGTCGTAGAGGCGCGTTTATTTTTGCTTAGCTATGACAATAGCTACGCATTCTATCGCATGCCCCTGCTTACACACACGCAGACCAACACACACAGATATACAATTGTGTGTGTCCCTGTGTGTGTGTGTGTGTGTGTGTGTGTATATATTCCTGTACGTGAAATGCTAAACTGTTCTCAACCGCGCCAAATTCTGATCTTATTTGGGCCGAGAACTTTCCAGCATCATCTTGTGCATAGATATTTCGGGGGAAAGGAAAGACGTGGCTCTTGGGGCACAGTCCGTTGGGTTATGAATACATGGATGAGTATCACCATGGAATTTGTGAATAGCGGCGCTATATCGAGTCTATTTAGTTTCTTCGGCGGTTGGTACAGTTGGTACGACGCTTGCGTTGACTCGAAACGGTCCGGGTTCGAATCACCGTAGTTGATGCGCA
>CAHIKZ030000053.1:220000-647500 GCA_903632075.3 Acanthosepion pharaonis
AGTCCTGAGTATGATGATAAATTACATCCGGCAGCAAGGCTTTGATCAGGTGGTTTTGAGGAGCATGGGACCATCTCTTAATTGCTGCTCTTCCCAGGTCCATCCTGACACCGGTGGTAGTACCTGTTTGGGTCCCAGATATAGAAAAATAGTTACACCAACGAAAGAAAAAAAATGGTGCCAAAACACTATGAAATTATAAAAATAGGTTTTGATACCAGCAATACTTTTTGGGAAAAAATTAGTACCAGCAGTACATTTTTGAAAAATGTAAAAATTACAAGCAATACACTTTTGAAAAAAAATATTAATAGAAATACAATTTTTGAAAAATATATTATCAGCAATATAAATCTTATCGGCAGTAAATGACCAAATGACCCAGTGACGTCGATATGCCGTAAATCAAAACAGACCAAACCCAACCAATTAGTTCTATGACTATTTTTAAACATAAACAATTGGATGTATTCATAGGAAATAGCCAGTACACTATCCAAATTTCGTCCGCCAATCTAAAGCTTGCTTTTTCGAATGCACCACAAATTTTCAATGTGGTCGGGCAAATAAGACAATCATTTTATATTTGAAACCCATTTTTATTTAGATGTTCATAAGTTTTCTAAATAACCGTCTTCTTTCTGAAAGCGATTGGATTCTTCTTGAACCACATTTCCACGTGTGCTTTCACAAAGTCAATATCTGAACTGTCATCTTAACACCACTTGGAACTTGCTAGGTATCTCCAATTATAGCGGCATCCCAAAGCATCATATCACTTCCGGTTGTTAATGTCTCAACCTAAGCAGTGTATTTGAGAAAAAGAAAGATTTCGTTAGAAATAAAGAAACGAGTACTGAATTGTTATGCAATATCAGTTCTCCTATATGGCACTGAATGTTGGACAATCTCCACAGACAGATGGAGCAACACAAACAAAAGAGACTTAACAAGCAACGCAAACAAGATGGAAAAGACTTGAAGCAACGCAAACAAAGAAAAGTTTACTAAACTCTTACGTAATTACAGTCCTTTTATATGGCAGTGAATGCTAGACAATCTCCTTACAGATGAAGAAGAGACTTGAAGCAACAGAAACAAAGAAAAGTCTACTGAACTCTTATGTAATATCAGTCCTCCTATATGCTGGGCAATCCTTTTACAGATGCTGAAGAAACTTGAAGCAGCAAAGATGTGATTCTACAGAAGGATACTAAGGATACCTTGGATGGAATATGTGAACAACGAAGTACCTTTATAGAGAATGGAAACAAAAAGGTCGCTTATAATTAATACCAGGAACATACAGTTGAAATTTTAAGGACACATAATGATGATAGAGAGATTGGAAAATTTGATACTCACAGGAAAAAAATGAAGTTAATTGAAATAGAGGAAAATAAAGCATAACCTACTTAGCGAGCTTAAGTAAGCGGATGGCCGAACAAGGTTTAGGAATGATATAAAAATACAGACATTATTAAAAGCTACAAAAGACAGGAAATTGTGGAGAACAATGAGAGCCACAACGATAAAAATGGTCTTCATAAATTCTGTTGCCCTTTTTATTCAATTTTCTTTATGGTCATCTTTTAAAAGGCGGCCTTGAGATGGATATATTTTAAAAGAAGTACTTGTCACTCATGTTCGATCGTTCCATTTATGACTTGGCATTTTGTTATTTTTAGTAACTTTTAGCTGGAATAACTGCGTCACAGTAGATTCCCGATCGATTGGTTACGGAAACTCACGTATTCAACTCGACTGTAAGTGAGTCTATATGGGCCTGGAAAATCCAGAAATTTTATGACTACCGACTATGTCGCTGGTAAAATATATGTGTGAGTGTTTCAAAACAACCAACCGCTGTTAATGAATAGAGAAAAGAAATAAAATGTGTAAATAACAAAAAAAAAAAAAAAACTTTTGTGATCAAATGAAAATTAGCCGGAAGGTAGTGAATTCCGGTCATGGACTTATATAATCAGATACTGGTAAGCAGAGTCATAGTTAAGGAATATCGAAACAAGAGTTCTTTTTGGCCGAAGGGAAAATCAGGTCTGTTAGTCTGTCGTGAGAGGGGGCTTAAAAAGCAGCAAAGATATTCCATGTGTCACTTACTTAAACATAAAAAGTGTCAGATGTATCAAGAATAAAGAATCCAATATATCGAAAACAGTATTTGCGCTTCCTTTGCCCTCTGTGCCGATATTTCATCTTTTGTGGTCTTCATGAACTTACACTGGGCATTTTAGAAAGTATCTATAAGTCTACTATTTGTCCATGCTTAGCATATTGCTGCCATATATGGTCCGGTGCAAGTGATATTTACCTTGAGCTCCTTCATAAGATCCCAAGAAGAATCAGAAATATTATTGGTTCTGATCTGGTGATTCGGTTTCGGTCACTTACCCACGGACGTAATGTTGCCTTTCTTTGCTTTTTCTATAAATACTCTTCACTGTGGTGCCTATCAATTTAAGCGCAGTACTCAACTGGCGTCTAGATCTCATCAGTTTACAGTTGAACTGGCTAGAAATAACCGTAAATTTTATGCAAACAGTTTCTTTTATCCCATTTCCCGCTCGTGGAACTCGCTTCCGGCTGCAGCCAATTTTAATCTGCAAGAATATAAATGTAATGTCAATCGCTATCTACTGTAATCCCGGTTGCTCTTTTCTCTTTCTGCTCAATATTAATGTTTCTGTTCCTAATTCTTCCACACCCTGTCACCCCTTGTGTTTTAGTGTCTTTAGTGTTTGCTTGGTGGGGATCAGTCAGTTACGTGACATGCGCGATACACGCTTAGGCGATCATGTGTCTTTTGATACGTGACTGACAAGGCAGATTATTTCCCGCAGCAGGTTGCCATTTCTTTCTGCGGTAGACCAGTTGCCATCCAAGGCTACAGAACCAGGTCTGTTTACCCATAGCTAGGGTGAGGTGTAGAAAAAGAGGGTCCATACCTTTCCCGATGATATTAGCACGTAAGTGAATGTAATGGAGTCGACTGGAATTCGAACTCGGCCCTCCGATTCCTCAATCCGAGCCGTTATCCATTACTCCATGGGGAGATACCGATTTAAATGAAAAAGTGTTAAAACAATTTTTCAGTCTCAAGTCCAGTAACTGTTATCGCTCTTTCAGCTACTGATGGGGTGTTTCCATCTTAACTTATTATTTGAGATCGTGTGGAACGCCAACATCATGACATACGTCATTATTTCTCTTTGAGTAACATTTGCTATCCGTTTTAGTTGTTCTGAAAATGTGCGATCTGGTTGGATACGAACCTGCGTCCGCCTTTGTAGGAGAAACCTACAATTTAGACTGACAGCGTCACAATCCAGCAAGGCTTTATTTACCTTTTAAATAATACACATCTCATTCAGAGATATGGAAAGCCCACATCTGATCGATTTTCTATCCGAAACGTAAATAAAGTAATTGTTTAAAGAATTAGATTAGATTAATTTTAATCCGATATTTGTATTGTTTTAAACTTTATTTTTAGTGAATAAAGAAAATGTGCTGTTTGCTTTTTTGAGTTTACACGAGTGTGCAGGCCGGTAGACACAATACACGTTGTTTAAAAATACGGGATGTTCATTTCAAACACAGATATCCAATAAAAATAGTGTCTGATTTAATTCATCTTGAATACATTTAATCTTAATATTTAACGGCTATGGTGTTTTTTTGTTTGTTTGTTTGTTTTTCTTCTTCCTCTTTTACCCTGATCTTACTGGCCACTCAGTCATGATTTGGGGTCAGAAGTGTGGGGTCTGCCTCTAGAATCATGAGTTAGTGGTCAGTAGGATAAAGGTAAATCAGTGGCTACTACCTGTTTCCACCTCTTCTAATGTCAGTTAAACATGACATGATCTATAAGTTCTGTGAGGCGCCGATCGATTTTCCGAATGAATGTCCATTCTTTGATTCTGGAAGTCTACGCCAGGACTGATTTTCTTCTAGTAATGTCCTTCAGACGTGAATTTCTGGCATTTTTTTAACTCTTTGTTGAATTTCTAATGGACATCTCGACTAACTACGTTAAAGCAGTACCCTATTTTTAATAGGAGTAGATAGGCTTTCCTATCGCCCGCTCCATACTACTCCCGATTCTCTAGAACAGAAGTAGAAGCTCATTTCTTTTTTTTTTAGGAGGGGATTCCCAGTTTCTTTCCATTTCTCAGGTTTTAATAGTGGTGCTATCATGAAATTTTGTGATATGTGTGGATGATGGCAACGTCTCTTCATTCTGGGGGTCCCGCATTAGCTGTTTTCTGGTTACTGTTCTCGTCTGGTAGTTAGACGCCCGAATTCTTGCATAGCATATTGAGAGGGTGCTCCGGCCAACAGTCGTGCATGGAAGGGCGTCCCTGCAAGTACCTCCGATTGTCAACCCCCAGGCCACACTATGTTGTTGTCTGCGCCAGTTCTCTTCCTGCATATGTTACATTATAGACGACCGACTGCTACTACTACTCTAGGCCTTTCCTTAACGAAATAACACACCATGACTATAAGCAACCAAAGATATAAAACTAAAACAGCTCAACAAAAAAACTCTTCAACGTTTCTTTCTCCAATATTCGTGGTATTCGTACCAACTTCTGTAGTGTGGAATCGTTCCTCTTCGAAAAATCTCCGGACATCCTAGCTCTCTGCGAAAATAATCTTAACTCCTCAATCTCCTCTGATTTATCGATTTATGGCTATCTTCCTCTCTTTAGAAAGATCTCTATGTTCACATGCATAGACTGGGAGTTGGTCCGCGAACATCTCACGCTGGCCAGTGAGCCCTCTCTTGAATCTCCAGACCATTCTTACATGTGTCTCCGTGTCTCTCTACTAAACTCAGTCAGCTATCTCTTCTTTACATTTAATTTCTTTCACATGACTTGTGCTAGATAGTATGTGTTCGGTGACTTTAATGCCTATCATTCCAGGTGGCTTAATCACACCTTCACTGACCTCATTGGCGTCGAAACCCAGAACTTTTCAACCACTCAATCTCCCATGCAAGTTGTGGACTTACATACACGTTTCGAGAGTAACTCTGACAGACGCTTCTCGTCTAGATCTTTTTTTATCTCTATTTCTGACTTTATGTCGTACCATGCAGCTCTGTCGTCTTGGCAACTCTGATCACGAGGTAGTGTCTGTAAACGTCTCTTTAATCTCCACCAACAACCATGAACCTCCTACCAGCAGAATATCATCCTGATATCGATGAACGGATTGAGATTCGAACCATAATTTCCTTCGCGACTCCCTTGGGATGAAGTTTTTAATCTTCCTGTTAAAAATGCACGTCTGAGGTTACCTCCTGGGTGAAAGCCGGCATCGATGCTTTGAGCAACGAAATACCAACTTATATCGCGTTCATCTCTTTGGTTCTCACCTGCACTTATCGGCGGCTATATCCCATAGGAATCACTTCTTCCGGGTGTACCAAAGCGACACGTCTGATTGCAACAGGCGACCCTTTATCTCTGCTCGTAATGGGTGCAAGCGTGTCCTGAAAGAAGTGAAGTTGCTTTTTGCTGATAGAATGAACCCACATATAGCATCTCGCAAGCTTGTTTCTAGAGATTATTGGCGTCTCTGCAAGAATGTGCTAAACAATAGCACCCCCCCTAATCCCTCCTCTATTCAATCAATTTGAAATTCCGGCATCTACATCAGATAAAGTTAAATGCTTTGCTTGGAAATTCTCTCCCAACTCAACACTCGACTCATTTGACTTCCCCAATAGAGCAAAGGTTTTACTGAGTGATATGTACATGACCCCCGTCACTTGTCTCAGACACCATTTCTAAATTAGACCCCTATAAGGCAAGCGGATGTGACGGGGTCCCAACCATCGTCCTAAAGAAATGTCCACTTGAGTTGGCTCCAGTTCTCTCCAAACTCTACAACCACCTGCTTTCAAGCTTGTTGGCAGTTCTCGGTATTTCCTATTTTTAAGAACTCTGGCGAACCTTCTGACATCTCTAACTATCCCCCAATTAGTCTCTTACCGCCTTTTGGTAAAGTATTCAAGGCTTTAATCAATGCTGAATTAAGCATTTTATTACTTACGACCTATCTCAGATAAACAATATGGATTCCGTATTGCCAGGTCTACCTCTGATATCCTGACGTCCATCACTTAATATATATATCAAGCTCTTGATAGTAACGGCGAAGCTCAAGCTGTGGCTCCAGATATCTCGAAGGCCTTTGACAGGGTTTGGCACGCTGGTCGTCTACAAAAGCTTCAGGGCTACAGTATTACTGGACGATAGTTTGATCGAACCAAATCGTTCCTATCAAATCTTGACATGAAGGTCGTTTTGAATGACCTCGCTTCCACATCCTTTCACTCGAACGCGGGTGTCCCCCTAAGGCTCTATCCTGGGTCCTATGCTGGTTCTGAACTTCATCATTGATCTTCCTGATGTCATCAGTTCCCAAGTACGCATTTATAATGATAACACTACCATTTACACTCGTCTCAATAGCAAATCCGTCAGAGCTGACAAACCTAGCTGCTGCCCATGAAAAAGACCTCCAATTTGTGGACAACTGGGCCAGGAAATGGCTTGTAACTTTCAATGCATCCAAAATGAAACCGCCCTCATTTAAACGCCGTAGATAATCTTTCCTGTCCGCCATCAGCATGGATGATGCTAGACTCATGGAGAGTCTAGTCAGAGTCAATCTTGCCCATTTACAAATCTACAATTCGGTCATGCATTGAATAATTTTGCCATACCTGGTCTCTTGGTCTTGCTACTTATCTCGTGGTACTTGACAAAATCCATAGAAGGATCTGCAATATAATCGATCCTGACTTGGCATCCCAATTTCAGTTACTTTCTTACCGATGTTTCACCCACCTTCACTCTCTACAACCCCCTGCGTGCCAATGACATTCTCGCCTTGTTTGGGGTGAAATGGTTAAAAAAAAATACAAATGCCGGCTTAAAAATAAATTTATAAATTCTTTAGGATATATATATATATATATATATATATATATATATATATATATATATAACCCCTGAAATTGTAAATCTGAATCAGTCAAATATTGGGCCGATCAAAAAAGGTTGTTTGACAGGAGATTTAACTGTAGAATGCGTCGACAAAAATGCAGATATTAAATTTCTAGAAAATTCTACAATCAAATTTTCATTTGGTTTGGTTTTCATTTGGTTTGGTTTGTTTTACGGTATATCAACCTCAATAGGTTATTTAATGCCAGCGTGATTTTTATTCCTGGTAATATTTTTTCCAAATGTATCGTTGGTAATATTTTTCTAAAAAAAGTATTGCTGGTATTAAAACCTATTTTTATACTTTCATAGTGTTTTGCCCCATTTGGTGGGGTTAACTATTTGCCCATAGCTTGGACCCTGACAGGTGCTACCGCCCCGGGTCAAAGTGGACACCAGCTATTAACTAGTGGTTTTATGCTCCTCAAAACCTCCTGATCATGCCCTTGCTGTCGGATGTAGTTTATCTTCTTACCCAGGACACAGATGTAGTTTCTTCTCATACTAAGGACAGTCAAATTTTGACTGGACAAAAATAGATCGAACCACAAGTTCCGAAGAATCGATTGATGGAAAGAAAAATATATCAATTTTAAATAAAATCTTCCGAACTGAAATTTGTCGGTTAAAAAGAACGGATTGATAGCTACGCACACAGTACGTAGGAATATAATTTCTGATTAATTCTTGGACAGATTAAAACATGGCTACCGTACATGAGAGATTGATACAAACACTGATAGAGAAAAATATGATTAAATTTTAATCAAACGTAATTCGTACGAAAAGAGTTTTCAACTACAGCGTAGTAAATCTCAATCTACCCGTCTGCGGCGCATTCACGGTTGTACGACATTTTTCCACGCGCATGCGTGTTTGCACATATTCCAGTGCAATGACTTTTGGGCGGCGTTGTATGACGTTGCGCGCACGCGCAGTATCATACATACACGAACGCACACATACACAAACACAGAATACACCGACGCGCGAAACGAGGGAAACACAATGGTGCCTCATTTAGAGATTCACGAAAGATTGCACACGAGCCGACGATCAATATTCTTTCTGTCCTTTCTTTAAAATACAATTAAATGGAGGATATTTTTTTCCCTTTTTTTTTTTTATATAATCTAACGAAGTTCCCGCCAGCATAACGGCCCTTTCAGATGCTTACTTCTAACAAAACCATCTCCCACTGTCAGCATGTCGATCGTAACCTACACCAGACGCACTCATTTTGATGTCGAGCTCGAAGGTCAATGAATCCAATTTCTTATTGACATAGATTATATTGATCAGTTATAGCTGACTTGGCAAAATCACTTGGTGCACGAGCGACTTCTCTTTCGAAAAGCCCAGTTGAGTGATCCGCACAATTTGCGTGTGGGCTTGTGTCTGTGTGTTCGCAATCAGTCACATGTCTGAACCAACTATAACACTTAAAAGATGATTCTCAAATCGTTTGTTCGATCCTTATCAGGGTAGCTGTACCACGTTGAACTCTCTTGATATTTTGTTTGTAAAGGCATATAATCATTTATATATATCAGTATAAACAGTTGGATTTTTTGATTAATGTATTGGCTTAGTTTGTTTAACGATATATCATCTCCTTATGGGTCATTTTATACCGAAATCTTATTCTCGTGTGAGCTTTGTAATTTTTATTCAAAAATGTATTACCGGATTTTTTTTTAATTAAAATGTATTGCTGGCATTTATTAAAGGTATTTTTATATTTTAATGTTTGAATCCCAGTTTGGGGGTCCCTATTTACGCGTAGGTGGGTCCTTAACAAGTGCTACCACCACGGGTCAAGTTGATCCTGGGATCAACGGCAATTAAGAAGTGGTTCCAAGCTTCTGAAAATCTCCCAATCAGAGGCCTTGTTGCTGGATGTAGTCAATTGTTATACCCCGAACGGGATTAATGAATAACTGTTGGATTAAAAGCATCGACAATGAAAAATATTAATTAGAGAATTGTTTTGCTAAAATAAACGTTTTCGTCATAAGAAGTAAGAAGGTAACACACACACACATAGATACATATATATATATATATATATATATATATATATATATATATATATATATATATATATATATATCAAATAGATAGATAGATAGATAGATAGGGGTACAAAATCTCAGATAGAGTATATCAGTAAAAGGAAAAGTATGAATAGACGACGTATTTCGTCGTCTGAGAGACTTTATCAAGGCAAATGCAAGGATTTTATTTTGCTACAAAATATATGTTTAATTTTTGTAATAAAATCCTTTCCATAAGTTTTTCTTTTTGGGTTTACACACACACACACGCACACACACACAGACACACACACACACACACACACACACACACACACATATATATATATATATATATATATATATATATATATATATATATATATATATATACTGACTCTCCTGTCGAATTCGACGTATGAGGGTCAAGCAGATAAGTTCTAGAAACCGACAGCCCGACATCAGCACATGAGATCTGATTATAGTGGTGAAGGTTTCGTGCAGGACCATCCACACTTTTTGAAGGGCCGAATACAGAGACCTGGTGCACTAAGTGCCACAAGGTCCCCAAACGACCCTGCGCAGGTTTTGAATTCAGAGTTGTCCTTCTCCTAGATCAGTTGCCATCCAAGGCTATAGAACCCAGTCTGCTATTTACCCATAGCTGGAGGGAGAAGAAGAGGAGTCACACCTTTCCCAAGTGTATTAGCATATATATATATATATATATATATATATATATATATATATATATATATATATATATATATATATATAATGAGAAGAGCGTATAATATCGCATATATATATATATACAGACACAAACACTCTCTGTCTATCTCTCACACACACAGATATATATATATATATATATATATATATATATATATCTCACACACACAGATATATATATATATATATATATATATGAATCCTGTCTATTTTAAATTCAAAATATGGTTTTGAAATAAAAAATAATATAATATTGACTACGCCGACATTGCGGCAACCAGGTATTTTTATTCAAATTTAAATTTGTAACGGTCAGTCTATAGCTGCGCATCAAACTCCGACTCCTGCCACCAGTGAGGGATAATATATATTTATTAATATATGATTAATAGCTCTGTTAAATTATTTCGAGTACTGATTTATTAACACCAACACTATAATATATATATATATATATATATATATATATATATATATATATATATATATATATATATATATATATTTGGACAACATATCTTTATTCTAGCATGTTTGGTTGTATAATCTGGACATATGTTTACTTTTATCTTTATCTTCCGAATTCACGAATCAAATACTTAATGTCGATATAAAATTCAGTAAGGAAGGTGCCATAGTTTTTTTCATTTCTCTTATTTACCCCCAAAACTTTCAAGATCATCTTCAGCCTAAGTCAAAAAAATAAAATAAAATAAAATAACGTAATGCATAGTTGTGATTATTTTGTAAATGCACATGAAACCCGCTTTGTTATAATTATTTTAAATACGTATGAGCGCACTTTGTTATAATTAAATTAAAATGTACCTGTTGTAATGCTTTTTTATCTTTTTCCTAAGGGAGATAATTTTAATTTATATAATTGTTGTTTTTTATAATTATAATTTAAGTATTTTCAAAACATTGCTATTTTAGACATTTTAAAACATTGTTGCTATATTCATATATGGTCTTAGTTGTTAAATTTTTCTTATATAGAGAGCCTCTAGAATTTGATGTTTTTGCTTTTTATTTTCATCTTGGAGTATACTTGTATTATCGACTAATATTTCTGTAAATCATGAGTGTGGACAGGAATGTTCCTTTATGTGTTATGCGATGAATTAAAAAACATTAAACAAACTCTCATTAATAATGATTTTCCTAATTATATTTTTGATGAACAAATTAGACGAGCCATAAAGCACAAAGAACATAATACTTCATCAAATAATCATATATCAACCTACTATACTGCAATCAACTACACTCTAACTATAAACAAGATGAAAAAATTCTTAAAAAAACTTTTTCAAGTTCTAATATATCCCCCACTGATCTAACAAAAATAAATAAAATAAAACTATTTATATACTATAGTAAAATTAAAACAACCAACTTAATCATCCAAAATAACTCTTCACCGTCAACTAATGTATTGCAAAAGACCAACTTTGTATAGCAATTTAAATGTCCTTTGTATCTCTGGCAAAAAGTAAATATATATGTTGGTTTCATGACAACAACATTATCAAGGAGACTTACACTATCTATGTCGGATTCATGCTCTATCGCACAACACTCTTTATTAAACAAATAAATAAAAGAATTGAACAATGAAAATTATCACTTTATACTCATGTAAAGATCTCTCTATATATGCAACATGGATATTCTATATTTTATTAGTACACGAAAATTCTAAGTATGTGAATCGATTGTCTATCGTCAGTATCATAAATAGCCTTGCGAGACATAAACCTTTAAATATGGATGTCATGCATGGCGCTCTACTTGCTCAAAAATTGATGAAATATCAGTTTAGGATAACCGTCTTCATAGATCAATTATTGAAATGGCTTCAAGCGAATGAATTCTTTAGGTCTTACACAAGATAATCCTTCATCAAATCTTATAGACTGACACTACAGTATCACAGAATAATTTCCCAAATAAAAATAAATATCGCATCACTTGAATACGGCGCCAACAACTAAAATGGATAGAAGATATGACTGGAAGAGAAAATGATATACTGACAATGTTGAATTTCCACACTACCGTAATCAGAAAGTTTGGAAGGAAACTCTTATCTATATATATATATATATATATAAAAAGCGATAATAGTTACTAGTTACCTATTTGAAATTTCTGATGAATCTTAATTCTTCACATAATGATTGAATAAGCTTACGGCGAGTTCTACGACAATAAAATATCCGCAGAAATTCCTTTATCGCATCGTCAAATATTTGAGCATTACTTTATCAAAAGATTGCAATAACAATCATACATCTGAATGCTGGACATTATTTTAAGAAGGGGGTACAAATGAAAAGATTTGAAAATTGACACCTTTCTCCATTCTTCTTTTTTTATCCTTTCCTCAATCCCCACCTATATCCAGTCATTTCCTTTACTTTCACTCTCTGTATCCCCTTGCGTACCAATAGCACACCCAATTTGCTTAGGGTGAAATGCTTAAAAACAAAAAAAAATCTAAAATTCAAAGGAATACCAAATTTAAAATAAGGATAAAGATAGGATTAAAAAGGCTCAAACAGCCCTTTTTTGATAATATTTAAATGTTACTTTATAATTAAGAAAAATAAGAAAATTCTATATTATAGATGTCAATGTTGCTATATTGAATCAATAGCTACATCTAACGCAAGGAAAGTTGGTTCTCTGTGTCGCGCCAGAAGGTTTTTTCTCTTTTCTGAGTCCATCCTTCTAAATCTCTATTGAGAAAATGACAAATGTAAATGAATCCTCCGTTAGGTCTTTAAAAGCATAATTAGATAATACGATCACTTATATACCCAAGGAAAAGTAAAAAGTTGTATGATAAATAAGTGCTATGCTCGTCCGTGTGTTCCATCATTTGTTCTGAATAAAGTATCAATTAAATACAACGTTCTTGGATGTGTTGCTTTAGTTTATTCATTTTTAACTAAAATGACAATTATATATTATGTCCATTTATGTACAGTGATGTACTTTATAACTTTGGTTAATGCCTCCAAAACGAATCTGCTCTCATTTGCTTACCATAGAGAATCACCCTTCCTTCGATCAGAATGGCTGATGCCCAACTCTGCGAGAACGCCTTCTGTCCCTTTTAATCTCACGCTTTCCATTGACCTGAGGTGGAATAACTATATTGAATCAATAGCTACATCTACCGCAAGGACAGTTGGTTTTCTGTGTCGCGCCAGAAGGTTTTTTTCTCTTTTCTGAGTCCATCCTTCAAATCTACAAATCTACCTTTCGTCTTTGCATCGAATACTATCGCCATATATGGCCTGACGCCCCCGCTGTTCATCTCGAGGTCCTCGACAAAATCCAGAGACGGATATGCAATGTGAAAGGTCCTGATCTGGCATCTAGTTTACAGTCACTCTCTCACAGACGTTATATGGCTTCCCTCTGTCTTTTCTACAAATATTTTCATGGCAACTGCTCTGACAAGCATCTTTCATTGGTTACCTAACTGCATGAATTTAAGCGTGCTACTAGGTTGGCATCTCGGTCCCACCCTTTCACTGTCGAAACGGCTAAATGTAACCGTCTCTTCTACTCCAACAGATTCTTATCTCGCACACCCCGACAGTGAAACTCCCTTTCCTCCTAATTGCAAATATGATCTTCAAATATCCAAATGTAATGTCAATCGACATGTTCTGATCATTTGATCCCCGTTCTTCTCTATACCCTTTTCTCAAACACCCTTCTTTATTCTTGTTCTCTACCCTCTGTAACCCCTTGCGTGCTAGTGGCACCCCCGCCTTGCTTAAGGTGAAATGCTTAAAAATGTTTCCTCTTTTTTTTTTTTTTAATTTAATCTGATTATTAAAGTATCCATCCTTCTATATTATTCTCTGTCCTATAAGGATTGTTCCATTTAGTCTATGTAATGTGTACGTAAATGGAACAATCATAATGGTACACAGATGGGAACTCCCTTCCTCCTACTTCCTTCCTTGATAGCTATAATCTTCAAATGTAATGTCAATCGACATCTTCTGATGCCTTGATACTGATCCCCGCCCTTCTCTATATCTGTCCTCAAACAACGATTTTATTCCTGCTCTCACTTTCTGTAACTGTTTGCGTGCTAGTGGCACTCACGCCTTGCTTTTGGGGTGATATATATATATATATATATATATATATATATATATATATATATATATATATATATACACGTTTCATTAAATAATATAGACAAGTGTTGTCTATTTATTTTATGTAAAATTTTCTCGTATCTTCTGATAAGTTTGATAACATTATCATTAACCGAAAAAAGAAATTCACAATATTTATCCATTATTTTTTAATATAATCTAAGCTTTCGGCTTACTCAAGCCATTATCAAAGATGTAATTACAAACATATCAAACAATATACGGACACGACAGCGATGATAGTCTGTCATTGTTTAGTTTACATAAGGGTTAATGATAATGTTATCAAACTTATCAGAAGATACGAGAAAATTTTACATAAAATAAATAGACAACACTTGTCTATATTATTTAATGAAACGTGTATAAATGAAAATATGCTGCCTAAATACACACAATATATATATATATATCATTATAACCTATATAACAGTTACATACTAGTTGTTTTAACCCTTGAAAATGTCATGGTTTTCCGATTTTAATATTCTGATGAATCTTAATACTTAAGTTAATGATTGTCTAAGTTAATGGCGATAATAAAAATGATATAATAACATAATGATAACAAAATATCAGTAGAAATTTCCCCATCGCATCGTTAAATATTTGAGAGTAACAAATTTAACAAAGTATTGCAATATCATTGATAACTATGTATGTTGGTAGCACCTGGTCGTGGTGCAATGGTTAGCAAACTTGTTTAGCTAGAACAATTGCGACTGGGTGGTGGGTTCGATCCATACTTTCGGCCTTGCACCCACCTCCAAACTATGGTTAGAGAATCACTATTTAGCTTCTCACGCGTCTGTTGCTGGTGAATGCGGCATTGGTCTTATAGTCTATTATGAAGTATTAACAGACGACGTTAAACACTATCGGTCTTTATTTCTTTCACTGAAACCAAGTAGCGCCTCAGACGAATCTTTCGTATTCTCACGCAATCAAAACGGAATAGTCCATCATTTATGAGGTGTTAGCAGGGCGTAACGATCGTGCGAAGAGAAGGACATGCACAATTATTATATCATTGGACATGGGAAAACTATTTTCCTGAAAAGTGTTTTAATAGAAAGGTTTTATAAATTTCAGCCAACCGTAACATTCGATCAATGAATGGAAACAGCCATTCTCCCCATCACCATCGCAGCTTTAATTCATTTGCATTCTGTCGAGTTAGCGTCGATGGTAACCTCACTACTATTTGCCATTTAGATAGATGGAAAATAACTGCTGAATGTGGTTTCATTCAAAAGGGCACACTTTTTTTTTTCATGGAGCATCGAGTGGGGATTGAACTCTGATGCAATGCTTACGCATCTAGCTTAGTAGCTGAGATGCCGTATGGATTGCAAGGCACGCGTTGACAGATAGACAAGCGAATACGAAGACTGACTGACAAACGCAAAAAAATATCGCACGAGCAAAGATCGTGTTTCAAAGTAGGTTTACAGAGATACGAAAAGGCGGAAATCGAAAGAAGAAAGATCGATCGATCAACAGACGGAGAGGTAATAGATAAGGACTGACAGAGAAATAGAAAGAGACGTGCGTAGATAGATAGATAGATAGATAGATATGAATAGAGATAGATAGATAGATAGATAGATAGATAGATAGATAGATAGATAGATAGATGAGAAAATATTAAGATCGGTAGGTAGATAGATACGAAAAGACTGAGATAAATATGAGATAGATAGAAATATAGATACATATGAAAAGACTGAGATCGATCGATCGATCGATAGATAGATAGATAGATAGATAGATAGATAGATAGATAGATATGAATAGACTGCGATACATAGAAATATAGATACATATGAAAAGACTGCGATAGATAGAGAGATAGAAAGAATAGACAAAAATAAAATGAATGACATAAACAAAACAAGAATGAAAGAAAGACAAAATGAAACAAAGAAATAAAAAAGGAAGAAAAGAATAAAAAAGAAAGAAAGGAATAAAGACAACAAATCAATACAAACAGAGAAATATTGATCAGACTATTTTTCATTTCTCTTAATTTCTTTTTATTCCCTCAATCTTTTTTTTCCTAGAGATCCCATTTTTATTTCCCTGTGCTTTTTGTAAAAAAAAAAAAAAGAAAAAAAAAAAGAAGTTTATTAATAAAATCTGTGGGGGTCATTGGGGATTAATTCACTTGTTTGTTTGGAGGTGAGGAGGTGGTCTTTTTTTTTAAAAGCATTTTGAAAAATAGGTCAGGATGCACTCACACATATGATTACAAAGTTTGATTTTTGTAAACACAAATATTTCGGTGAAAGGAATTCGGTAACAAACGACACAAACTCTCCCAAAATGTTTTGATTTTATTTGTTAAACTCCCAACCGTCATTTCATTTCCCCCTCATCACCCCATATATATAGTGATATCACCCTCATATATATATATATATATATATATATATATATATATATATATATATATATATATATATATTTATATATATATATATATATATGGGGGTGATGAACGGAAAAATGAAAATGACGCCTGGAAGTTTATATATATATGTGTATAAAAGTGGATACTGATGTTAACACCCAGAGACAACAGTCTGTATCATGCCAAGATCTATAGTCAGACCATGTTTAACACACACACACACACACACACACACATACATACATACATATATATATATATATATATATATATATATATATATATATATATATATATATATATATATATATATATATTAAAGAACCAGTGTGAAATAGCAATAAGCAAGCTCATACAGGCAAATATTACCTAACCAAGCGAATGCGACTATAATCGTAGTGTCCCCGTGTAGCAAAACTTAGTCAACGTGCCATAAACGGAGTTGCTATTTGCATTGAACGTAACCGCCTAGGGTTGGTGAATAACGTAATTTTATAGAACGGTGTTGTGAGTTCGATCCTGACTGACTCACCCAATGTTGTGACCTTTTGTTAACCACGCGAACTATTGAACTTTCCACCTCAAACATAACATTTGACATTATCATATTAATGTATGTCTGTAAGTGATATATATATATATATATGAATAAGACCCTTTGATGTCTGCTGGATTTTAAATCTGTCCCCTCGGAGTAGATGTCTGTTTTGTTGTTCCTATACCGCATTTTGCTACTATTAATTTTGCAATGATCTGTATTATTATGTATGGTCCTGATCTAAGGTTCATTGTCGTGAGTTTTTGGATGGTGTGTGTATGAGGGTGTTGGTGTGTGTCGCAAAAAGTAAAAAAAAAAAGTCCTTAGTATCAAGTATTGTAAGAACAACCCAAATCTTGTTATTACCTAAAAACTTTATTTGGCTCCTACATGTCAACTACAAAAAATGCGAACTAAATAAAAAAAAAGGTTAAAATATGATTCCCCCCCCCAAAAAAAAAGAAAAGAAATTGCCATTCTTTGTTGGTGTTTTATATATATATATATATATATATAGATTCCAAAAAAAATTTCGCTTGAAGATGGAACAGAGCTTATTTTAACTCAATTTAATTTAAATAATTTAAATAATTAAAATAATTATATTGAAGTTTTCGGCTCTTGTTTTGAAACATGGGACTTCTTATGTCGCGATTTGGAATCATATTTTTAAATAAATAATTATATTTATGCTCTACTTTTGTATCGAGCACTATTTTTAAAAAATAATAACTAAAATACTAAGGGACTTTTGGATTATTTACCTAACCAGTTCCTTCCTATTTTCTATATATTTTCATATATATATATATATATATGTGTGTGTGTGTATTCCTATATCTGTCAGACCTAGGGAGTAATGCGTGTTATCCAGGCATTCTGTCCCATTATACGTCGGCAGGTGTTTAGATTCAGAGCTATCATTCTCTTATATTAATTGGCCTATCAATGCTAGAAAGTCAAATCTGCCCTATCATTTTTACTCATAACTGTGTAAGGAAGAGATGTTCTCATGCCTTTACAAAGAGCATTGTGGGAAGTGAATGCAATAGCATCGGTCGGAATTTGAACCCTGTCTTCCAATTTGTAACTGGATGCTAATAACAGTTGCGCAACCTCAACGTGCGCACATATGCATGTGCGTGAGTGGCGGTGAGGAATAATGGTTAGGATATATATATATATATATATATATATATATATATATATATATATATATATATATATATGTATGAAGATCCTCCTATCGCTCCTCCCGTGATTCTCTAACTCTCTTTTTTACAGTGACCAAGTGCAGTTTCAAAATCGGATATCGTTACCATCTCTTTCTCTTGAAAAGTTCACCGTAACCTGGTACTGTTTCTGCCTCTTCTGTCTTCCGTCACCAACACAGAACCTTTCTCTCCAACACACCAACTCTCCACCCCGGTCGCCAACCGCCGCGACCGCCACCACGTCAACTGATTTCTCCCTGGTCTTGTCTTTCTTATTTTACGTTTCTTTATTTCTTCGTTCTTTTTTTTTTTTTTTGTTTCTCTAGTTTTCTTTCGCCAGATTTCACATTGATTCTTTGTTTTTCTTTTTCTCTTCATATTTCACTTCCGCCATTTTCTTTCGTTCGTTCGTTTCTTCTCGCTTTCCTTATTCTATCTTTCAGTTTTTCTTTCATTACCTTTGTTTAGCGATTGAACCTGTTTTCCATCATTCATTTCGCATTTCATCGTTTCTTTTTTTTCCTTCACCATTTTTAATAATTACCTTCCTTCTACTCTTTCAACTTTTTTCTTTCTCATTTTTCCCTACTCCCCTTTTTTATTCACACTTTTTATTCATTATCTTCTTCAAACCATTTCATCTTCTCTTCCTTCTCGCCTTTCATCATTTCTGCTTTTTCCTTCAAATTTTTATTCGTTACCTTTTAATTTTTTTCTTCTCCCTCGCTTTTCATCGTTCGTCCTTTTCGTTTATAATTTCTGCTCCTTCACTTCTTTTTCTTTCTTTTTAACTTTACATCGTTCCTCTTTTTCCTTCATTTCATTTTTATTCATTATTATTATTATTATTATTATTATCTACTCCTTCAACTCTATTTTTTCTTCCATTTTGCTTCCCGCCGTTTTTTCTTTATTTATATTTTTACCAATCATTGCCTTTACTCATTCTTCGTTTTCCCCCTTCCTTTTTGCTTAATATAGTTCGCTCCTTTTTCTTTTATATTTTCATTCATTACCTTCTATCGTGTCTTCGAAAATCTTTCTTTTCCTCTTCTTTTTCTTCCCTATTCCTTCTTCCTCTATTCTTTTTCTTGCATATTTTTTCTTTTGCTTTTTTTTATTCTTTCTCTATTTTCGCTGCATATCTGTTTTTTTGTTCTTTTTCTTTTTCGGTTGTCGCAATTCTTCAAATTTTTCCTTTTCTTAGTTCCGTCTCAGTTTTCTCTGCCCCTCCCACATCTTTCCGGATTTCTTTTTCTTTCCTTTTTTAATGGTTCTTATTTTCTTCTACTAGTTCTACCAATTCTTCCTCCCTTTCTCTGAGTTTATTTCTTCTTCCTTTTCGAATTTCCCTATTTTCGATTTCATACGTCTTTTTTTTTTCTTCCTCTTTTTTCTTTTTTCTTCGAATTCTTTCAATTTGCTTCTAAGATATTTTTTCAGTTTATCACCTTTCTTCATTCTTTTTCGTGATATTTCTTCTTTTCTTCTTTGTTATTTCCTTTTCTTCTTGTTTAAGCTCCTTATCGCTTCGTCCCTTTTCTTTTTCATTTTTTCTTTTCTTTTTTATTCAAATTCTTTCTTATGCATTACACTTTCTTTCTTTTTTGGCTTCTCATTTTTCTTTCTTTTTTGGCTTCTCATTTTTCCTTCTTTTTTGGCTTCTCATTTTTCTTTCGTGCTCCTAGTTTCTTCCTCTCATCTTTCATTCATTCCTTCCTTCCTTTTTTTCATTGTTTCCATTACTCCATCTTTTTTTTCTACCGTAATTCCTTCTCCCTTCTCTCCCATCTGCCTTTTTCTTTTCCGACAACAAAACGGGGGATATTCCTCTGTTATTCGTCTCTCCGAAGCGCTCTTTCCGTCACTCTCTCCAGCAAAATGGTCAGAGTAACCTGCTTCGTGCGCCTGTTGGCCGCATCAGGCCGCTCCTCCCAACCACTCACTCTCTTACTGTCTGTCTCCTCCGACTACTTCGCATTGACACCTCCTACTCCGTGTAAGAAGATTCCATCTTTATCCACCAGCTCTTCGACTGACAATATTCCTAGCTTTCCTTGACGACCCTAGCAATTCCAATGAAGCTTTCGATTAATTTCTTTCGCTCTTTCTTTCTTTCTTTCTTTCTTTCTTTCTTTCTTTTGTTTATTGGATTTTATTCCATTCTTTTAATTTTTATTCTTGCTTTCTCTCTGTTTGTTTCATTTACCTTTTGCCTCTTGTCATTTTATTTCAGCTTTTATTCATCTTTCTTTCTTTCTTCCTTTCCGATTTTATTCTTTCAGGTTTTATTATTTCTTTCTTTCTTTCTTTCTTTCTTTCTTTTCTTTTCTTACAGGTTTTATTGTGTCATTCAGGTTTTATTTTTTCAGGTTTTAGTCTTTCTTTATTTCAGGTATTCTCCTTTATTAATTTCAGGTTTTATTCTTTCTTTCTTTCTTTCTTTATTTCTTTCTTTCTTTCTTTCTTTCTTTCTTTCAAGTTTTCTTATTTCTTTCAGGTTTTATTCTTTCTTTTTTTCAGGTTTTATACTTTCTTTCATTTTCAGGTTTTCTTTTTTTCTTTTATTCTTTCTTTCTTTGTTTCTTTCCTTCAGGTTTTAGTCCTTCTTTCTTTCTTTCTTTCTTCCTTTCTTTCTTTCAGGTTTTATACTTTCTTTCGCCTTTCAGGTTTTATTCTTTCTTTATTTCTTTGTTTATTTGTTTGTTTCTTTCTTTCTTTCAAGATTTATCAGGTTTTATTCTTTCTTTCTTTTTCTTCTTTAAGGTTTTATACATTTTTTCAGGTTTTATTCTTTCTTTCTTTTTTTTTCTGTCAGGTATTTTTCTGTTTTTCTTTCTTTCTGTCTTTCTTTCAAGTTTTATTCTTTCTTTCCTTTTTAGGTTTTTTACTTACTTTTTTCGGGTTTTAATCTTTCTACCTTCCTTTCTTTCTGGTTTTATTCTTTCTTTCCTTCTTCTTTCTGGTTTTAAACTTTCTTTTTTTAAGGTTTTATTCTTTCTCTCTTTCTTTCCTTGTTTGTTTGTTTCTTTCTTTCTTTCTTTCAGGTTTTATCTTCCTTTCCTTCTTTTTTAAGGTTTTCTTTCTTCCTTTTTCTTTCAGAGTTTAGCCTTTCTTTCTTTCTTTCTTTCTTTCTTTCACGTTTTATTCTTTCTTCTTTCTTTCGATCTTTTTTCTTTCATTCTTTCTTTCTTTCTTTCTTTCTTACTTTCTTTCTTTCTTTCACGTTTTATTCTTTCTTCTTTCTTTCGATCTTTTTTCTTTCTTCCAGGTTTTAGTCTTCCTGGTTTTAGACTTTCTTCCTTTCAGTTTTTTTTTCTTTTCCATTCTAGCAGAAACACTTACTTTTCCTTTCTTCCAGCCATCGTTATTTTTTGTTTTCTTAACTTACATCTGTTTGGAATGTTCTTCTCGTCTTGTTCGTGACAATTTTAAAACGAGTCACAATTTCTTCGTAAATTCCAGTCCAAATATCTTACATTGCGAAGACTTCCTTTCAAGGAAGCCTTTAACTTTCATTTTGACCTTCAAATATGCAGACAGCTTTTCATTATTGGTTGCAATAAAATAATGACGCATGTTTACACACACACACACACATAAACATACACACGCACACACACACACAGCTATTTACATATACCCTTTCTTCAAAATATATGAACGTTTTTTCTTCATACGATCTTTAGTTATGACTTTAAAGTTTATTCGACATATCTAAAATAAGTAATTATTTTTTACCATATCAAAATTGACTATTGGTGTAACAGGTCTTTATGGCGTTGCCTGTGTTCGCAAGTAAGTTATGGGAGAGAGATTTGTTAAACTGCTTACACGACGACTCACTTCACCGTTAAACCTTGTTGTATAGCACTAACGGAAACAGACATTGAGCAAGTAGAAATATTTACAGGTAAACCTAGGAGGACAGAATTTGCATTTGTTGTAATTCTCTGGCATATGACCAGACGCCTAAATTTAACTTAGTCTAGCGCAAGATCAGAAGTCCGGAGCTCATATCGTAGGCTCTGTATCATTGATACAGAGCCTACGATATGGATAGGCTATGTATCAATTTTTCAACTGCTGTCTTTGTTAAATATTAAATTTTAAATCTTTAGTTCCGACACTGAATACAGTTCACTGTCTGGGTTGAATAAGACTGACGTGCTCAGCGTCAGTTGAAATAGACTATACTCATGAGTTAATTTTGAGTTTCACTGTTGTGTAATTTACATGCTTTTTTATAATAAATACATTGAGATTTTTTTGTGGATCAGTTTTAATATTTTATATTATTAGAATCCACTTGGATTATATACCAACGGATTTATTACTTGTATTATATGTGTTTGGTATGTTTCAGCTGAAATAGACTATACCCATGAGATAATTTTGGATTTCTCTGTTGTGTATACAAGGGTAGTAAAAAAAAGTAAAGACAGTTTTCATAAAAAAACTTTTACTTGGCCTAATTAAGAACATGGCTCACTTTTCGACAGAGATGCCCTGCATGGCGATGTATTTCTGTTATCATTCAAAGAGCTTCTTCGTCCATTCCGAAAACAAGCTTTTCGGTTGCTTACGAAGCCTCGTCTGTACTGCTTACTTGTTTGGGCACCCAACGCTCACAAACTCTACGGTACCTCAAGTCCCCAGACCTTTGGCTTGTATAGATCAATAGCTGATGTCCGAGATTGCCTATAACTGTGTTAACATGATTCGTTTTTCTTCCCTGATCAAGGCACCCACCTTCTGGGTGTTTGTTCCGAGCGCGATGTTGATGGGCGACCAGATCGTCTCTTGTTCGTTACTCTTGTTCTTCCCGCAATAAAGCGTTCTACCTACTGATACACCTTTCATGGTGCGTGCTCCTTACTGCACTGACACCAAGTGATAGATTTAGTTAGACACTCTCTAACGCACTACATCGTGTTGTTCTTCGATTGTGAACCGTTGAGAAGTCTTTAATAGATACATGAATGCGAGAACTGTGTATTTACGCTCAGAAGGGCCAATGTCACTCATGTGTTTTACTTTCTTATGAATAAGGTTAAAAAAATAAGCCGTTAAATTCAGTGTTATAACTTTGGCCAACGTTCTACTTGGGAACGCTGGGTGCTAATATCCATGCAGTTGGTACACGTTGCATTAATATTCATTGAAGCCCGTATACATCCTTTGATAGCAGCGGTCTTCTACTGACTGACATCTCCTAGCAGGAAGTTGGGCTGTGTTAGATCTCCTATAAAAACTCGCCAAGATATAAATTTTACCAGCGAAGTTACCTGATATTAATATCATTAGGTTCATTTATAAATAACTTCCGTTTACATTTATCAAAGACCGGCTTTGTTCCTTTCTCTGAGAGCGGGTTCTTTTTTATATGCCTTGTCCCGTCAGGACGTAAGCGATCATGGCTCTTCGCAATTTCTTATCCTTTGTAGCTCTTAATAAATTTTACCTTTTTGTTATCCCCCCCCCCCTAAACCTTATCAAAGCCATCAATTTACTCAAGCTCAATAAGTATTTGATGCATTGTTTTTCTATGTCTCCTTCTAACTTCAATCTGTCTTGTGAGTATCACATTTTCTAAGCCCCTTTTACTTATTATGTACCCAAGAAATGTCAATTGCCTCTTCCCTGCGTTGAGTATGAGTTTGCTTTTTGTCTCCATTTTCTCTAAAACTTTGTCGTTGATTATATATTCAGTCCATGATATCCTCAGCATCCTTCTGTAGAACCATATTTCTGTTGCTTCAAGTCTCTTCTTCATCTGTGTGAAGATTGTCCAGCATTCACTGCCGTATAGGTAGACAGATAATACTTAATAGCTCAGTACTATTTTATTTGTTTTAACGAATTTTTTTTTCTGTTTCTTAATACTTTGTTTAGTTTTAGGAAAGCATCTTTCACTATTGCAATGCGCCTTCCGATGTTGGTGTTGCAATTTCCGACCTCTGTTAAAACACTTCCCAGATATTTAAATTTTTGTATCTGTTTGATTTTTCTATCTCCAATTTATAATTTGTATTCTGGGTTCATCCTTTTGCTAACAACCATGCATTCTGACTTCTTGCAATTGATGTTTAGTCCTTTCTTCTCACTTTCCTTCATTACATTCTGTTGGAGTTTTTATGGTTTTCTTTCCGTCTCTGTTATCAACATTGTACCGTCTGCATATCGGATGTTGCTAAGACTGTGTCCACCAATAATGATTCTTGGACGGACTAATTCTCTCAGAATCCCCTTCCCCCCCATATAGGTAGAACAAGTCCAGTGCGAAGACACATGCTTGTCTTACATTCCTAGGCGTATGAAACTCTAAAACCTAGGCTTTCCTTGTCTTTGCTAAGTGTCGGCATATGATAAATTGTGATGGGTTTAATATCTTTGCTTATTCCCGGGTACACTTGTTGATGATGTGTTTAGCTGCGTGTTTGTGAAAAGGAGTTGGCAAACAACATTGTTCAGAAGATAGTAAGTTGACACCAAACCTGGCAGAAAACAACAAGGCAATAATATTTGATTAAAATAAAGCCAAATTTTGTTTTTTGGCAACAAAATCAAAACTGCATACAAAGATATAAATGCAAATGGGAAAATTGATTTCAGAGATGTGCGGAAAAGAAAGTATTAAATTATGCTTATTAGTCTTTCCAAAGGTATAAAGAAGGTTTATGCAAATGATTTAAAGGAGTAGAAACCTTTGTTGTGCAGTACATCTCTTCATTGCTTCATCATCGAATAAGTTGCATTATTTTCCTAGGTTCACACTAACCTAGGAAAATAATGCAACTTGTTTGATGATGAAGCGATGTACACGTTAGAACTTTGTGATTTTAATGTACAATAATATAATATATGTAATGCCTAATATGTCTTATTTCTTCTTATTTTGTCTAATCTATTGGGTAATATAAGTGTAAAGGTGACTACAGGGGTGTTATTCAGAGAGATCTTATAATATAAAAACCGTATTGTGAAAGGTCGTAAATAGGTTTTCCTCTATGCTCTACGAAAATATTCAATTTATAAATAAAGAATCCTGGAACTGATTAACTGCAGTAAACGAGGGACGACTTTACTTTACCGTGGATTTCATTCCACTAATGACTTCAAAGCATTCGATGAACGTCCCTTCATCTATCAACGACGTTAAAAAATTCCCAGTTCATTCTACAGTCTACTTCAGCTCTATACTTCTAACGTCTCCAGTTGAACTTTGAAATTTTAGTTAATAATTATTTTTATTCTTCAATTGGAATAGATAGGTTCGCATATCATTATTTTGACGGCAGTGTAGTTTTATCAACTGTCTACTCTTTAGAATTGCATTTCAGGTTCATTCTAAAATCTTTTTCATTCTTTTTACTCCCAGTGAGTAGCCCCTTGCATCCTATGGCATTATCGCCTTCCGTGGTGTGAATTTATTCAAATATTATTATAATACAAATATTATTATGTATTCATTGACATAGTAATTTGGTTATTTAATAAACTTAATCTTAACAGGCGCAAGCCTGGATGATTAAACCCTCCTCTGCGGATGGAACTCGTTAAACTCATGAACTAATCTGCGAGACCAACTCGCCACTGGTAGTAGACACCTGAAACCTGTGTCTGTGTGTACCAGTTCCATCTGCATAACCCTATGCAAATAATTCTTCTTCGGTGTGGGGGCACATGCAAATATCTTTAAGTGTTCTACCAATTCTTTTTATTATTACTGAACATATTTCGAACATTTCCTTCTCTGACGCCATCGGCTTCCCGTATGGCTTCTCCGATGATGTTGATGCCTCGCTTTGCTTTTAAATAAAAGCGAGCAGTTATCTAACCTTGTGTTCGTGTGTTCGTTTAGTCGACTGATCTTTTCTGCGTGTGAGGCTGTCCGAATTATTTTCTCTTTTCAGTACACAGAAAAGGAAAGCATTTCACTAAGTGAAGTTCATTTTTGATTTATATTTCTGATGAAGAAAGATTTTAAACATTATAACGTTTTCATTGGTATTTTTTAAATGACGAAAACGATTAAATTATTGGAAAAACACTATTTTTTAAGCGTTTCACTGTAAGAAAGGCGGAAGGGGTTACTGAGAGTGGATGCTAGTGTAAAGAGGGGGGTGTTTGAGGAAAGGATATAGAGAAAGACGGGGATCAAGATCAAGGCATCAGAAGATGTCTATTGACATTACATTTGAATATTTGAAGATTATAGCCATCAGGGAAGCAAGTAGGAGGAAGGGAGTTCCCATCTCTTAATGATTGTTCCATTTACGTACACATTTCATAGACTAAATGGAACAATCATTATGGGACAGAGATAGAATAATATAGAAAAATGGCTACTTTAATAATCAGATTTAATTGAAAGAAGAGAGGAAACATTTTTTTTTTAAGCATTTCACCCCAGTCAAGGCGGGAGTGCCACGAGCATGCAAGGGGTTACTGAGAGTAAAGAGGGGTGTTTGAGGAAGGGATATAAAGAAGGACGGGGATCAGGATTAAAGAATCAGAAGATGTCGATTGACATTATATTTGAATATTTGAAGATTATAGTTATCAGGGAAGCAAGTAGGAGGAAGTGAGTTCCACTGTCGGGCTAGTGCGAGAGAAGTGGCTGCTGGAGTAGAAGAGGCGGTTACACTTAACAGTTACGACAGTGAAAGGGTGGGACCGAGATTCCAACCCAGTGGAAGGCTTAAATTCATACAGTTTGGGGGGGGAGGGATAGTGAAAGTAGCTCTTCAGTGCAGTTGCCAAGAAATTTGAATATTGATATACGTATGATAAATTTGTTGTGATTTAAGCCCAGATATATTGGTTCACTGAGTGGGCGATCGGAATCATTACTAAAGATCTTGCTACCAATTACACAAAGACTAGGTTTTTCTCCGACACAAGATAAAATTAATAAAATTAAAATAAAATAAACATACAATCCATTTAGCTTGTATATTAAGCAGAGTTTATTTAATTTGGATAGTTTTCGTTTGAATATATTAAGGTTTTATTTCTAACAGTCCTCTCTTTCTTATTTTTCTTTCTTTCTATTCTCTGTCTGTCTGTCTGTCTGTCTGTCTCTCTCTCTCTCTCTCTCTCTCTATATATATATATATATATATATATATATATATATATTTTGTTTAAAAATATGATTCCTTCGCTACATAAGAGTTCTCATGTTTCAAAAACGAGAGCCGAAACCATCCAAATAATTATTAAAATTAAGTTGAATTGAGGTGTGTAGTCCCGTTTCATCTTCAAGCGAAATTTTAGGAATTAGCTATCCAAGAAAAAAAATCCCATAGCTAAATAAAAGTCTTAAAGGCTTAGCCAAATCATTAAATAAAAAAAACAAACTTTTTGTAGTCGTCAAAAAAACAAAAAAAAAAAAAATTGAAATTCAGTGCAATACGATTTGTATATAAAACACCCACTTGAATAAACAAATAAATAAATAGATAATCAGATGGACAATAATAAAAGACAATCCTCCAGACACATAACGACTTGTAGGCGCGCCATAAAAATATCCCTCACTGGGAACCAACTAAAGGGTTACCGCAAACATTAGCCTTGAAATAGATACCCTACCCAACCTTAGCAAAACCTCTCAGAAGATGATGAATCTTTAGATAAAAATTAACTCTCTGACCACTTAACGAAGAAAACTAGCCTAGCCACTCCAACAATTACGAATGTTTTCATGGATCATGCCTAAAAATACACGTAAACCGAGAGATAGCTTATTCCTATACTCTTATGTAGCAGAAGGAATCATATTTTTAGACAAAAATATTATTATAATAAAGCTCTACTTCTGTATGGAGCACTGTCTTCTTAAAATAAAAATAAAAATATAAGGAACTATATATATATATATATATATATATATATATATATATATATATATATATATATATATATATTGTTTAAATTTTTTTGTTTAAATGGGAAGATGGCTAATGTCGGATATAGAATGCTTATAGATTTAGACAGTGTGGACTATCAACACTGTATTGTGACTACCCGTTTAGCACCAGAATGGCCTGAAGGTGTGAAACGGACGATCACCATAAAGTGTTTATTACATTATTCCATCACTGTTTATCTTTCTCTCTAATTTTACAGCGGATAAATTGTCATCTAAATTACACAAAAATTAAAATAACATTGACGTCTCATTTTAACAGATATATTTACGAAAAATACACAAAAATATCTTAAAATGGCAAAGAGTAAATTTATTCAATAAAATCGCCATTGGCTTCAACCACGATCTCCAGAAAACTTTGGTATCTCCTGAAACTCTTGTGGACGGTCTCCTTGTTTAAGTTGGTGAATGCTGCCATAATCCATGCCTTCAGTTCATCTTTGGTGTTACAAGGAGTTTTTTTTTTTTTGGTCTCTTGCTCAGTGGCGCCCCGCACATAATAATGAAGATGAGTGCAGTCTGGGATTAGGGCTAAGTGGTCAGATATAAAGCGTGATGTGGTTGCAGAAAGTGTCTAACAGCCATGACTGGGTTCTCCTTCTCGTGTAGCATGGCGCAGGATCCTGTTGCCAGACATAGTGTCTTCCACCCTGTTGACCCAGAGCAGCACTACCTCCTCAAGGCACTTGATGTAGCTCTTCGTGTTGAGTCTGAAGCCCTCACCAACAAATACGGGAGTTCTTTTCTTATCAGAACGATCAGAGTGAGTTTTCCGAGTTGTCATACATTTGTAATCACCATTAGACTCATCCAACTCTTTTTGAATTCTCTGCACTGTCCTCAGATTGACACCCAAATACACTGAAATTTTCACGTTGGAGCTCTCACCGTGAATACCAAGCAGTACAGCATACCGTTTCTAAATTTCTGGAGGAGTGAATTGCCTCATGGTGCTCTGTTTCTCACAGACTATGCTTAACTGAATGTACTATACTATGCAATCGACAAAATCAAAAAAAAAAAAAAAAAAAATCAAAAGGGCGAAATTAAACATATAAACTTGCACCAATTTACCCATCGCACCCAGTGTATATATATATATATATATATATATATATATATATATATATATATATATATATATATATATACACATGCACTGCCACTGTCTTTTTCCCAGTCTCCCTCTGTCTTTGTCTGTCTGTTCTCTCTCTCTCTCTCTCTCTCTCTCTATATATATATATATATATATATATATATATATATATATATGTATATATATGTATATACACTGTCTTTTCGTTGTCTCTCTCTGTCTCTGTCTGTGTCTCTCTCTCTCTGTCTGTCTGTCTGTCTGTCTGTCTCTCTCTCTCTCTCTCTCTCTCTCTCTATATATATATATATATATACTGTCTTTCTTGTTGTCGCTCTCTGTCTCTGTCTTGGTCTCTCTCTCTCGTATTAAAAGATCATGAGACAATTAGAATTTGGGGGTAAAATGGGTAAAAATTATTTTTCGTTGTCCTGAAATCTTTTCAGCACGAGCATCTGACTCCCACCCCATTTCGTAGAAAGAAAACACAATAAAACTCGCTTCCTTTCTGCCATGCGACAGTGGCCTAGGGTAAGACTGATATCAAATCAGTCGGGTTTCGATCCCGGCTTGAAGCAATCGAACGTCTAACCACACTGAGGAGCTGTGATACAGCGAAACACTCAATCTGTGAATGAACCTCTCTATAATAGCAGGTACAGTAATAGGACTGCAGCCTAACTAAAAATGTATGTATTTTACAAATGTTTATAATTGAACATAATCTCCTTCCCTGTCATTGCACTTAATTCAACAGTGAATATTTTGAACATTTTAGATAGAGGGAACATTTCAGTTCAAATTTCAAATTTCCACACTTAGACGTTAGAAAATAAACATTTGCTTCTGCTTAAATAAAGTTCAATCAATATTTTTTCAATCTCCTTTGCTTCCCGGCGCTAAAATCAATTACAAAATACCTGTAAGCAAAAAAAGAAAAAATTTAAAAGCTAATTTCCGATTTTTCATTTACGCAACTTAATCGCTCGGAAAATTGTCGCTGCACAGTCTTCATCGCTCTGCAGTTCATAGCCATCTTGAATACGTTCTTTTGTTTTCTCTAATTTTCGGGTCTATTTTTCTGTCCTTCTTTACCTGTTTACATTGTCACTTTTTTGTACTATTATTTTTTTTATCGATGTATTTGTGTTTCTTTTCTGCCTTTGAGATTGTTTTAGGTTTCACTTCATGCATGCGTAGTCCTAAGTCTGACGATAAACTACATCCGGCAGCAAGGATCCTGATCTGGAGGTTAGAGGTTTTGAGGAGCGTGGAACCACCTCTTAATTGCTGCTGTTCCCAAGCTCCCCTTTTAGCTATGGTAAAATAGTAAACCCCAAAACAAAACAAAACACTAGGGAAAGTATAAAAATACATTTTTATAGTAAAAATCTATCTATCTATCTATCTATCTATCTATCTATCTATCTATCTATCTATCTATCTATCAGCCCCCTCCTATCTATCTATCTATCTATCTATCTATCATGACCTGTTTACAATGTCATTTTTTTCTATCCCATTTTCTTTGTTTTCTGTCTTTGAGATTGTTTTAGGTTTCACTGCATGCATGCGTAATCCTGGGTATGACGATAAATTACATCCTGCAGCAAGGCCCCTGATCCGGAGGTTTTGAGGAGCGTGGAACCACCTCTTAACTGCTGGTGTTCCCAGACTCACCCTGACCTGCTTGGTAGCACCAGTTATCTATGGTAAAATAGTGAACCCAAAATAAATCAAAACATTAGGAAAAGTATAAAAATACATTTTAGCGTAAAATACCATATATATATATATATATATATATATATATATATATATATATATATATATATATATATATATATATAACTGAGTCTAAATAATACGGAGGTAAATTTTAAACTGATAATTTAGTTTAAATTGAAATATATTACTCTTTAAGGATCATTATTGATGATAAAATTATTTAAATTGGAATAACCTCTGATAACTATGTAGGTACCTAAAAACAGTCACGAGTTTAATTTATGAACAAAATTCAAACGAATAGATGTCAACTTAATAAGCAGCAAGAAAAAAGTTTAGGAAAATAAAAAAAAGATTACTAGATGTAGAATGAATTATTCTTTCAATCTACTGTCTATGGATTCTTTCCAATCGACTATTTCATAGAAAATATCCAAAACTCCAACAAACATCAAATTAAATTCTTCGTAGATTTTTGTAAACATTTAGATTTATATCAAACTTTAACCCCCAAATATACCCTTTAAAGGAATGCTAAATAACAGCGTCCAGAAATTGGTGAAACTTCTCTCATCAGGATTGGTTTTATCGTATCTTCTTCCTTTTTATGTCGGCTTTCCTCTTCACCACTTACCCATCCATATCTAAAGATAACATAAGTCAAGTGAAGCGTTTGTTTAGCCCACACCAAGTGGGGTTAGGGATAAAGGTGAAATGGTACATCTAACTCCTCATGTCTTCTCTCTTCCTCACTTCGTCTTCTCCCCTTCACTTCCTCACTTCGTTAATTTACATTTGCTTAATACGGCCCGTCAAAAATGTGTAAATTTCTTTTCATTTTTCATTTCAACCTTTGGAAGTTAAAGTCTTATGATCCAGAGCCCTTTTAAAAGGGCTGTGGTGAAATAACTTATTACATGGAACCTTAAAGTGGTCTGTTTTTTATTCAAACATATTTGCTCTGAATTTATAATTGAGCTCTCCGGATATCATCCTCCTTGGGTCTACCCATACGGATTACCTGGTTTTGCATAAACTAACTAACTAACTAACTATATATATATATATATATATATATATATATATATATATATATATATATATATATATATATATTATGACCAACAACACATTTTATAATAAAATCACTCAGAAATCAACACTAAAAAAGTATTAAAATACATCTTTATAAAATACTAGCAGTAGAGCCCGGCGTTGCCGGGGGATGTAACAGTAAGAGATAGATCAAGTATCGACCATCATAAAGACTGAAAAATCAAATTGACAAAATTATTGTTTAAGGTTGACGGACACGCATGTCTTAGTGGTTTTTGTTTGTTTGTTTTTTACAATTGGTCAAACCAAACTCAAACAAAAACATTGTTTTCAATCGTTATCAGTCAATCGATTGAATAGAATTTTATTATAAACAATTGTCTTGTAAATGGAATTTTAAAAAGCATTCTGAATGTAAAAATAAAAAGAAAAAAGTGTGCAAGACAATAAGAAACACAACCTGAAAAAAAAGTGAAGTTTTGTTGAAATCGGTTGAAAAATGTAGGAAATCCGATCCCATATATAAACATACAGACACACACACACGCACAATCTGCGTTTTATAATAAATAAGATACCAACAATGAATTTTTGTATTGGAATTAAATTCAAAAGATTATTAAAATTTTTAAATTAAATTACCACCAATACATTTTATCATCTAAAAACTAAAACGCTGACACCATAAATTATGTACAGAATATCTGTAATTGAGGCCATAAAACTGTGTTCAAAATACAGTAGAATCCCTCTTATCCGGAATCCTCACACCTAGAAACCCTCATATCCGGATATGAATTCGATGTGTTTATTTGAACTATTGGGGTGATATGTAACTGATTTGAAATTTCTGCTTTTTTCAGGAAATTTACTTTGCATAATTGCTTATGCTTATTTCACCCTAATGGCTTTTATTAGTGCAAAAGATGATGAGGATAACAGGAAAAGAACAACTTTGGAATTATTGCAAAAAGTGGAAATTTTAAACAGACACAGGTGAAAGTTCATTGTATGATATAAAATATCTCAAAGAAACTATTCTCCGTCCTTCAAAATGTCACAATGAGCAAGGAAAAAAAAAAAAAAACATGATTGTGATGAAACCTGGACTGAAATTGGAAAAGCTATTGAAAAGGTTGTCAGTTTTATGGAAAGAAAGCTAGCATTCAGCTGTGATGATTGCAATAACGCACGCAGAGTTAAAAAGTGTCTTTTGTTTTAAAAATATCAAGACCAAAAGCAAAACGAAATGCGGAAAAAGTTGAGAATGACATTAGAAGAGAAAGAATCATCATTCAACAACGATTAAAAATCCTCGTTGCATTATTTGTTTTGCATACATGGCATACTTAATTGAATGAATTTTCATTAACTTTACATAATTTATTTCTTTTTCCTTAAAATCCTTTCCGTTATATTTCACTCACCAGCTTATTTTGTTTACTATAAAATACTGAAAAAAATGTTAAACCTGATTTCAGTTCTTTTATTTTAATCTAAATATAACCCCTCATATCCGGACTTTGTAACCAATTCTTCATATCCGGAAAGCCTTCCGGTTGTCAGGGATTCCATTGTATTTAGAATTCGGCATTAAATAACCCCTAGAGGTGTTGATGTGCCGCTAAACAAAATCAACTAACCAAACAATTATGCATAAGTTTCCAGATTATCAAGTACCTGATTTATCGCTTTCGTTTTCCTTCTGCACCCGTTTTATGTTTATCTGTCTTTATGATCCTGATTTTTTCAATTTTTGCGATATGAATTTTCACATCTCCTTTTACGTACTTCCTTTTCACTCAGCTTTTCTTCCTGTAATCGCTTGTCTCTCATCTCTTTCTCTACTTGTTCATCTCCCACCTTCAATTTCTCTACTCGTTTTTCTCTCTCTAAAACTTTCTCTCTCTGTACCACGTTGTCTTCCTCATCCTCTTTATGCACTAGTTTCTCTCTCATTCGTTCTCTTCTGTACTTGTTTTCTCTCTCTGCAATCGTTTTACTCTCTACATCTCTCACCGTTTTTTCTCTCCTTTTCTTTCTGTGTTGGTTTTGATCTCTTCTCTTTCTGCACTCATTTTTCTCTCTCCTTCTCTCTTTGTACCCCGTTTTCTCTTTTCTTTTCTCCCTGCACTCATTTTTTCTCTCTCCTTCTCTCTTTGTAACCCGTTTTCTCTTTTCTTCTCTTTCTGCACTCATTTTTCTCTCTCCTTCTCTCTTTGGACCCCGTTTTCTCTTTTCTATTCTCCCTGCACTCATTTTTTCTCTCTCCTTCTCTCTTTGTACCCCGTTTTCTATTTTCTTCTCTTTCTGCACACATTTTTCTCTCTCCTTCTCTCTTTGTACCCCGTTTTCTATTTTCTTTTCTCCCTGTACACATTTTTCTCTCTCCTTCTCTCTTTGTACCCCGTTTTCTCTTTTCTTGTATTTCTGCACTCATTTTTCTCTCTCTTTCTCTCTTTGTAACCCGTTTTCTCTTTTCTTTTCTCCCTGTACTCATTTTTTCTCTCTCCTTCTCTTTGTACCGTCTTTTTTCTCTTTTCTAGTCTTTCTGCACTCATTTTTCTCTCTTTCTCTCTTTGTAACCCGTTTTCTATTTTCTTTTCTCCCTGTACTCATTTTTTCTCTCTCCTTCTCTCTTTGTACCACGTTTTCTCTTTTCTTGTCTTTCTGCATTCATTTTTCTCTCTCCTTCTCTCTTTGTACCCCGTTTTCTCTTTTCTTCTCTTTCTGCACTCATTTTTCTCTCTCTTTCTCTCTTTGTACCCCGTTTTCTATTTTCTTTTCTCCCTGTACTCATTTTTTCTCTCTCCTTCTCTCTTTGTACCCCGTTTTCTCTTTTCTTGTCTTTCTGCACTCATTTTTCTCTCTCCTTCTCTCTTTGTACCCCGTTTTCTCTTTTCTTCTCTTTCTGCACTCATTTTTCTCTCTCCTTCTCTCTTTGTACCCCGTTTTTCTTTTCTTCTCTTTCTGCACTCATTTTTCTCTCTCTTTCTCTCTTTGTTTTTTTCTTTTTTTTCTCCCTGTACTCATTTTTTCTCTCTTTCTCTCTTTACCCTGTTTTCTTTTCTTCTCTCTTTCTCATTTTCTCTCTCCTTCTCTCTCTTTGTACCCCATTTTCTATTTCTTTTCTCCCCTACTCATTTTTCTCTCTCCTTCTCTCTTTGTACCCCATTTTTCTCTTTTCTTGTCTTTCTACAACTTTTTTTCTCTCTTTTTTCTTTTTCTGTTTTTTTTTCTTTTCTCCCTGTACTAATTTTTCTCTCTCCTTCTCTCTTTGTACCTCGTTTTCTCTTTTTTTCTCTTTCTCTCATTTTTCTCTCTCCTTTTCTCTTTCCTGTTTTCTCTTTTTCTTCTCTTTCTGCACATTTTCTCTCTTTTCTCTCTTTTTACCCCTGTTTTCTATTTTTTTCTCCCTGTACTCATTTTTCTCTCCTTCTCTTTTGTACCACATTTTCTCTAATCTTGTCTTTCTGCATTCATTTTTCTCTCTCCTTCTCTCTTTGTACCCCATTTTTCTCTTTTTTGTATTTCTTTTTTTTTTCTCTTTCTTTCTTTGTAACCCATTTTTCTTTTTTTTTTCTCTGTACTCATTTTTTTCTCTCTCCTTCTCTCTTTGTACCCATTTTTTCTCTTTTCTTGTCTTTCTGCTCATTTTTTCTCTCTCCTTCTCTCTTTGTACCCATTTTTCTCTTTTCTTGTCTTTTGCACTCATTTTTTCTCTTTCTCTCTTTTTCTCTTTTCTTTTCTCCCTGTACTCATTTTTCTCTTTTCTCTTTTTTTTTTCTCTTTTTTCTTTCTGCACTTTTTCTCCTTTTTCTCTTTTAACCCATTTTCTTTTTCTTCTCTTTCTGTTCTCATTTTCTCTCTCCTTCTCTCTTTGTACCCCATTTTTCTCTTTTCTTTTCTCCCTGTACTCATTTTTCTCTCTCCTTCTTCTCTCTTTGTACCCCATTTTCTCTTTTCTTGTCTTTCTACTCATTTTCTCTCTCTTTCTCTCTTTGTACCCTGTTTTTCTCTTTTCTTCTATTTCTGTTCTCATTTTTCTCTCTCCTTCTCTCTTTGTACCCCATTTTTCTCTTTTCTTCTCTTTCTGCACTCATTTTCTCTCTCTTTCTCTCTTTGTACCCTGTTTTTCTCTTTTCTTTTCTCCCTGTACTCATTTTTTCTCTCTCCTTCTCTCTTTGTAGTAATTTTTTCTCTTTTCTTGTCTTTCTGCACTCATTTTTCTTTCTCCTTCTCTCTTAGATTTATTTTTTTCTCTTTTCTTCTCTTTCTGCACTCATTTTTCTCTCTCTTTTCTCTTTGTCTCCCATTTTCTCTTTCTTTTCTCCCTGTACTCATTTTTCTCTCCTTCTCTCTTTGTTTTGTTTTCTCTTTTCTTGTCTTTCTGCACTCATTTTTCTCTCTCTTTTCTCTCTTTGTACCCCATTTTCTCTTTTCTTTCCTCCCTGTACTCATTTTTCTCTCTCCTTCTCTCTTTTGTACCCTGTTTTCTCTTTTCTTGTCTTTCTGCACACATTTTCTATCTCCTTCTCTCTTTTACCCCATTTTCTCTTTTCTTGTCTTTTGCACTCATTTTCTCTCTCCTTCTCTCTTTGTACCCCATTTTCTCTTTTCTTTTCTCTTTTCACTCATTTTTCTCTCTCCTTCTCTCTTTGTACCCTGTTTTCTATTTTCTCCTCTTTCTGCACACATTTTCTCTCTCCTTTCTCTCTCCCGTTTTCTCTTTTCTTTTCTCCCTACATTTTTTTTTCTCTCCTTCTCTCTTTGTCTTTTTTCTCTTTTCTTGTATTTCTGCACTCTCATTTTCTCTCTCTTTCTCTCTTTGTACCCCGTTTTTTTTTCTTTTCTCCCTGTACTTTTTTTTTCTCTCTCCTTCTCTCTTTGTACCCCTTTTCTCTTTTCTTGTCTTTCTGCACTCATTTTCTCTCTCCTTCTCTCTTTTGTTACCCCATTTTCTCTTTTCTTGTCTTTCTGCATCATTTTTCTCTCTTTCTCTCTTTGTAACCCCATTTTCTCTTTTCTTTTCTCTTTGTACTAATTTTTCTCTCCTTCTCTCTTTGTACCCCGTTTTCTCTTTTCTTCTCTTTCTGCACTCATTTTACTCTCTCTTTCTCTCTTTGAAACCCGTTTTCTCTTTTCTTTTCTCCCTGTACTCATTTTTTCTCTCTCCTTCTCTCTTTGTACCCCGTTTTCTCTTTTCTTGTCTTTCTGCACTCATTTTTCTCTATCCTTCTCTCTTTGTACCCCGTTTTCTCTTTTCTTGTCTTTCTGCACTCATTTTTCTCTCTCTATCTCTCTTTATAACCCGTTTTCTCTTTTCTTTTCTCCCTGTACTCATTTTTTTCTCTCTACTTCTCTCTTTGTACCCCGTTTTCTCTTTTCTAGTCTTTCTGCACTCATTTTTCTCTCTCTTTCTCTCTTTGTACCCCGTTTTCTCTTTTCTTCTCTTTCTGTTCACATTTTTCTCTCTCCTTCTCTCTTTGTACACCGTTTTCTATTTTCTTTTCTCCCTGTACTCATTTTTTCTCTCTCCTTCTCTCTTTGTACCACGTTTTCTCTATTCTTGTCTTTCTGCATTCATTTTTCTCTCTCCTTCTCTCTTTGTACCCCGTTTTCTCTTTTCTTCTCTTTCTGCACTCATTTTTCTCTCTCCTTCTCTCTTTGTACCCCGTTTTCTCTTTTCTTCTCTTTCTGCACTCATTTTTCTCTCTCTTTCTCTCTTTGTTTTTTCTCTTTTCTTTTCTCCCTTACTCATTTTTTTTTTCTCTCTCCTTCTCTCTTTCTCTGTTTTCTCTTTTTCTTGTCTTTTGCACTCATTTTCTCTCTTTTTATCCCCTTTTTCTCCTTTTCTCATTTTTCATTTTTCTCCTTCTCTCTTTTTACCCCGTTTTCTCTTTTCTTTTCTCCCCTGCACTCATTTTTCTTCTCCTTCTCTCTTTGTACCCCATTTTTCTTTTCTTGTCTTTCTGCACTCATTTTTCTCTCCTTCTCTCAACCCCATTTTCTCTTTTCTTGTATTTCTGTTCTTTTTTTCTCTCCTTCTCTCTTTGTACCCCGTTTTCTCTTTTTCTCTGCACTCATTTTTTCTCTCTTTCTCTCTTTGTAACCCTTTTTTTCTTTTCTTTTCTCCCTGTACTTTTTTTCTCTCTCTCTCTTCTCTTTGTACCCCATTTTTCTCTTTTCTTGTCTTTCTGCACTCTTTTTCTTTCTCCTTCTCTCTTTGTACCCCATTTTCTTTTTTCTTCTCTTTTTCAAACACTCATTTTCTCTCTCTTTCTCTCTTTTCCATTTTTCTCTTTTTTTTCCCTGTACTCATTTTCTCTCCTTCTCTCTTTGTTTCCGTTTTCTCTTTTTTCTTGTCTTTCTGCACTTTTTTTCTCTCTTTCTCTCTTTGTACCCCATTTTCTATTTTTCTTTTCTCCCCTGTTCATTTTTTCTCTCTCCTTCTCTCTTTGTACCCATTTTCTCTTTTCTTGTCTTTCTGCACCATTTTTTTTCTCCTTCTCTCTTTGTACCCCATTTTCCCTTTTCTTGTCTTTCTGCACTCATTTTTCTCTCCTTCTCTCTTTGGACCCTGTTTTCTCTTTTCTATTCTCCCTGCACTCATTTTTTCTCTTCTTTCTTTCTTCCCTTTGTTTTCTATTTTCTCCTCTTTCTGCACATTTTTTCTCTCTTTCTCTCTTTGTACCCCGTTTTCTATTTTCTTTTCTCCCTGTACTCATTTTTTCTCTCTCCTTCTCTCTTTGTACCCCGTTTTCTCTTTTCTTGTCTTTCTGCACTCATTTTTCTCTCTCTTTCTTTCTTTGTAACCCGTTTTCTCTTTTCTTTTCTCCCTGTACTCATTTTCTCTCTTTCTCTCTTTGTACCCCATTTTTCTCTTTTCTTGTCTCCCTACTCATTTTTCTCTCTCCTTCTCTCTTTTTTTTTTTTTCTTTTCTTGTCTTTCTGCACTCATTTTTCTCTCTCTTTCTCTCTTTGTAACCCGTTTTCTCTTTTCTTTTCTCCCTGTACTCATTTTTTCTCTCTCCTTCTCTCTTTGTACCCCGTTTTCTCTTTTCTTGTCTTTCTGCACTCATTTTTCTCTCTCTTTCTCTCTTTGTACCCCGTTTTCTCTTTTCTTTTCTCCCTGTACTCATTTTTCTCTCTCTTCTCTCTTTGTACCTTCAATTTTTCTCATTTTCTTTCTTTCTGCACTCATTTTTCTCTCTCCTTCTCTCTTTGTACCTGTTTTTCTCTTTTCTTGTCTTTCTGCACTCATTTTTTCTCTCTTTCTCCTTTATAACCCGTTTTCTCTTTTCTTTTTTCTCCCTGCTCTCATTTTTCTCTCTCTTTCTCTCTTTGTACCCATTTTCTCTTTTTAGTCTCATTTTTCTCTCTCTTTTCTCTGCCTTCATTTTTCTTTCTCTTCTCTTTCTTTCACATTTTCTCTCTCCTTTCTCTTTGTACACTGTTTTTATTTTCTTTTCTCCCTGTACTCATTTTTCTCTCTTTCTCTCTTTGTACCCCGTTTTCTCTTTTCTTGTCTTTCTGCACTCATTTTTCTCTCTCCTTCTCTCTTTGTACCCCGTTTTCTCTTTTCTTCTCTTTCTGCACTCATTTTTCTCTCTCCTTCTCTCTTTGTACCCCGTTTTCTCTTTTCTTCTCTTTCTGCACTCATTTTTCTCTCTCTTTCTCTCTTTGTACCCCGTTTTCTCTTTTCTTTTCTCCCTGTACTCATTTTTTCTCTCTCCTTCTCTCTTTGTACCCCGTTTTCTCTTTTCTTGTCTTTCTGCACTCATTTTTTCTCTCTCTTTGTACCCCGTTTTCTCTTTTCTTTTCTCCCTGTACTCATTTTTTCTCTCTCCTTCTCTCTTTGTACCCCATTTCTCTTTTCTTGTCTTTTCTCCATTTTTCTCTCTTTTCTTTTCTCTCCTTTTCTATTTTTCTTTTGTCCCCCCATTTTTCTTTTCCTTCTCTTTTTGAACCACGTTTTCTTTTTTGTCTTTCTCTCATTTTTCTCTCTCTTTCTTTGTACCCCGTTTTCTTTTCTTTTCTCCCTGTACTCATTTTTTCTCTCTCCTTCTCTCTTTGTACCCCGTTTTCTCTTTTCTTCTCTTTCTGCACTCATTTTTCTCTCTCTTTCTCTCTTTGTACCCCGTTTTCTCTTTTCTTCTCTTTCTGTTCTCATTTTTCTCTCCTTCTCTCTTTGTACCCTGTTTTCTCTGCTTTCTTCTCTTTCGGCACTCATTTTCTCTCTCTTCTCTCTTTGTACCCCGTTTTCTCTTTTCTTTTCTTTGTTCTCATTTTTCTCTCTCCTTCTCTCTTTGTACCCCGTTTTCTCTTTTCTTGTCATTCTGCACTCATTTTCTCTCTCTTTCTCTCTTTGTACCCCGTTTTCTCTTTTCTTTTCTCCCTGTACTCATTTTTCTCTCTCTTTCTCTCTTTGTACCCCGTTTTCTCTTTTTCTTGTCTTCCTGCACACATTTTCTCTTTTTCTCTCTACCCTTCTCTCTTTGTTCCCTAACCACATTTTCTCTTTCTTCTCTCTTTCCCCTGTTTTTTTTCTCTCTTTCTCTCTTTTTTCTCTCTTTCTCTTTTCTATTTTTCTTTTCATTTCCCTGTACTCATTTTTTCTCTCCTTCTCTCTTTGTACCCCATTTTTCTCTTTTCTTGTCTTTCTGCACTCATTTTTCTCTCTTTCTCTCTTTGTACCCCCATTTTTCTTTTCTTTTCTCTTTTATAATTTTTTTCTCTCTCCTTCTCTTTTACCCCATTTTCTCTTTTCTTCTCTTTCTGCACTCATTTTCTCTCTCTTTCTCTCTTTGTACCCCATTTTCTCTTTTCTTTTCTCCCTGATTACTCATTTTTCTCTCTCCTTTCTCTTTGTAAAAATGTTTTCTCTCTTTTCTTGTCTTTCTGCACTCATTTTCTCTCTCTTTCTCTCTTTTAACCCATTTTTCTTTTCTTCTTTTCTGTTTTCATTTTCTCTCTCTTTCTCTCTTTGTACCCCTTTTTTTTTCTTTTCTCCCTTTACTCATTTTTCTCTCTCCTTCTCTCTTTGTACCCCTGTTTTCTCTTTTCTTTTCTTTCTGCACTCATTTTCTCTCTCCTTCTCTCTTTGTACCCTGTTTTCTCTTTTCTTGTCTTTCTGCACTCATTTTTTCTCTCCTTTCTCTCTTTGTAACCTGATTTTTCTCTTTTCTTTTCTCCCTGTACTCATTTTTCTCTCTCCTTCTCTCTTTGTACCCCGTTTTCTCTTTTCTTCTCTTTCTGTACTCATTTTTCTCTCTCCTTCTCTCTTTGTACCCCGTTTTCTCTTTTCTTTTCTTTCTGCACTCATTTTTTCTCTCTCCTTCTCTCTTTGTACCCCGTTTTCTCTTTTCTTTTCTTTCTGCACTCATTTTTCTCTCCTTCTCTCTTTGTACCCATTTTTCTCTTTCTTTTTCTTTCTGCACTCATTTTTCTCTCTCTTTTCTCTTTGTACCCCATTTTCTCTTTTCTTTTCTTTCTGTTCTCATTTTTTCTCTCTCTTTCTCTCTTTGTAAACCCCATTTTTCTCTTTTCTTCTCTTTCTGCACTCATTTTTTCTCTCCTTCTCTCTTTTTTACCCCATTTTCTCTTTCTTTTCTTTCTGTTTCTCATTTTTCTCTCTCCTTCTCTTTTTACCCCATTTTCTCTTTTTCTTGTCTTTCTGCACTCATTTTTCTCTCTCTTTTCTCTCTTTGTACCCCGTTTTTCTCTTTTCTTCTCTTTCTTTACTCATTTTCTCTCTCCTTCTCTCTTTGTACCCTGTTTTCTTTTCTTGTTTTCTGCACTCATTTTTCTCTCTCTTTCTCTCTTTGTACCTTTGTTTTTCTCTTTTCTTCTCTTTCTGCACTTTATTTTTTCTCTCTTTCTCTCTTTGTACCCTTTTTCTCTTTTCTTCTCTTTCTGCACTCATTTTCTCTCTCCTTCTCTCTTTGTACCCCATTTTTCTTTTCTTTTCTTTCTGCACTCATTTTTTCTCTCTTTCTCTCTTTGTACCCCATTTTCTCTTTTCTTTTCTTTCTGCACTTTTTTTTTCTCTCTCTTTCTCTCTTTGTACCCCATTTTCTCTTTTCTTCTCTTTCTGCACTCATTTTCTCTCTCCTTCTCTCAGATTTTTGTTTTCTCTTTTTCTTTTCTCCCTGCACTCATTTTTCTCTCTTTTCTCTCTTTGTACCCCATTTTCTCTTTTCTTCTTCTTTCTGCACTCATTTTTTCTCTCTTTCTCTCTTTGTACCCCATTTTCTCTTTCTTTTTCTCCCTATTCATTTTTCTCTCTTTCTCTCTTTTTACCCATTTTTCTCTTTCTTCTTCTCTTTCTGCACATCTTTTTTTCTCTTTCTCTCTTTTTCCCCGTTTTCTCTTTTCTTTTCTCCCTGTACTCATTTTTTCTCTCTCCTTCTCTCTTTGTACCCCGTTTTCTCTTTTCTTGTCTTTCTGCACTCATTTTTCTCTCTCTTTCTCTCTTTGTACCCCGTTTTCTCTTTTCTTCTCTTTCTGCACTCATTTTTCTCTCTCTTTCTCTCTTTGTACCCCGTTTTCTCTTTTCTTCTCTTTCTGCACTCATTTTTCTCTCTCTTTCTCTCTTTGTACCCCGTTTTCTCTTTTCTTCTCTTTCTGCACTCATTTTTCTCTCTCTTTCTCTCTTTGTACCCCGTTTTCTCTTTTCTTCTCTTTCTGTTCTCATTTTTCTCTCTCTTTCTCTCTTTGTACCCCGTTTTCTCTTTTTTTTCTCCCTTCTCATTTTTCTCTCTCCTTCTCTCTTTGTACCCATTTTCTCTTTTCTTTTTTTTTCTGTTCTCATTTTTCTCTCTCCTTCTCTCTTTGTACCCCGTTTTCTCTTTTCTTTTCTCCCTGTTCTCATTTTTCTCTCTCCTTCTCTCTTTTGTACCATTTTTCTCTTTTCTTTTCTTTCTGCACTCATTTTCTCTCTCCTTCTCTCTTTGTAACCCATTTTCTCTTTTCTTTTCTTTCTGTACTCATTTTCTCTCTCTCCTTCTCTCTTTGTACTTTTTTTCTCTTTTCTTCTCTTTCTTCTCATTTTCTCTCTCTTTCTCTCTTTGTCATTTTTGTTTTCTCTTTTCTTCTTTTCTGTTCTCATTTTTCTCTCTCCTTCTCTCTTTGTACCCCGTTTTCTCTTTTCTTGTCTTTCTGCACTCATTTTTCTCTCTCTTTCTCTCTTTGTACCCCGTTTTCTCTTTTCTTCTCTTTCTGTTCTCATTTTTTCTCTCTTCTTCTCTTTTGTACCCTGTTTTTTTTCTCTTTTCTTTCTTTCTGTACTCATTTTTCTCTCTCTTCTCTCTTTTACCCCATTTTTCTTTTTCTTCTCTTTCTGTTCTCATTTTTTCTCTCCTTCTCTCTTTGTACCCCATTTTTCTCTTTTCTTTTTTTTCTGCACTCATTTTTTCTCTCTCTTTCTCTCTTTGTACCTTTTTCTTTTTTTCTTTTCTTTTTCTCCCTAAATCCCGTTTTACTCATTTTTTTCTCTCCTTTCTCTCTTTGTACCCCATTTTTCACATTTTCTTGTCTTTCTGCCTCATTTTTCTCTCTTTCTTCTCTCTTTGTACCCCATTTTCTCTTTTCTTGTTTTCTCCCTCTCTCTTTTCTCTTTGTACCCCATTTTTCTTTTCTTGTTTTTCTGCACTCATTTTTCTCTCTTTCTCTCTTTTACCCCGTTTTCTCTTTTCTTGTCTTTCTGCACTCATTTTCTCTCTCTTTCTCTCTTTGTACCCCTGTTTTTCTCTTTTCTTTTCTTTCTGTACTCATTTTTCTCTCTCTTTCTCTCTTTTGTACCCCATTTTTCTCTTTTCTTCTCTTTCTGCACTCATTTTCTCTCTCTTTCTCTCTTTGTACCCCATTTTTTCTTTTCTTCTTCTCTTTCTCATTTTTCTCTCTCTTTCTCTCTTTGTACCCCGTTTTCTCTTTTCTTCTCTTTCTGTTCTCATTTTTTTCTCTCTCCTTCTCTCTTTGTACCCCGTTTTCTCTTTTCTTCTCTTTCTGCACTCATTTTCTCTCTCCTTCTCTCTTTGTACCCCCGTTTTCTCTTTTCTTGTCTTCCTGCACTCATTTTTCTCTCTCCTTCTCTCTTTGTACCCCGTTTTCTCTTTTCTTTTCTCCCTGTACTCATTTTTCTCTCTCCTTCTCTCTTTGTACCCCGTTTTCTCTTTTCTTGTCTTTCTGCACTCATTTTCTCTCTCTTTCTCTCTTTGTAACCCGTTTTCTCTTTTCTTTTCTCCCTGTACTCATTTTTTCTCTCTCCTTCTCTCTTTGTACCCCGTTTTCTCTTTTCTTCTCTTTCTGCACTCATTTTTCTCTCTCTTTCTCTCTTTGTAACCCGTTTTCTCTTTTCTTTTCTCCCTGTACTCATTTTTTCTCTCTCCTTCTCTCTTTGTACCCCGTTTTCTCTTTTCTTTTCTCTTTCTACTCATTTTCTCTCTCCTTCTCTCTTTTGTACCATTTTCTCTTTTCTTTTCTCCCTGATCTCATTTTTTCTCTCCTTCTCTCTTTGTACCCTGTTTTCTTTTTTCTTCTCTTTCTGCTTTCATTTTTCTCTCTCCTTCTCTCTTTGTTCTTTTCTCTTTTCTTTTCTTCCCTGTACTCATTTTTTTTCTCTCTTTTTTTGTTTTCTCTTTTCTTGTCTTTCCCACTCATTTTTCTCTTTTTTTTCCCTTTCTGCACTCTTTTTTTCTCTCTTTTTTCTCTCTCTTCTTTGTACCCCATTTTTCTTTTTTCTTGTCTTTCTGCACTCATTTTTCTCTCTCTTTCTCTCTTTGTACCCCATTTTTCTCTTTTCTTGTCTTTCTGCACTCATTTTCTCTCTCCTTCTCTTTGTACCCCTGTTTTCTCTTTTCTTGTCTTTTCTGTTCTCATTTTCTCTCTCTTTCTCTCTTTTGTACCCCATTTTCTCTTTTCTTGTCTTTCTGCACTCATTTTTCTCTCTCTTTCTCTCTTTGTAACCCGTTTTCTCTTTTCTTTCTTTCTGCAATTTTTTTTCTCTCCTTCTCTCTTTGTACCCTTGTTTTCTCTTTTCTTGTCTTTCTTTCTTTTTTTTTCTCTCTTTCTCTCTTTGTACCCCGTTTTTCTCTTTTCTTTTCTTTCCCTGTACTCATTTTTTTTCCTTCTCTCCCATTTCTCTTTTTCTTTGTACTCATTTTTCTCTTTTCTTCTCTTTCTACCCCATTTTTCTCTTTTCTCTCTTTCCATTTTTTTTCTCTTCCTTCTCCCTGTTTTCTCTTTTCTTTTCTTTCTACTCATTTTTTCTCTCTCCTTCTCTCTTTGTACCCCGTTTTCTCTTTTCTTGTCTTTCTGCACTCATTTTTCTCTCTCCTTCTCTCTTTGTACCCCGTTTTCTCTTTTCTTTTCTCCCTGTACTCATTTTTCTCTCTCTTTCTCTCTTTGTACCCCGTTTTCTCTTTTCTTGTCTTTCTGCACTCATTTTTCTCTCTCTTTCTCTCTTTGTAACCCGTTTTCTCTTTTCTTTTCTCCCTGTACTCATTTTTCTCTCTCCTTCTCTCTTTGTACCCCGTTTTCTCTTTTCTTCTCTTTCTGCACTCATTTTCTCTCTCTTTTCTCTTTTTAACCCATTTTCTCTTTTCTTTTCTCCCTGTACTTTTTTTTTTTCTCTCCCTTCTCTCTTTGTACCCCATTTTTCTCTTTTCTTCTCTTTCTGCACTCATTTTTCTCTCTCTTTCTCTTTGTACCCATTTTCTCTTTTCTTCTCTTCCTGTTCTCATTTTCTCTCTCTTTCTCTTTGTACCCCATTTTCTCTTTTCTTCTCTTTCTGTTCTCATTTTTCTCTCCTTCTCTCTTTGTTTCTTTTCTCTTTTCTTTTCTGCTTTCATTTTCTCTCTCTTTCTCTCTTTTGTACCCCGTTTTCTCTTTTCTTCTCTTTCTGCCTCATTTTTCTCTCTCTCTCTGTTTTTCTACCCCATTTTCTCTTTTTTTCTCTTTCTGCACTCATTTTCTCTCTCCTTCTCTCTTTGTACCCTTTTTTCTCTTTTTTCTCTTTCTGCACTCATTTTTTCTCTCTCCTTCTCTCTTTGTACCCCATTTTTCTCTTTTCTTCTCTTTTCTGCACTCATTTTCTCTCTCCTCTCTCTTTGTACCCATTTTTTCTCTTTTCTTTTCTTTCTGCACTCATTTTCTCTCTCCTTCTCTCTTTTGTACCCTGTTTTTTCTCTTTTCTTTTCTTTCTGCACTCATTTTTCTCTCCTTCTCTCTTTGTACCCCATTTTCTCTTTTCTTCTCTTCTCCTCATTTTCTCTCTCCTTTCTCTTTGTACCCCATTTTCTCTTTTCTTCTCTTTCTGTTCTCATTTTTCTCTCTCCTTCTCTCTTTTCCCATTTTCTCTTTTCTTTTCTCCCTGTTCTCATTTTTCTCTCCTTTCTCTCTTTGTACCCTGTTTTCTCTTTTCTTCTCTTTCTGTTTCTCATTTTTCTCTCCTTCTCTCTTTGTACCCCATTTTTTCTTTTCTTTTCTTCCCTGTACTTTTTTTTCTCTCCTTCTCTCTTTGTACCCTGTTTTCTCTTTCTTGTCTTTCTGCACTCATTTTTCTCTCTCTTTTTCTCTCAATTTTTGTACCCCGTTTTTCTCTTTTTCTTTTTTCCCTGTACTCATTTTTCTCTCTCCTTCTCTCTTTGTACCCCATTTTTCTTTCTTTTTCTCTTTTTGCTCTCATTTTTCTCTCTCCTTTCTCTTTTGTACCCCATTTTCTCTTTTCTTCTCTTTCTGCACTCATTTTTCTCTCTCTCCTTCTCTCTTTCTTTTTCCCATTTTTCTCTTTTCTTCTCTTTCTGCACTCATTTTCTCTCTCCTTTCTCTCTTTGTACCCCATTTTCTCTTTTTCTTCTCTTTCTGCACTCATTTTCTCTCTTCTCTCTCTTTGTACCCCATTTTCTCTTTTCTTTTCTTCCCTGTACTCATTTTTCTCTCTCCTTCTCTCTTTGTACCCTTTTTTTCTCTTTTCTTCTCTTTCTGCACTCATTTTCTCTCTCCTTCTCTCTTTGTACCCCATTTTCTCTTTTCTTCTCTTTCTGCACTCATTTTTCTCTCTCCTTCTCTCTTTGTACCCCATTTTCTTTTTCTTCTCTTTCTGCTTCATTTTTTTTTTTTCTCTCCATTTTCTCTCTTTGTACCCCATTTTCTCTTTTCTTCTCTTTCTGTACTCATTTTTCTCTCTCCTTCTCTCTTTGTACCCCTTTTTTCTTTTCTTCTCTTTCTGCACTCATTTTCTCTCTCCTTCTCTCTTTGTACCCCATTTTTTTTCTTTTTCTTCTCTTTCTGCAAATTTTTTCTCTCTCCTTCTCTCTCTTTCTACCCCCATTTTCTCTTTTCTTCTCTTTCTACTCATTTTTCTCTCCTTCTCTCTTTGTACCCCCATTTTCTCTTTTCTTCTCTTTCTGCACTCATTTTTCTCTCTCTTTCTCTCTTTGTACCCCATTTTTCTCTTTTCTTCTCTTTCTCACTCATTTTTCTCTCTTTCTCTCTTTGTACCCCGTTTTCTCTTTTCTTCTCTTTCTGTTCTCATTTTCTCTCTTTCTCTCTTTGTACCCCGTTTTTTCTCTTTTCTTCTCTCCCTGTTCTCATTTTCTCTCTCCTTCTCTCTTTGTACCCCATTTTCTCTTTTCTTTTCTTTCTGTACTCATTTTCTCTCTCCTTCTCTCTTTTACCCTGTTTTCTCTTTTCTTTTCTTTCTGCACTTTTTTCTCTCTCCTTCTCTCTTTGTACCCCATTTTTTCTTTTCTTTTCTCCCTGCACTCATTTTTCTCTCTCCTTCTCTCTTTGTACCCCTTTTTTTCTCTTTTTTTTTCTTTCTGCTCTCTTTTTTCTCTCCTTCTCTTTCTTTGTACCCCATTTTCTCTTTTTTTTTCTTTCTGCACTCATTTTCTCTCTCCTTCTCTCTTTGTACCCTTTTTTTCTTTTTTTCTTCTCTTTTCTTTGCACTCATTTTCTCTCTCATTCTCTCTTTGTACCCCGTTTTCTCTTTTCTTCTCTTTCTGCACTCATTTTTCTCTCTCCTTCTCTCTTTGTACCCCGTTTTCTCTTTTCTTGTCTTTCTGCACTCATTTTTCTCTCTCCTTCTCTCTTTGTACCCCGTTTTCTCTTTTCTTCTCTTTCTGTACTCATTTTCTCTCTCCTTCTCTTTGTACCCCGTTTTCTCTTTTCTTCTCTTTCTGCACTCATTTTTCTCTCTCCTTCTCTCTTTGTACCCCGTTTTCTCTTTTCTTCTCTTTCTGCACTCATTTTTCTCTCTCCTTCTCTCTTTGTACCCCGTTTTCTCTTTTCTTCTCTTTCTGTTCTCATTTTTCTCTCTCCTTCTCTCTTTGTACCCCGTTTTCTCTTTTCTTCTCTTTCTGCACTCATTTTTCTCTCCTTCTCTCTTTGTGAAAATTTTTTCTCTTTTCTTCTCTTTCTGCACTCATTTTCTCTCTCCTTCTCTCTTTGTACCCTTTTTTCTCTTTTTTTTTCTCTTTCTGCACTCATTTTTCTCTCTCTTTCTCTCTTTGTACCCCGTTTTCTCTTTTCTTCTCTTTCTGTTCTCATTTTTCTCTCTCTTTCTCTCTTTGTACCCCGTTTTCTCTTTTCTTCTCTTTCTGTTCTCATTTTTCTCTCTCCTTCTCTCTTTGTACCCCGTTTTCTCTTTTCTTCTCTTTCTGCACCCATTTTTCTCTCTCCTTCTCTCTTTGTACCCCGTTTTCTCTTTTCTTCTCTTTCTGTTCTCATTTTTCTCTCTCCTTCTCTCTTTGTACCCCGTTTTCTCTTTTCTTCTCTTTCTGTTCTCATTTTTTTCTCTCTTTCTCTCTTTTCTCTTTTCTTGTCTTTTCTGCACCATTTTTTTCTCTCTCCTTCTCTCTTTTTTCTCTTTTTCTTGTCTTTCTTTTTTTCTCTCCCTTCTCTCTTTGTACCCATTTTCTCTTTTCTTCTCTTTCTGTTCTCTCTTCTCTCTTTGTACCCCGTTTTCTCTTTACTTTTCTCCCTGCACTCATTTTCTCTCTCTCTCTCTCTCTACCACGTTCTCTCCCTACTTCTCTTTCCAATGGTTTTCACTCTCCTTCAGTTTCTATACTTTTTTTCCTCTCTACTTCTCTCTCTGCCCATTTTTTTTTTATTCTTCTTCTCTTTATTTCTGACTTTTACTCCTTCTTCTCTAGATTGTTTTCCCTTCCTTCTCGTTTTGTACTCTTTTATTTCTCTTCTTCATCCTCTCTAACCGGTTTTCTCTCTGCTTCTCTTCTTTTAATAATTTTTTTTCCTTTCTCTTTTTGTACTGCTTTTTCTTTTTCCTTTTCTTCCTGTACTTGTTTTTCTTTCCCCGTTTCTTTCTCTGTCTGGTTTTTATCCTCTTTCTCTCTCTGTCCCTTTTCTGTCTCAACATTATTATTTCTCGTCTGTGTGGCTAAAGAGAAAGATATTGACTTCTTCTATTGTAGTATTTCCTCGACAACTTAAAATCTTTAATACGAAAATCAATTCGGTCCAATTCCGTATAAATCGAGTGTTACAAAAGAAATATAATGATGATAAAAAATTTTAAAGAACAACAGATATGGTTATAACAATGTCTTATTTATTCGGGCAGCATAAACTGATATATAGATAACTTAGGTCAGATGCTTAAACCGTATTTCAATACTTGCTTAATGTCGAACGTATAATTTCACATGACATATAGTGGCAAAGTACTTGTGAGTTCAATCCCTAGACTGGGTAGTACAGGCTTAAATTCATTACAAACAGGGCAAGTAATAACTAAGTAATACCAAAACATGACGAGATAGCCCTAGACATGGACAGTAGAATGAGAACAATTTACCCCTCTAGATTAAATAAAATGTTCAGTTCGTAACTTCCTCGAGACTAATCAATAGACTGATTTCTGTAGAAGGTCGGAGGGCAAAACGGCAGAAACTTTATGATAATTACAACAAACTTGGGGGACCTTATTCTGACTGAAAATAATTTGAATATTCTAATTTTTCTGTACCTAATCGACTTAATCTTTGGTATTTTGAATATAATAATGCAGCCGATAAAATCTCCGGACTTCATGTATTTATTTCTTGGATTATTTTTATTATTATTATGTATCTTTTCCAATATTGTTTTCATTTTTCCTACCTTTAGTAGAACGTTTCACTAGATATATTATTCCGTTTTCTTGTATTGTAAGAAAATGAGAGACAAAATCTTTAAATTATTCCAGCTACGAAAGACGTCATTTTTGTAGTTTTTAATACAAATTAATGATAAATATGTTATCTCACAATGCGAGTTCTTTGGATTTAAATTAATGTGGCATTGCCCTAGATAGGGTATTATTTTTTTTCAAATTTTACGACACTGACAGAATACAGTGAAGCCGAAAGAGACAAAGAAACAGCATCTAGCCGATAATTTTTTTATCCTTCCAGTATGTATGATGGTTTAAGTTGAAGTATTTTTTTAATTTAAGGGATTTTCTGAGGATTTTTTTCGTCTTTGTTAATTTTACAAGAATGCTGGAGCCTATACATTTTCGACCATTTTGTATTTATTGGTATTCTGGGAAAAGCAATTTTTGCCAGTTTTATTTGCAGACCTTAACGATAGGGAGTCTTAGAAGACCCAAACGCTCGGACAGAAATGAATCATCTTGTATTCTTCCATTGGATGCCGTGTATATTTTTAGCGTTCCAATCAAAAGGGTCACACGATCAGATCCTCTACCCGTTACTGTATATGTTAGCTAAATGCCCCCTATACAAACACACGCGTGCATGTACACTCATTCCCATCCCCACATGCATATTTGTTTGGCAAATGATTCATACATTTGTTCTTGAGGAAAAATTATGTGTCTAGTTTCATGTGGCTTACGTTGAAACCGTACGATCACCGAAGTTAAACACCATTGATCTTGGACAGTATCTAGATGAGTGACCACTTGGAAATACCAGACGCTGTAGACTTGGATGTGGGGGGGGGTGCTGTAATCGATTTTCATTAGATTCATTATATTTACTTGCGCTCAAATACCATTAGGGAAAGTATGAATTCACTTGTTGAGATGCTGGGAGTGTTTCCGCGTGCGTGTATTGAAATAAGGACAAACACATACGTAGGGAAAATACTGGTATATTTGAAGAGGTATTTACAACAGAGAGATTAGTAGTCAAACGAAAGCAGGTTAGTCAGTAACAATCAGCAAGAGTCTAAAGTCCAACAGTATCTTCCGGTAGAGAGACGGAAGTGTGATGGTCACCTGATAATATTTATTTGCATTAAAAAAAATACAAAATGTATTTTGGCCGAAAAGGGGATGGGGAATGACGGTCTTCATCTGTCTTAAATCTAAACTTAGCTAGTCGCAGACACTGACCCAAACATGCCAACAATAATCCAATCACCAAAACAACACATTCACTCCTACCTTTCTTACTACGTCCACCATAATACCTCAGTTTCTCTATGAAGTCCTAACTAGTCCCCTTATTTACAAATATTGTTCATGGGGGGGGTCATAAAAATAACAACTTTTAAAATCCCCAAATGACTATTTACAAAGTGCATTAAATATATACAATAAACTGAACAAAATTGAGTTAGTAATAAAACCCCCCACAAATTATGAATGTGGCAGAAATATCAGTTAACCGGACGAAATCGATGCGGGACTAAGAAAATAAAGACACATTCAAACCAACAAGCGTTCACACGAACACTCACTGATTCATACACAACAACAAATACGAAAAACACACACAAACGAAAAGGCGCCCCCATCCACCAGAAAACTGACATCACTCACCACCTAACGAGGGAGGGATGGGGAATTAAACAAAAAAGTAAAAAAATAGGGACAGAAATAAAAGGGACCAATGAGCTTACATACCCTAGCTAAGTTAACCGGGAAAAAAAGGAAAACTAAACTTTCAAAAACGAAAACCTAGTCTAGCCTAATATCTGGGTGGGTTGCCTATGTTCAATTTCTGTACCTAACCGACATCCAAATGCCACTCTAGGTCAGCCCCTTTCACTCTACACATTCGCGCAAGATTCACCCACCTTTTGCCGAATTCTGATGATGGGAGCCGCCGCCTTTCCGTCCTAATCTTGACTTTAAGCAGATGCTTAAAGTACAAGATCAGTTGGGAAGAGGTGAACTTCTCGCCTTCATAGAATCCCTTCTGTCGCGTCGTCCAAATCACGACTCGCATAACCCTAGTAAGCAACAGAACACATAGTGTTCAGCCTTCGTCAGTGCGATACCACATTGCTACAAACAGAACTGGCTCCCAGGACAAAAAACTTTCCCTGCAGCATGCGAACCATGAGGGCCTTCAACAAACTTGCACAACGGCACTACCGCCTCGCACTGAAAAAAGGCGTGACCAATGGTCTCGACATTCCCAGTACAGCGACGACAGTTTGGATATTTCTCCAAGCCTGCTGAACAAAGTCTTTTGCCGACCCAGAGGCCCCACGAATCATCAGCCAGGTGGTGATGCCTCATCGTTATTGAGACATTTCAGCCCAGGCGCCCAAAGGCCATATCAGGCGAGCCTCCTGCTTCGTAAGACCGAGCTCGTCGATCAGACCATCTTGAACGGACCCCCTAACTAACACTTGATATAATGCCTTACGAGACAACGCTTGGGCGTCAGAGAGGCCATCCGACGTCCGAAAGAGGGTTTCAAAGCACGACGACATTCACGGTAGAAGGAGCACTCGCCACGAGGAGTACGACCGGCCTCCTCCACGCACAGTGCACACTTCTCAGGGATGGGAAATGTTTTCGGACATCTTCTTTCCAAAAGGTGCCAACCTCATCAAACCGCGACACATTCGGTCTAGAAAGGTAATGCGTAGCATATATTGACGAATCTCAATGCTAGGCATCCCCAGACCGCCCTCAGGGATGAAGGCAACAGATCTCGCGAGATGCCATATGGGCCTTGCCTCTCCACAAAAGAGAACAAGGCCTTGACTAATGACATTAGTCGGGCATACAGCAGTGGAAGCACAGAAAGACGGTAGAGGAGGATCGGATAGATGTGTGAACCACAAACCTCCGCCCTTCCCTTCAGGAAAGTCCCCTCGAGACCACAGACTACCCGCGGCCTCAGCCCGCCCCTGTACCTCCGACCAATTCTTTTCCAACTGGAGATCAGGACCGAACCAGACGCCGAGAATATTGATCGGCCCATCCGTCAGAGGAAAGGTCCGGGAAGAAAACTCCTTCCACGCACCCAACCGCAAGCCCACAGACTTATCGCGGTTGATTTTTGGCCCTGTCACCATCTCATACCCACTGATCTGCTTACTGACTTCGTTAATCTCGGCTCTGCTCGACACAAGAACCGAAACGTCGTCGTCGCATAGGCAGAATACCTGCCCGGTGGAAGCACCAGGCAGCGAAATACCGCGTAGGACCGGATTCGCCTTTAACTTGCGATAGCGGACAACCTTGACGAATGGAGCGAGACAATACGAAAGGCTTCGATCTTACCCCATTCACTTCCACCAGCGCACCGGGGTCGCATACAAAGTCGGATCCAGGGCGAAAGTCGGCTCCGAAACCGGCCGCCGAAAGGACAGCCTCAGAAATCGATGGTCAACCCTATCGAAGGCCTTGGACTGATCTAAATTGATCAGCGCGGCTTCACTGTCGACTTGTTTTAAGATCAAGCGTACCATATGAAGGTTATCCTGAATAGTCCTGCCCTTCACAGCACAAGTCTGTTCAGGGCCAATCAGACTAGACAGGACAAGCTGCAAACGGTTGTCTAAGATCTTCGCCAAAATCTTTAAGTCAGTGTTTAACATCGTTAAAGGGCGAAAGTTCCCTAACCCATCCCCACCGTCCTTGTCCTTACGCAGCAACCAGTGACACCCCTGGTGAAGCGTTGAGGTAAAGACCCTGCCTCATCCAGTGGTTGTACATCAGTTCCAGCAAAAGGAACAAAAACGTGCGACAACCTCAAGTAAACTTCGTAGGGAAGACCATCTAATCCGGAGACTTATCCAGGCCAACCTGCTTCAGCGCTTCCCAGATTTCTGACTCTGTTATGGGACCCTCGCACCTAGCCACTTCAGCTGCCGAGGCAGGGAAAGTCAACTAAATAGGCGTCGAACTGAGCAGAGCTCAGACCGGGCTCCCCTGGTGAAAAGCTCCTGAAAGTAATCTCGAAAGACCTCACATATGCCCGCGTTTGTAGTCACGGTCCGCTTATCCGGTAATGTGACGCACGCTATATGTCGCCTGGCCGCGTTTCGATTTTCCTCTACACGCAGTTCAGCGGCCATATTCGTTGCCTCAGAAGACATTCTTTTAACCTAGCCCTAACTACCAGGCTTGATCCTTCTTGATAAGCAAGGAGGCCAACTCTGCCTTAGCTAAGACTATGTCCCCACTAACACGGGATTTCACGGCCCGATCAACTTTTTCTTCTAAAGCCGTTTGCGCCGCTAACTTATCTAAATTGAGCCGACGACTAAAATCGGCGGCAAACGTTCGAATCTTAGATTTTAAATTGCCCCACCAGGCATTTCCCACAACCGCTCCCGTCAATTCCCTCTGGATCGTTAGTAGCAGCTGGTCCGGAAACCCTGATCACTGAAAAGCGAACAGTTCAATTTCCAGTAACCAGCCAACTAACCTTAGGCTTATCTAAGTTTACACGGACCCGGACAAGCCTATGATCCGTATAAACTATATAATGGAAACTTGAACACCCTAAAGCCCTACATCGACTCTCTAACTAAGACTCGGTCCAGGTAGCTCGCACGCGAGCCAGGATCGAGTTGCCACTCGTTAATCCAAGTCCATACTACCTCCCGAGGGTGTTCATTCCAGAACTTATCGACGAGATCAAACCCATCGATAAAGTCCCGAAATGGTTTCACATCCGGGTTGTTAGTACCTTTTGTGCCCTATACGATCTATATCGGGGTCAGGACGGCATTCAATCCCCGCTAAAACTACCCGACGAGACGTCGTCAAGAACAGCGCGATCTGCCGAAACAAAGCAGTCCGCTCGGAATGGCTATTGGGCGCATAAACCCCAATGAGACGAAGAAGCTTATCCTTTATGGTAACATCCAGCACGCAAAAGCCTGCTCGCCGGATCCGCGAAGACAAGGGTACATGCAGCCTTCAAAGACCTGCTCACTAGCCAGAGACACCCCTCGAACAACCATCAAAACATGCTGAATAAAGGGCGAACCCCTTAGACAGTACGTCCTCACGATCATGAGAAGAAAACCGGGTCTCTTGTAAACAACATATATTCACCTCAGGCGCTGAAGGTCACGAGAGAGCCTCGCCCTGCGAACTCGGACCTCAGGCCCCGGGCATTCAAACTAGCTAACCAGAGAGCCATTGTGAAAACCGGTGGGTTGCCCTTCAGGATAGAACATGGCTGGGGTGAGGACACCGACAGCTCGTCCCATGGAACCAGACGCCATCTCATTCTCGACGGTATCATCCTGAGACAAGCCGCCGATGTCCGAAGGGTAGGTTAGTTTCAAAAGCTCTATAAAGGGATGGGTGAACAAAACTGGGACCCTCCCTTTAAGTTTCTGACTTGCTCCATCCGAATCTGGGTCTAACAAATAGGCAGCAGGGGCACCATTTTTTAGAGATGACTGGGCCTCCTCTATCATACCCCAAATCTCCCGCGTACCCAGGCCAGTTCTGATAACGGTCAAGATCCTTTTTGCAGACGGGAAGTTTACAGGATTTTCCACCTCGACCCCATTTATCTTCTGAAAGTTCAGAGAACTTTTAAATCCTTTGGGTTTCTCGTCTTGAACACCCTTTCTGCCTGGTCCCGGGATACGCGGCAGACGTCTTCCCCTGGGAGATATGGAGGTTTGATTTTTTTTTCTTCATGTCGGTCGTAGTTTGAGATTCAGGGCTTCTGCCCTTTTTTTGTGGTGAATGAGCAGGGTGGACATGGGTGAAGGATTTGGTGTGGTAGAGGGCGTCCAACCCGATGGTGTTCTTACTGGAGAAGGTTTGGACGAATGTATTTTTCTGACAGGTGAGTTCGACAAAGATTTTGGCGGAGGTGGCTTTTGTGAATTTAGATGAAGGGAAGACGGGGCAGAGGATGGGGGCCCGGTGCCCCCTGCGATTTTTACTTTTACCCCCGTTTAGCGTCTGTTTTTTCTTTCAACTTTTTGAGATCTAAAATCTTCTGCCAGCTTGGTTCGTTCTTTTTTGAGTTTCACTCGCATTTTCAGCATATGACGCCGAGGCGTCGCCCTCAGAAACTGGTGGGGGAATGGGGCTGTGGGTGATTTTGTCCCTGGTGTCATGTTGGGACTGAGGAACCGCTGTTTGGGTCTTCCCTTGCCCCCTAACCACGAGGTGCCATTCCCCCTCATCCTTCTCCTTAACCACACTAGTGGCAGGCGTTGGCTTCGGGGGGTAATGAGGGATTGGACCCAACCGAGGGACTTTGCCCATCGGTCCGCCTCGCAGCTAGGCCCATTACAGGCGCCGCGGATTTTTCCTTATCGGCCAAGGGGATTTTGGTCACCTACGACCCGGAACTCAGGGGCCTTCTTCCCTGGGCAGGAGGAGGAAAGGTGAACAGTCTCTCCACCTCCAGCAAGTTGGTCGCCTACCAGTCACTATGACCGGCATTTTCCGGTCGCCTAACACCAAACAGTTGGGGACGGACTTGAAGGCCTCTTGATCGAGCATTATATCGAAAGTCCATCCCCCGTTCAAATTGTCAGAGAGAGCCCCTAAAATTTGGCCGTACTGCATAAAAAAATGCAGCCAGGAGCTCTCCCGAAATTTGAGGAGGAACCTCAAAACAGCCACCCTGGTCCGCCTGCAGCCTTCATACTCGTTCCTTAATATCAGATCTTTCGTTATTAATTCTTTCTTGGCCATAGCCAGGCAATCTTCTGGTGTGGGCAGCAGAATGTCCCATGAAGAAACCCCTACCCTTAATAATTCTTTGGGGTTTTATCCCCAGGGACAAAAGTGATTTGATCACGGTGTCTTTAGTGGAGCGACAAATCTTTCGGGTTTTCTTGTCGACCACAAAAACGGTCACCATTCTCTTTGAGAACATATCGAGTTCCTGGACAGTATCGACGAACCCATCTTTATTAACAAGATGGGCGTATCCTTCGCCTTATCCAGGAAATCCGCCATGTTCAGAATACAACTAGGTGGGGACTTCCAACAAAGGGCAACTCCTCGGATGTCTTAACTTGTGACTGGTCAGTTTTAGAAATATCTCCCTTTCTTGGAGATACTCGATTGAGCGGATTTTGGGCTAACGTCAGTCCGCTTTTTCGTAGTTTTGTCATGTGGGTCGGCGTTGGCAGCCTTCCCAAAAGGTCTTTTTCACAACCGACCGACTTTTTCGTCAGCCATGTTGCTAGGCGTGGAGACACTAGCGGGAAATTCCCACAAACAGGGGAGGAGTTGGGGAAAAAAAATAAAACAATTAAAGCAGGCCTGGAAAACCCAGGAAATTAAAGTATAAAAATAAACTAAAAGTAAAAATCAAATAAATGACAGCAAGAAAATAAATAGGTAAGACTTTTTTTAAAAAATAAAAATAAAAATGGCGCCCGAAGGCAGCCGAAAAAATGAAACTCCTCTCTTTTTTTTCAGAAATTCAAAACTGTACAAAAATAAAAAATAAAAATAAAAATAAAAGTTTTCGGCCGAAGCCGATAAAGAGAATAAATTAAAAGTAAAAACAAACTAGTCAGACCAAAAGGAAGAAAGCGACCAAAATCGCTAAAAAAAAGGAGAAAAAAAAAAGAAATAAAAAACAAAGCTTTCTTTTCTTTTGTCTTCAACTGTTCTTAAATTTTTAAAACTGAAAAGAAATAAACAAAATAAAGAAAAGTAGTCGTCGGTAAGACTTTGTCAAACCGGACTAAAAAAAAGAAAAAATGTGGGCCGAAGCCCAAAAACAAATTAAAAACAAACAAAAGCAATGGAAAAAATTAAAAGAATAAAAAACTTAAATCAATAACTTATCAGAAAAAAACTTGAAAATTCCAGTAAAGTTCTTCTAAATAGGTAGACAGATCACAGAAACTGGCTCGCCACACAGTAGTATTATAAAAAAAATTCAAAAAATGACGTGCAACAATTAACACGGGAGACAAGAAAAACAGTCAACAAAGGTCTGACTCGGAGGTCCTGCTCAGTGATGGTCACCTGATCTCCCCAGAACTCTCTAGCACTGTCTTATATCGTAGAGAGATCAGTCCATTCTCATGACCCCAAAATCACTTCTTCTCCCCAAATTATGTGTTAATTAGTAAATTATTATATGAAAAAAAAACCCAACTTTTTTATACAGTAGGATTCAGTGTACTTCTTATTCTTGCCTACTATTTTATGAATGGACTGCTAATTATAAATATAGCAAGTAGACCCATTAGTTTGGTTTGGTTTGTTCTGTTTTACGGCATATCAACCTCAATGAGTTTCTCCAAAAATGTATTGCGGGTAACATTTTTTTGAAAAATGTATTACTGCTAATAATGAATTGCTGGTAATAATTTTTTCCTCAAAAAATATATTGCTGGTATTAAAACCTATTTTTACACTTTCATAGTGTTTTGACTCCAGTTGGGACCCTAACAGGTGCTACCACACCGGATCAGAGTGGACGTGGGAACACCAGCAATTAAGAGGTGGTACCACGCTCCTCAAAACCTCCTCATCAGAGGCCTTGATGTTTGACGTAGTTTATCGTCTTCCCCAGGACGCGGTCCGGTTTGGGGGTGAACTACTTGTCCATACTGAGACCCTAACAAGTACTACCACTCCGGGTCAGGGTGGACGTAGAAACAGCAGCAATTAAGAGGTGGTTCTATGTTCCTCAAAATCTCCTGATCAGAGGCCTTGTTGTTAGACGTACTTTATCGTCTTACCTAGGACGCCGGATGTAGTTTATCATCATACCCCGGACGGGTAGATACATTAGAATAGGACTTTTTTTTTTAATAGTAGGAGTTCTCTTTTCACAGATCAGCTTAACCAGTTATTAACACCTGGCTTTATTTTTGATGCTCCAATCTTGAAATTTTTGTTTTGAACACTGAAATTTACGTTAAGTTTTAAAAATTTAATTTTCTTACGTTTTTCAGCTGATTATTTTCTGACTATAGTTTTGAATTTTCCTTCTCAGCTTTTTTATCATCTTCCCCCAGTTCTTAGTTTTATCTTTGTTTTGTACCTAATTTTTATTAAGTCTCTTGATTTACTATATCTTTTTTTAGTCATATTGAAATTTATTTTTTGCTTATTTTGTATTCACTGCCCGACATTAATTTCAGTTCATCCTTTTTATAACTTTTGTTTATCTTTGTATATTTATACGTGTTACCTCGCCCTGATTAAATAGTTCTCATAACCTCTGTGTTTTATTTTCCTGTGTATCATTCCGTTGTTTTATTTGTAGCTTGTTTTTCTCAGCAAGACTTGTTTTTTTTTTTCGTGTAACGTCGGCCATTTTGGTTTGAATTAGTAAGACTTGTTATTTTTACGTATTTTGTTTCCCTGTTTTATGCTTTAATTCGTTTATATATTACGTTTTTCTTCCTTTTTTCGTCAGTATTACATTATGTAATTTTTATATTTGCGTTTTATTCCTTTTAAGTAAACGTTTTTATCCAACCATTTTTTGATTTGAATAAAGTTTTTTTGTCTTTTTTAATTACTTGTTAAATTTCTTATTTCTTCATTTTGAAGAAGGAATTTTGTGTTTTGATTATTGTGTCTACACTTTTTCTGTGTTTATATTTTCTCCTCTTTTATAACTTGGTTTCACTTTAATTTTTGCTTTAAAAAAAGGAAAAAACAATGCTTTGTATCATAAGTAAGAATGGCTACCCGAAGTAGGTTAGTCAAAAAAAATGTTGGTCCCAAAAAAGACCCTTCTGAAAAAACGAAAAATTCTAATTCATCTAATGACTTGAGCAAAAGAATGATGGGTGAAAAAAGCGAAAAAAATATGGATATTACCAAACCTAACGATAAAAAATGTATGTTAGCCGAAAATGGACAAAACTCTAAAGAAACGACCAAAAATCCAAAAAGTTTAGTCGCCGAGAAAAGCTAAAATTCACCTGAGATAAGAAATACTACAAAAGCAAAAAACAAAAACGACAAAGTAGCAGTCCAGGAGACGGCCTCATGCTGGGAGTCCCCACTCCCCGAAATGCATAATCGACATTACGAATTTCCTGGAGAAAGCCAAGAGCTACGCACATCCTGCCACAGAAGATCGGCTCTTGACAAACCCGGGGAACTTCAGAAAGTTGAAAAAAAATTGTGCCAGTCTTTCTGGTAAACAAGCGTCCGCGCAAAATTTGTCGCTCTACAAATGACAGTGCTATAAAATCGTTGACATTCCTGGCGTTTAGACCACAGAGAGTCATTAAAGGAAAAGGATTTTTTATTTGGAACGTACTGCTACCCACGCCTGTCGATTGCGAAGCAGCAACCAGTTGAGACGTTATTCTGAGAACAGGCTCGAATCGTCTGGGAGCATTTGGCCGCATACATGAACCAATTCATACAGAGACTCAGTGCTTCCTCTGACGAACTGAACGAGGAATGGAGCTTCTAGTTGATGATAGATAGTAAGGCCTTCGTCTCCATCCCCAACTAGACGTAGAGGGCCAGAAGATGCCTATTATCGTAACCGGCCGTAGACCAAATTTGATGGAAGTGAGGAGAGACTGGTCACCTCTCCTCTTCCTGCCCAGTTCTGGAGTTCTGGTACCCGCTGACTCCAAATCCCTCTCTAGTCGAGTTTGTTCGTCTCGTCTGTAATGGGCATGCCAGCAACACGGACTGGTATGATAATACCCTTGGTTATGCCGTCGCACGGCTCCCATTCTCCGAAAATCCTTGTCCGCTGTTTGTACGGTTTCGGAGAAAGAAAAGGGGGATGGCAGGACGTTGGTAGGGCTAGAGGGAAACTTCCGGCAGCGCGATCTCGTTACACAGAGGCTCCCACGGGTAATGACACAGACAGTCCTACTACCTCTACCATTTCTAAGGGCGATTCCCCGACTTGCGAAACAGATCATCTTAGACAAGAGAAATTAAAATGCAAACCATCATTTGAGCAATCACAGAAGCTGAAAGAGGTACTAAAGGAGAAATCTCTCCCTAAAAGAATTGACCCTTTTTCCTCGTCTCCGTCTTACCCATCCACAAACAACACATCATAGCTCTTCCCCCAATGGTGAGATCCCTATCTCTCACTCCTCCTGAAATGGTCAACTTATAGAATTCCCCCATTCCCAAATCATCATCCAAGAAAAAACCTAACAATACCCCTAATCCATCCTCTGTTTAAACTACAATCAGCACACACACAGACACACACAGACACAGACACACACAGACACACACACACACACACACACACACAATCAGAAAACACAAAACGAGTCCATTACCTGAGTCCACTGAATCAACAAATAAAAAAAGTCTAAACCCATTTATAACACAAGGGAAGACGTGTGTAGGGGTTTTGAAGATCAAGAGGAGAGGGCATTAACTCAATCGAGAAAAATCAAAGAACGGAAATTCTTAATTAATTTCAAATCTCTAAATGGTTTAGACATTAAAAACCCGAGAAATTTCCCCAAGACCGAAATCTCTGATAGTTAGGGCTAGGTTAAAGTAATGTCTTCCGAAGCAGCGAATATGACTGCTGAACTGCGTGCAGAGGAATTAAGGAATGCATCTCGTCAACATACCGCGTGCGTCATATTACTGGATAATCGGACGGTGACTAAAAACGCAAGCATATGTGAGGCATTTCGTTACAACTTTTATCATCTGTTCACCAGGGAGCCTGGCCTGAGCACTGCTCAGTTCGACACCTATTTAGCTGAGTTTCCCTGTTTCGAGGCAACTGAAGCAACTGGGTATTAGGGTTCCATCACAGATTCGGAAATCTGGGAAGAGCTGAAGCAGGTTGGCCGTGACAAATCTCTGGTATTAGATAGTCTACCCTACGAATTGTACTTGAGGCAGTCGCCCGTTTTCATTCCATTGTTGGCACTGATTTTCAACAAATGGCTGACGTAGGGGTCTATACTTCAACGCGTCACTAGGGGTGTGATCAAGTTGCTTCGCAAGGACGAAAACGGTAGGGATGGAATAGGTAACTTTTGGCCTTTAACGATGTTAAAAACAGAGTTAAAAATTTAACCAAGATCTTAGCCAACCGTTTGCAGGCTGTCCTCTCTAGTCTGATTGGTTCCGAATTTCTAGTTTGATTGACTGTGAAGGGCAGGACTATCCAGAACAACTTTCATATGCTACGCTTGATCATCGAATTTAGATTAGTCCAAAGTTTTCGATAAGGTGGACCATCGATTTCTGAAGGCTTGTCCTTTCAGCAGCCTGTTTTGGGTCGTACTTTCGCACCTGAATCCGTCTTTTGTATGTTACTCCCGGTGCCCTGGTGGAAGTGAATGGAGTTCGATCAGAGCCTTTTGCATTGTCTCGATCCATTCGTCAAGGATATCCGCTTTTGTTTTACGTTCTTGGGTTGAAACCTTTCCTTCGCAATGGAAAGACGCATCCGGTCCTACGCTGAATTTCTCTACCTGGTGCTACCACCCCAGCCAGGTATTCCCGCTTATGCTAACGACGTTTTGTTTCTTGCGTCGAGCAGAGCCAAGACTGACGAAATCAGCAATGAAATCAGAGAGTACGATACGGCTGCAGAAGTCAAGATCAACTAAGATAAGTCTGTTGGTTTGCGGTTGGGTGCTTGGAAGGAAGTTTCTATTCCGGGATCATTCCTCTGGACAGAGGGACCGGTCAAAATACTCGATGTCTGGTTCGGTCCCGATCTCTTGCTGAAAATGAATTGGTCGGAGAGGCAAGAGAAAACCGAGGTCGCTTTTTGACTGTGGTCCCGGAGGAATTTTTCCTTAAAGAGAGAGTGGAAGTATGTGACTCGCACATCTACCTGATTTTCCTTCACCGACTCTCTCTACTTACACTTCTGTCTACCAAACTAAATTAATTAGTAAGGCTTTTGTTTTTGGAAGCAAGTCTGCTATGGTACATAGGGAGATCTGTTACCTCCACCCTTCTGAAAGCGGTCTGGGTGTACCTAGCGTTGGGACTCATTAACATACGTTTCGCATCGCGTTCTTGGATCGAATGTGTCGCAATTTGGATGAGGGCGAATTCTGGAAGGACGACGTCAGTAAGAACTTCTCATCCCTGAGGTGCGAGAATACGTGATAGGAGGAGCCTCCTCCCTTGTTTACCCCGAAGTAAGTTATCCTTCTATCGTAAATGTCGTATTGCTCTAAAACAACTCTTACGGCCGTCGGATGGCTTGTCCAACCTCCAGTCGTTGTCTCGAAGAGCATTATATCATGTGTTAGTTAGGGGAACCGTACGAGGCAATTTGATTGTCGAGTTTGGTCTTACGAAGCTGAAGGCTCGCTCAATATGTCCTTGGGCGCCCGGGTTGAAATACTTCAATAATAATGAGGCATGACTCACTTGGCTGGTGATTCGTAGGGCCCTCTGGGTCAGCAAAAGACTTTGTCCAGCGGGCATGAAAAAATTTCCAAACTGCGTTCGCTGTGATGGACACTCTAGATCATGCCTTATTTCATTGCAGGATCGTAGTCTTGTTATGCGAGTTTGAGGAAGGCATCATGTTTCACATGCTGTACGGAAAGTTTTTCATCCTCAAAGCCAGTTCTTTCTGTAGCAATGTGATACCGCCGATAATGAAGGCTGAATACTGTGTTTTCTTTTGCTTGCTAGTAGTTATGAAACTAGTAATATGGACGACACGTCAGAAGCGTGAGAAGTTCACTTCTTTCAACTAATCTTGTTCTTTAAGCATCAGCTTAAAGCCAAGATTAGGACGGCAAGCGGGGGCTCCCTCCATCAGAATTTGGCAAAAAATCGGGTGTCGAGTAAGAGGAACCGACTTAGTGTGGCACTTTGATGCCGGTTAGGAATAAGGAGACTGCGCTGGGTTGAATATTGTCAACCACGCCTGAAATTAGCTTAGTTTAAGGTTGTTTTTTTTTTTATCTTTTTGTTTCTTTCTTTTAGTTAACTTAGCTAGGGTATGTCTGTCCATTAGCCCCCTTTTATTTCTGTAGCCACTTTTTTTTAGTTTAATGCCAACTCCCCTCCTCCGTTAGGTGTCCAGAAACGTCAGTTCTCTTGTTAGATGCGGGAACCCTTTCCTTTTCGGGTGTGTGTTTCGGAATTGTTTTAGTGTTTCAATGAGTGGGGCTTAAGTGAGTGGCTTGGCCCAATGAGTGTTGTATATTATTAATGTTCCAATTCATTTCGTCCAGTGAACCGATGTACCTGTCATAATAAAGGAATGTGGGTGGTTTTTCTTACTAACACAATTTTATTCAGTTTCTTGATAATAGTTTTTATTCATATTGTAAATACACATTAGCGTTTAGATTTTAAATTGTTGTTATTTTCCTCTCAACACCCAGAAAAGAATTGTACATATGGTGACTAGTTAGGACTTTCATAGAGTTATTGCAATATGGTGAATAGTTAGTACTTTCGTAGAGATATTGCAGTATGGAGACTAGTTAGGACTTTCATAGAGATATTGCAATATGTTGATTAGTTAGGACTTTCGTAGAGATATTGCAGTATGGCGACTAGTTAGGACATACATAGAGATATTGCAGTATGGTGGCTAGTTAGGACTTTCATAGAGATATTGCAGTATGGTGACTAGTTAGGACTTTTGTAGAGATATTGCAGGATGTTGACCAGTTAGGACTTTCATAGAGATATTGCAGTATGGTGACTAGTTAGGACTTTCGTAGAGATATTGCAGTATGGTGACTAGTTAGGACTTTCATAGAGATATTGCAGTATGGCGACTAGTTAGGACTTTCGTAGAGATATTGCAGTATGGTGACTCGTTAGGACTTTCGTAGAGATATTGCAGTATGGTGACTCGTTAGGACTTTCGTAGAGATATTGCAGTATGGTGACTAGTTAAGACTTTCAAAGAGATATTGCAGTATGGTGACAAGTTAAGACTTTCATAGAGATATTGCAGTATGGCGACTAGTTAGGACTTTCATAGAGATATTACAGTATGGTGACTAGTTAGGACTTTTGTAGAGATATTGCAGTATGGCGACTAGTTAGTACTTTCGTAGAGATATTGCAGTATGGTGACTAGTTAGTACTTTCGTAGAGATATTGCAGTATGGTGACTAGTTAGTACTTTCGTAGAGATATTGCAGTATGGTGACTAGTTAGTACATTCGTAGAGATATTGCAGTATGGTGACTAGTTAGGACTTTCATAGAGATATTGCAGTATGGTGACTAGTTAGGACTTTTGTAGAGATATTGCAGTATGGTGACTAGTTAGTACTTTCGTAGAGATATTGCAGTATGGCAACTAGTTAGTACTTTCATAGAGATATTGCAGTATGGCGACTAGTTAGTACTTTCGTAGAGATATTGCAGTATGGTGACTAGTTAGTACTTTCAAAGAGATATTGCAGTATGGTGACTAGTTAGGATTTCGTAGAGATATTGCAGTATGGTGACTAGTTAGGACTTTCGTAGAGATATTGCAGTATGGTGACTAGTTAGGATTTTCGTAGAGATATTGCAGTATGGTGACTAGTTAGGACTTTTGTAGAGATATTGCAGTATGGCGACTAGTTAGTACTTTCGTAGAGATATTGCAGTATGGTGACTAGTTAGTACTTTCATAGAGATATTGCAGTATGGTGACTAGTTAGGACTTTCGTAGAGATATTGCAGTATGGTGACTAGTTAGGACTTTCGTAGAGATATTGCAGTATGGTGACTAGTTAGGACTTTCGTAGAGATATTGCAGTATGGTGACTAGTTAGGACTTTCGTAGAGATATTTGCAGTATGGTGACTAGTTAGTACTTTCGTAGAGATATTGCAGTATGGTGAATAGTTAGGACTTTCATAGAGATATTGCAGTATGGCGACTAGTTAGTACTTTCGTAGAGATATTGCAGTATGGTGACTAGTTAGGACTTTCGTAGAGATATTGCAGTATGGTGACTAGTTAGGACTTTCGTAGAGATATTGCAGTATGGTGACTAGTTAGTACTTTCGTAGAATATTGCAGTATGGCGACTAGTTAGGATTTTCGTAGAGATATTGCAGTATGGTGACTAGTTAGTACTTTCATAGAGATATTGCAGTATGGTGACTAGTTAGGACTTTCAAAGAGATATTGCGTAGACTAGTTATGTTTGTAGAGATATTGCAGTATGGTGACTAGTTAGGACTTTCGTAGAAATATTGCAGTATGGTGACTAGTTAGGATTTTTCGTAGAGATATTGCAGTATGGTGACTAGTTAGGACTTTTGTAGAGATATTGCAGTTTGGCGACTAGTTAGTACTTTCATAGAGATATTGCAGTATGGTGACTAGTTAGTACTTTCATAGAGATATTGCAGTATATGGTGACTAGTTAGGACTTTCATAGAGATATTGCAGTATGGTGACTGAGTTAGGATTTTCGTAGAGATAGATTATGGTGACTAGTTAGGACTTTCGTAGAATATTGCAGTATGGTGACTAGTTAGGACTTTTGTAGAGATATTGCAGTATGGCGACTAGTTAGTACTTTCGTAGAGATATTGCAGTATGGTGAATAGTTAGTACTTTCATAGAGATATTGCAGTATGACTAGTTAGGACTTTTGTAGAGATATTGCAGTATGGCGACTAGTTAGTACTTTCGGAGATATTGCAGTATGGTGACTAGTTAGTACTTTCATAGAATGTTGCAGTATGGTGACTAGTTAGGACTTTCGTAGAGATATTGCAGTATGGTGACTAGTTAGTACTTTCATAGATATTGCAGTATGGTGACTAGTTAGTACTTTCATAGAGATATTGCAGTATGGAGATTAGTTAGGACTTTCATAGAGATATTGCAATATGTTGATTAGTTAGGACTTTCGTAGAGATATTGCAGTATGGCGACTAGTTAGGACATACATAGAATATTGCAGTATGGTGGCTAGTTAGGACTTTCATAGAGATGTTGCAGTATGGTGACTAGTTAGGACTTTTCGTATATTGCAGGATGTTGACCAGTTAGGACTTTCATAGAGATATTGCAGTATGGTGACAAGTTAGGACTTTCGTAGATATATTGCAGTATGGTGACTAGTTAGGACTTTCATGGGAGATATTGCAGTATGGCGACTAGTTAGGACTTTCGTAGAGATATTGCAGCATGGTGACTCGTTAGGACTTTCGTAGAATATTGCAGTATGGTGACTCGTTAGGACTTTCGTAGAGATATTGCAGTATGGTGACTAGTTAGGACTTTCAAAGAGATATTGCAGTATGGTGACAAGTTAAGACTTTCATAGAATATTGCAGTATGGCGACTAGTTAGGACTTTCATAGAGATATTACAGTATGGTGACTAGTTAGGACTTTTGTAGAGATATTGCAGTATGGCGACTAGTTAGTACTTTCGTAGAGATATTGCAGTATGGTGACTAGTTAGTACTTTCGTAGAGATATTGCAGTATGGTGACTAGTTAGTACTTTCATAGAGATATTGCAGTATGGTGACTAGTTAGGACTTTCGTAGAGATATTGCAGTATGGTGACTAGTTAGGATTTTCGTAGAGATATTGCAGTATGGTGACTAGTTAGGACTTTCGTAGAGATATTGCAGTATGGTGACTAGTTAGGACTTTTGTAGAGATATTGCAGTATGGCGACTAGTTAGTACTTTCGTAGAGATATTGCAGTATGGTGAATAGTTAGTACTTTCATAGAGATATTGCAGTATGGCGACTAGTTAGGACTTTTGTAGAGATATTGCAGTATGGCGACTAGTTAGTACTTTCGTAGAGATATTGCAGTATGGTGACTAGTTAGGACTTTTGTAGAGATATTGCAGTATGGTGACTAGTTAGTACTTTCGTAGAGATATTGCAGTATGGCAACTAGTTAGTACTTTCATAGAGATATTGCAGTATGGCGACTAGTTAGTATTTTCGTAGAGATATTGCAGTATGGTGACAAGTTAGTACTTTCAAAGAGATATTGCAGTATGGTGACTAGTTAGTTATTTCGTAGAGATATTGCAGTATGGTGACTAGTTAGGACTTTCGTAGAAATATTGCAGTATGGTGACTAGTTAGGATTTTCGTAGAGATATTGCAGTATGGTGACTAGTTAGGACTTTTGTAGAGATATTGCAGTTTGGCGACTAGTTAGTACTTTCGTAGAGATATTGCAGTATGGTGACTAGTTGGTACTTTCATAGAGATATTGCAGTATGGTGACTAGATTTAGGACTTTCATAGAATATTGCAGTATGGTGACTAGTTAGGATTTTTCGTAGAGATATTGCAGTATGGTGACTAGTTAGGACTTTCGTAGAGATATTGCAGTATGGTGAATAGTGACTGGGACTTTTGACTTTTTAGAGATATTGCAGTATGGCGACTAGTTAGTACTTTCGTAGAATATTGCAGTATGGTGAATAGTTAGTACTTTCATAGAGATATTGCAGTATGGCGACTAGTTAGGACTTTTCGTAGAGATATTGCAGTATGGTGACTGGTTAGTACTTTCGTAGAGATATTGCAGTATGGTGAATAGTTAGTACTTTCATAGAGATATTGCAGTATGGCGACTAGTTAGGACTTTCGTAGAGATATTGCAGTATGGTGACTAGTTAGTACTTTCGTAGAGATATTGCAGTATGGAGACTAGTTAGGACTTTCATAGAGATATTGCAGTATGGTGATTAGTTAGGACTTTCATAGAGATATTGCAATATGTTGACTGATTAGGACTTTCGTAGAGATATTGCAGTATGGCGACTAGTTAGGACATACATAGAGATATTGCAGTATGGTGGCTAGTTGGGACTTTCATAGAGATATTGCAGTATGGTGACTGGTTGGGACTTTTGTAGAGATATTGCAGGATGTTGACCAGTTAGGACTTTCATAGAGATATTGCAGTATGGTGACAAGTTAGGACTTTCGTAGAGATATTGCAGTATGGTGACTAGTTAGGACTTTCATAGAGATATTGCAGTATGGCGACTAGTTAGGACTTTCGTAGAGATATTGCAGCATGGTGACTCGTTAGGACTTTCGTAGAGATATTGCAGTATGGTGACTCGTTAGGACTTTCGTAGAGATATTGCAGTATGGTGACTAGTTTAGACTTTCAAAGAGATATTGCAGTATGGTGACAAGTTAAGACTTTCATAGAGATATTGCAGTATGGCGACTAGTTAGGACTTTCATAGAGATATTACAGTATGGTGACTAGTTAGGACTTTTGTAGAGATATTGCAGTATGGCGACTAGTTAGTACTTTCGTAGAGATATTGCAGTATGGTGACTAGTTAGTACTTTCGTAGAGATATTGCAGTATGGTGACTAGTTAGTACTTTCGTAGAGATATTGCAGTATGGTGACTAGTTAGGACTTTTGTAGAGATATTGCAGGATGTTGACCAGTTAGGACTTTCATAGAGATATTGCAGTATGGTGACTAGTTAGGACTTTCGTAGAGATATTGCAGTATGGTGACTAGTTAGGACTTTCATAGAGATATTGCAGTATGGCGACTAGTTAGGACTTTCGTAGAGATATTGCAGTATGGTGACTAGTTAGGACTTTCGTAGAGATATTGCAGTATGGTGACTAGTTAGTACTTTCATAGAGATATTGCAGTATGGCGACTAGTTAGGACTTTCGTAGAGATATTGCAGTATGGTGACTAGTTAGTACTTTCATAGAGATATTGCAGTATGGTGACTAGTTAGTACTTTCATAGAGATATTGCAGTATGGTGACTAGTTAGGACTTTCATAGAATGTTGCAATATGGCGACTAATTAGGACTTTCGTAGAGATATTGCAGTATGGCGACTAGTTAGGACTTTCATAGAGATATTGCAGTATGGTGGCTAGTTAGGACTTTTCATAGAGATATTGCAGTATGGTGACTAGTTAGGACTTTTGTAGAGATATTGCAGGATGGTGACTAGTTAGGACTTTCATAGAGATATTTTGCAGTATTGACTAGTTAGGACTTTCGTAGAGATATTGCAGTATGGTGACTAGTTAGGACTTTCATAGAGATATTGCAGTATGGCGACTAGTTAGGACTTTCGTAGAGATATTGCAGTATGGTGACTCGTTAGGACTTTCGTAGAGATATTGCAGTATGGTGACTCGTTAGGACTTTCGTAGAGATATTGCAGTATGGTGACTAGTTAAGACTTTCAAAGAGATATTGCAGTATGGTGACAAGTTAAGGCTTTCGTAGAGATATTGCAGTACGGTGACTACTTAGGACTTTCATAGAGATATTGCAGTATGGCGACTAGTTAGGACTTTGTAGAGAATATTGCAGTATGGCGACTAGTTAGTACTTTCCTTGGGAATATTGCAGTATGGTGACTAGTTAGTACTTTCATAGAGATATTGCAGTATGATGACTAGTTAGGACTTTCGTAGAGATATTGCAGTATGGTGACTAGTTAGGATTTTCGTAGAGATATTGCAGTATGGTGACTAGTTAGGACTTTCGTAGAGATATTGCAGTATGGTGACTAGTTAGGACTTTCATAGAGATATTGCAGTATGGCGACTAGTTAGTACTTTCGTAGAGATATTGCAGTATGGTGACTAGTTAGTACTTTCATAGAGATATTGCAGTATGGCGACTAGTTAGGACTTTTGTAGAGATATTGCAGTATGGTGACTAGTTAGTACTTTCGTAGAGATATTGCAGTATGGTGACTAGTTAGTACTTTCGTAGAGATATTGCAGTATGGTGACTAGTTAGGACTTTCATAGAGATATTGCAGTATGGCGACTAGTTAGGACTTTCGTAGAGATATTGCAGTATGGTGACTAGTTAGTACTTTCATAGAGATATTGCAGTATGGTGACTAGTTAGGACTTTTGTAGAGATATTGCAGTATGTTGACTAGTTAGGACTTTCGTAGAATGTTGCAATATGTTGACTAGTTAGGACTTTCGTAGAGATATTTGCAGTATGGTGACTAGTTAGGACTTTCATAGAATATTGCAGTATGGCGACTAGTTAGGACTTTCGTAGAGATATTGCAGTATGGTGACTAGTTAGGACTTTTGTAGAGATATTGCAGGATGTTGACCAGTTAGGAGATATTGCAGTATTGACAAGTTAGGACTTTCGTAGATATTTGCAGTATGTTGACTAGTTAGGACTTTCGTAGAGATATTGCAGTATGGCGACTAGTTAGGACTTTCGTAGAGATATTGCAGTATGGTGACTAGTTAGGACTTTCGTAGAGATATTGCAGTATGGTGACTAGTTAGGACTTTCGTAGAGATATTGCAGTATGGTGACTAGTTAGGACTTTTCGTAGAGATATTGCAGTATGGTGACAAGTTGACTTTCTAGAGATATTGCAGTATGGGACTAGTTTCATAGAGATATTGCAGTATGGTGACTAGTTAGGACTTTCGTAGAGATATTGCAGTATGGTGACTAGTTGGGACTTTCGTAGAGATATTGCAGTATGGTGACTAGTTAGGACTTTCGTAGAGATATTGCAGTATGGTGACTTTAGTAGAGAATATTGCAGTATGGTGACTAGTTAGTACTTTCGTAGAGATATTGCAGTATGGTGACTAGTTAGTACTTTCGTAGAGATATTGCAGTATGGTGACTAGTTAGGACTTTCGTAGAGATATTGCAGTATGGTGACTAGTTAGGACTTTTGTAGAGATATTGCAGTATGGTGACTAGTTAGTACTTTCGTAGAGATATTGCAGTATGGTGACTAGTTAGGACTTTTCGTGAGAGTATATGTTGCAGTATGGTGACTAGTTAGGACTTTCGTAGAGATATTGCAGTATGGTGACTAGTTAGTACTTTCGTAGAGATATTGCAGTATGGTGACTAGTTAGTACTTTCGTAGAGATATTGCAGTATGGTGACTAGTTAGGACTTTTGTAGAGATATTGCAGTATGGCGACTAGTTAGTACTTTCGTAGAGATATTGCAGTATGGTGACTAGTTAGTACTTTCATAGAGATATTGCAGTATGGCGACTAGTTAGGACTTTCGTAGAGATATTGCAGTATGGTGACTAGTTAGGACTTTCGTAGAGATATTGCAGTATGGTGACTAGTTAGGACTTTTGTAGAGATATTGCAGTATGGTGACTAGTTAGTACTTTTCGTGAGGATTGGCGACTTTCATAGAGATATTGCAGTATGGCGACTAGTTAGGACTTTCGTAGAGAATATTGCAGTATGGCGACTAGTTAGTATTTTCATAGAGATATTGCAGTATGGTGACTAGTTAGTACTTTCAAAGAGATATTGCAGTATGGTGACTAGTTAGGATTTCATAGAATATTGCAGTATGGTGACTAGTTAGGACTTTCGTAGAGATATTGCAGTATGGTGACTAGTTAGGATTTTCGTAGAATATTGCAGTATGGTGACTAGTTAGGACTTTCATAGAGATATTGCAGTATGGCGACTAGTTAGGACTTTCGTAGAGATATTGCAGTATGGTGACTAGTTAGGACTTTCATAGAGATATTGCAGTATGGTGACTAGTTAGGACTTTCGTAGAGATATTGCAGTATGGTGACTAGTTAGGATTTTCGTAGAGATATTGCAGTATGGTGACTAGTTAGGATTTTCGTAGAGATATTGTATTATGGTGACTAGTTAGGACTTTTGTAGAGATATTGCAGTATGGCGACTAGTTAGGACTTTCGTAGAATATTGCAGTATGGTGAATAGTTAGGACTTTCGTAGAGATATTGCAGTATGGTGACTAGTTAGGACTTTTGTAGAGATATTGCAGTATGGCGACTAGTTAGTACTTTCGTAGAGATATTGCAGTATGGTGACTAGTTAGTACTTTCGTAGAGATATTGCAGTATGGTGACTAGTTAGGACTTTCATAGAGATATTGCAGTATGGCGACTAGTTAGGACTTTCGTAGAGATATTGCAGTATGGTGACTAGTTAGGACTTTCGTAGAGATATTGCAGTATGGTGACTAGTTAGTACTTTCGTAGAGATATTGCAGTATGGTGACTAGTTAGGACTTTCATAGAGATATTGCAATATGTTGACTAGTTGGGACTTTCGTAGAGATATTGCAGTATGGCGACTAGTTAGGACATACATAGAATATTGCAGTATGGTGGCTAGTTAGGACTTTCATAGAGATATTGCAGTATGGTGACTAGTTAGGACTTTTGTAGATATTGCAGGATGTTGACCAGTTAGGACTTTCATAGAGATATTGCAGTATGGTGACTAGTTAGGACTTTCGTAGAGATGTTGCAGTATGGTGACTAGTTAGGACTTTCATAGAGTATGGCATATTGCAGTATGGCGACTAGTTAGGACTTTCGTAGAGATATTGCAGTATGGTGACTCGTTAGGACTTTCGTAGAGATATTGCAGTATGGTGACTCGTTAGGACTTTCGTAGAGATATTGCAGTATGGTGACTAGTTAAGACTTTCAAAGAGATATTGCAGTATGGTGACTAGTTAAGACTTTCATAGAGATGTTGCAGTATGGTGACTAGTTAGGACTTTCATAGAGATATTACAGTATGGTGACTAGTTAGGACTTTTGTCGAGATATTGCAGTATGGCGACTAGTTAGTACTTTCGTAGAGATATTGCAGTATGGTGACTAGTTAGTACTTTCATAGAGATATTGCAGTATGGTGACTAGTTAGGACTTTCGTAGAGATATTGCAGTATGGTGACTAGTTAGGATTTTCGTAGAGATATTGCAGTATGGTGACTAGTTAGGACTTTTGTAGAGATATTGCAGTATGGTGACTAGTTAGGATTTTCGTAGAGATATTGCAGTATGGCGACTAGTTAGTACTTTCGTAGAGATATTGCAGTATGGTGACTAGTTAGTACTTTCATAAAAGATATTGCAGTATGGCGACTAGTTAGGACTTTTGTAGAGATATTGCAGTATGGTGACTAGTTAGGTACTTTCGTAGAGATATTGCAGTATGGTGACTAGTTAGGACTTTCGTAGAGATATTGCAGTATGGTGACTAGTTAGGACTTTCATAGAGATATTGCAGTATGGCGACTAGTTAGGACTTTCGTAGAGATATTGCAGTATGGTGACTAGTTAGTACTTTCATAGAATATTGCAGTATGGTGACTAGTTAGTACTTTCATAGAGATATTGCAGTATGGTGATTAGTTAGGACTTTCATAGGAGATATTGCAATATGTTGATTAGTTAGGACTTTCGTAGAGATATTGCAGTATGGCGACTAGTTAGGACATTTAGAGATATTGCAGTATGGTGGCTAGTTAGGACTTTCGTAGAGATATTGCAGTATGGTGACAAGTTAAGACTTTCATAGAGATATTGCAGGATGTTGACCAGTTAGGACTTTCATAGAGATATTGCAGTATGGTGACAAGTTAGGACTTTCGTAGAGATATTGCAGTATGGTGACTAGTTAGGACTTTCATAGAGATATTGCAGTATGGTGACTAGTTAAGACTTTCAAAGAGATATTGCAGTATGGTGACAAGTTAGGACTTTCATAGAGATATTGCAGTATGGCGACTAGTTAGGACTTTCATGAGATATTGCAGTATGGTGACAAGTTAAGACTTTCATAGAGATATTGCAGGATGTTTTAGGACTTTAGGAGATATTGCAGTATGGTGACAAGTTAGGACTTTCGTAGAGATATTGCAGTATGGTGAATAGTTAGTACTTTCATAGAGATATTGCAGTATGGCGACTAGTTAGGACTTTTGTAGAGATATTGCAGTATGGCGACTAGTTAGTACTTTCGTAGAGATATTGCAGTATGGTGACTAGTTAGTACTTTCGTAGAGATATTGCAGTATGGTGACTAGTTAGTACTTTCATAGAGATATTGCAGTATGGCGACTAGTTAGGACTTTCGTAGAGATATTGCAGTATGGTGACTAGTTAGTACTTTCATAGAGATATTGCAGTATGGTGACTAGTTAGTACTTTCATAGAGATATTGCAGTATGGAGACTAGTTAGGACTTTCATAGAGATATTGCAATATGTTGATTAGTTAGGACTTTCGTAGAGATATTGCAGTATGGCGACTAGTTAGGACATACATAGAGATATTGCAGTATGGTGGCTAGTTAGGACTTTCATAGAGATATTGCAGTATGGTGACTAGTTAGGACTTTTGTAGAGATATTGCAGGATGTTGACCAGTTAGGACTTTCATAGAGATATTGCAGTATGGTGACTAGTTAGGACTTTTGTAGAGATATTGCAGTATGGTGACTAGTTAGGACTTTCATAGAGATATTGCAGTATGGCGACTAGTTAGGACTTTCGTAGAGATATTGCAGTATGGTGACTCGTTAGGACTTTCGTAGAGATATTGCAGTATGGTGACTCGTTAGGACTTTCGTAGAGATATTGCAGTATGGTGACTAGTTAAGACTTTCAAAGAGATATTGCAGTATGGTGACAAGTTAAGACTTTCATAGAGATATTGCAGTATGGCGACTAGTTAGGACTTTCATAGAGATATTACAGTATGGTGACTAGTTAGGACTTTTGTAGAGATATTGCAGTATGGCGACTAGTTAGTACTTTCGTAGAGATATTGCAGTATGGTGACTAGTTAGTACTTTCATAGAATGTTGCAGTATGATGACTAGTTAGGACTTTCGTAGAGATATTGCAGTATGGTGACTAGTTAGGATTTTCGTAGAGATATTGCAGTATGGTGACTAGTTAGGACTTTCGTAGAGATATTGCAGTATGGTGACTAGTTAGGACTTTTGTAGAGATATTGCAGTATGGCGACTAGTTAGTACTTTCGTAGAGATATTGCAGTATGGTGACTAGTTAGTACTTTCATAGAGATATTGCAGTATGGCGACTAGTTAGGACTTTTGTAGAGATATTGCAGTATGGCGACTAGTTAGTACTTTCGTAGAGATATTGCAGTATGGTGACTAGTTAGTACTTTCGTAGAGATATTGCAGTATGGTGACTAGTTAGTACTTTCATAGAGATATTGCAGTATGGTGACTAGTTAGGACTTTCGTAGAGATATTGCAGTATGGTGACTAGTTAGGACTTTCATAGAATATTGCAGTATGGTGACTAGTTAGGACTTTCATAGAGATATTGCAGTATGGAGTTAGTTAGGACTTTCATAGAGATATTGCAGTATGTTGATTAGTTAGGACTTTCGTAGAGATATTGCAGTATGGCGACTAGTTAGGACATACGTAGAGATATTGCAGTATGGTGACTAGTTAGGACTTTCATAGAGATATTGCAGTATGGTGACTAGTTGGGACTTTTCGATATTTGCAGGATGTTGGACCAGTTAGGACTTTCATAGAGATATTGCAGTATGGTGACAAGTTAGGACTTTCGTAGAGATATTGCAGTATGGTGACTAGTTAGGACTTTCATAGAGATATTGCAGTATGGTGACTTGTTAAGACTTTCAAAGAGATATTGCAGTATGGTGACAGTTAAGACTTTCATAGAATGTTGCAGTATGGCGACTAGTTAGGACTTTCATAGAGATATTACAGTATGGTGACAAGTTAGGACAGAATATTGCAGTATGGCGACTATTTAGTACTTTCGTAGAGATATTGCAGTATGGTGACTAGTTAGGACTTTCATAGAATATTGCAGTATGGTGACAAGTTAGGACTTTCGTAGAGATATTGCAGTATGGTGACTAGTTAGGACTTTCGTAGAGATATTGCAGTATGGTGACTAGTTAGGACTTTCGTAGAATATTGCAGTATGGTGACTAGTTAGGACTTTTGTAGAGATATTGCAGTATGGTGACTAGTTATTGCGGTATGGCAACTAGGACTTTCGTAGAGATATTGCAGTATGGTGACTAGTTAGGACTTTCGTAGAATATTTGCAGTATGGTGACTAGTTAGGACTTTTCGTGAGATATTGCAGTATGGTGACTAGTTAGGACTTTCATGTAGAGATATTGCAGTATGGTGACTAGTTAGGACTTTCGTAGAGATATTGCAGTATGGTGACTAGTTAGGATTTTTCGTAGAGATATTGCAGTATGGTGACTAGTTAGGACTTTCATAGAGATATTGCAGTATGGCGACTAGTTAGGACTTTCGTAGAGATATTGCAGTATGGTGACTAGTTAGTACTTTCGTAGAGATATTGCAGTATGGTGACTAGTTAGGACTTTCGTAGAGATATTGCAGTATGGTGACTAGTTAGGATTTTCGTAGAGATATTGCAGTATGGTGACTAGTTAGGACTTTCGTAGAGATATTGCAGTATGGTGACTAGTTAGGACTTTTGTAGAGATATTGCAGTATGGCGACTAGTTAGTACTTTCGTAGAGATATTGCAGTATGGTGACTAGTTAGTACTTTCATAGAGATATTGCAGTATGGTGACTAGTTAGGACTTTTGTAGAGATATTGCAGGATGTTGACCAGTTAGGACTTTCATAGAGATATTGCAGTATGGTGACTAGTTAGGACTTTCGTAGAGATATTGCAGTATGGTGACTAGTTAGTACTTTCATAGAATATTGCAGTATGGCGACTAGTTGGGACTTTCGTAGAGATATTGCAGTATGGTGACTAGTTAGGACTTTCATTAGAGATATTGCAGTATGGTGACTAGTTAGGACTTTCATAGAGATATTGCAGTATGGTGACTAGTTAGGACTTTCATAGAGATATTGCAATATGTTGATTAGTTAGGACTTTCGTAGAGATATTGCAGTATGGTGACTAGTTAGGACTCATGGTTGCAGTATGGTGGCTAGTTGGGACTTTCATAGAGATATTACAGTATGGTGACTAGTTAGGACTTTTGTAGAGATATTGCAGTATGGTGGGACCAGTTAGGACTTTCATAGAGATATTGCAGTATGGTGACTCGTTAGGACTTTCGTAGAGATATTGCAGTATGGTGACTCGTTAGGACTTTCGTAGAGATATTGCAGTATGGTGACTAGTTAAGACTTTCAAAGAGATATTGCAGTATGGTGACAAGTTAAGGCTTTCGTAGAGATATTGCAGTACGGTGACTACTTAGGACTTTCATAGAGATATTGCAGTATGGCGACTAGTTAGGACTTTCATAGAGATATTACAGTATGGTGACTAGTTAGGACTTTTGTAGAGATATTGCAGTATGGCGACTAGTTAGTACTTTCGTAGAGATATTGCAGTATGGTGACTAGTTAGTACTTTCGTAGAGATATTGCAGTATGGTGACTAGTTAGTACTTTCGTAGAGATATTGCAGTATGGTGACTAGTTAAGACTTTCAAAGAGATATTGCGGTATGGTGACTAGTTAAAACTTTCATAGAGATATTGCAGTATGGTGACTAGTTAGGACTTTTGTAGAGATATTGCAGTATGGTGACTAGTTAGATATTACTTTAGTTGGGACTTTCATAGAGATATTGCAGTATGGCGACTAGTTAGTACTTTCGTAGAATGTTGCAGTATGGTGACTAGTTAGTACTTTCGTAGAATGTTGCAGTATGGTGACTAGTTAGGACTTTTCGTAGAGATATTGCAGTATGGTGACTAGTTAGGACTTTCGTAGAATATTTGCAGTATGGTGACTAGTTAGGACTTTCGTAGAGATATTGCAGTATGGCGACTAGTTAGTACTTTCGTAGAGATATTGCAGTATGGTGACTAGTTTGGGACTTTTCATAGAGATATTGCAGTATGGCGACTAGTTAGGACTTTCGTAGAGATATTGCAGTATGGTGACTAGTTAGTACTTTCGTAGAGATATTGCAGTATGGTGACTAGTTAGGATTTTTTCGTAGAGATATTGCAGTATGGTGACTAGTTAGGATTTTCGTAGAGATGTTGCAGTATGGTGACTAGTTAGGACTTTCATAGAATATTGCAGTATGGTGACTAGTTAGGACTTTTGTAGAATATTGCAGGATGTTGACTAGTTAGGACTTTCGTGACTAGGGGAATATTGCAGTATGGTGACTAGTTGGGACTTTCGTAGAATATTGCAGTATGGTGATTAGTTGACTTAGTTAGGAATGTTGCATAGAATGTTTCGTAGAGATATTATGGCGACTAGTTAGGACTTTCATAGAGATATTGCAGTATGGTGACTAGTTAGGACTTTCGTAGAGATATTGCAGTATGGTGACTAGTTAGGACTTTCGTAGAGATATTGCAGTATGGTGACTAGTTAGGACTTTCATAGAGATATTGCAGTATGGTGACTAGTTAGGACTTTCGTAGAGATATTGCAGTATGGTGACTAGTTAGGACTTTCATAGAGATATTGCAGTATGGTGACTAGTTAGGACTTTCATAGAGATATTGCAGTATGGCGACTAGTTAGGACTTTCATAGAGATATTGCAGTATGGCGACTACTTAGTTAGGGACTTTCGTAGAGATATTGCAGTATGGTGACTAGTTAGGACTTTCATAGAATATTGCAGTATGGTGGCTAGTTAGGACTTTCATAGAGATATTGCAGTATGGTGACTAGTTAGGACTTTCGTAGAGATATATTGCAGTATGGTGACTAGTTGGGACTTTCGTAGAATATTGCAGTATGGTGACTAGTTAGGACTTTTGTAGAGATATTGCAGTATGGTGACTCGTTGGGACTTTCGTAGAGATATTGCAGTATGGTGACTAGTTAAGACTTTCAAGGATATGAGTATGACTAGTTAAAGGCTTTCGTAGATATTGGTTAGGACTAGTTAGGACTTTCATACAGAATATTGCAGTATGGCGACTAGTTAGGACTTTCATAGAGATATTGCAGTATGGTGGACTAGTATGGCGACTAGTTAGGACTTTCGTAGAGATATTGCAGTATGGTGACTAGTTAGGACTTTCATAGGAGATATTGCAGTATGGCGACTAGTTAGGACTTTCGTAGAGATATTGCAGTATTATGGTGACTAGTTAGTACTTTCGTAGAGATATTGCAGTATGGTGACTAGTTAGGACTTTCGTAGAGATATTGCAGTATGGTGACTAGTTAGTACTTTCGTATATTGCAGTATGGCGACTAGTTACTTTCGCAGATATTGCAGTATGGTGACTAGTTAGTACTTTCATAGAGATATTGCAGTATGGTGACTAGTTAGGACTTTCGTAGAGATATTGCAGTATGGTGACTAGTTAGGAGATTTTTATGGCGACTAGTTAGGACTTTCGTGAGATATTGCAGTAGTTAGGACTTTCTAGAATATTGCAGTATGGCGACTAGTTAGGTTTTCGTAGAATATTGAGTATGGTGACTAGTTAGGACTTTCATAGAGATATTGCAGTATGGTGACTAGTTAGGACTTTGTAGAGATATTGCAGTATGGTGACTAGTTAGGACTTTCGTAGAGATATTTGCAGTATGGTTGACTAGTTAAGTACTTTCATAGAATATTGCAGTATGGCGACTAGTTGGGACTTTTGTAGAATGTTGCAGTATGGTGACTAGTTAGGATTTTCGTAGAGATATTGTATATGGTGACTAGTTAGGACTTTCATGAGAGATATTGCAGTATGGTGACTAGTTGGATTTTCATAGTTATGGAGTTGGGACTTTAGAGATATTGCAGTATGGTGACTAGTTAGGACTTTCGTAGAGATATTGCAGTATGGTGACTAGTTAGGACTTTCGTAGAGATATTGCAGTATGGTGACTAGTTAGGACTTTCGTAGAATATTGCAGTATGGTGACTAGTTAGGACTTTCAAAGATATTGCACTATGGTGATTAGTTAGTACTTTTCGTAGAATATTGCAGTATGGTGACTAGTTAGGACTTTTCGATATTAGAGATATTGCAGATATGGTGACTAGTTAGGACTTTCATAGAGATATTGCAGTATGGCGACTAGTTAGGACTTTTGTAGAGATATTGCAGTATGGTGACTAGTTGGGACTTTCGTAGAGATATTGCAGTATGGTGACTAGTTAGGACTTTTATTGAATAGTTGCATAGAATGTGCAGTATGGCGACCAGTTAGGACTTTCTAGAAATATTGCAGTATGGTGACTAGTTAGGACTTTCGTAGAGATATTGCAGTATGGTGACTAGTTAGGACTTTCATAGAGATATTGCAGTATGGCGACTAGTTAGGACTTTCATAGAATATTGCAGTATGGTGACTAGTTAGGACTTTCATAGAGATATTGCAGTATGGTGACTAGTTAGGACTTTTCTAGAGATATTGCAGTATGGTGACTAGTTAGGACTTTCGTAGAGATATTGCAGTATGGTTAGGACTAGTTAGGTACTTTGACTGGTTATAGAGATATTGCAGTATGGTGACTAGATTTAGGACTTTCGTAGAGATATTGTAGTGATGGTTGACTTTTCGTGAGATAGGTATGGCGACTAGTTAGGACTTTCGTAGAATGTTGCAGTATGGTGACTAGTTAGGACTTTTGTAGAGATATTGCAGTATGGTGACTAGTTGGGACTTTCGTAGAGATATTGCAGTATGGTGACTAGTTAGTACTTTCATAGAGATGTTGCAGTATGGTGACTAGTTAGGACTTTGTAGAGATATTGCAGTATGGCGACTAGTTAGGACTTTCGTAGGGGATATTGCAGTATGGTGACTAGTTAGGACTTTTCGTAGAGATATTGCAGTATGGTGAATAGTTAGGACTTTGTAGATGATATTGCAGTATGGTGACTAGTTAGGACTTTCGTAGAGATATTGCAGTATGGTGACTAGTTAGGTTTTTTGTGGGGAATATTGCAGTATTAGGACTTTTCAAGATATTGGGATGTATGGTGACTAGTTAGGACTTTCATAGAGATATTGCAGTATGGTGACTAGTTAGGACTTTATGAATATTGCAGTATGGTGACTAGTTAGGACTTTCGTAGAGATATTGCAGTATGGTGACTAGTTAGGACTGTAGAGATATTTGGTGACTAGTTAGGACTTTTCGTAGAGATATTGCAGTATGGTGACTAGTTGGACTTTCGGACTTTTGCAGTATGGTGACTAGTTGGGACTTTTCATATATTGCAGTATGGTGACTAGTTAAGGGACTTTCGTAGAGATATTGCAGTATGGTGACTATTTAGTTAGGACTTGGCGACATAGAATGTTTGCATATGGTGACTAGTTAGGATTTTCAGTATATGGTGACTAGTTAGGACTTTTTCGTAGAGATATTGCAGTATGGTGACTAGTTAGGACTTTCGTAGAGATATTGCAGTATGGCGACTAGTTAGGACTTTCGTAGAGATATTGCAGTAATTTGACCAGTTGGGACTTTCGTAGAATATTGCAGTATGGGACTAGTTAGTATTTTCGTAGAGATATTTGCAGTATGGTGACTAGTTAGGACTTTTGTAGAGATATTGCAGTATGGTGACTAGTTAAGGACTTTCGTAGAGATATTGCAGTATGGTGACAAGTTGGGACTTTCGTAGAGATATTGCAGTACGGTGACTAGTTAGGACTTTCATAGAGATATTGCAGTATGGCGACTAGTTGGGACTTTCATAGAGATATTGCAGTATGGCGACTAGTTAGGACTTTCATAGGAATATTGCAGTATGGGTGACTCGTTAGGACTTTCGTAGAGATATTACAGTATGGTGACTGGGACTTTTGTAGAATATTGCTTTAGTTAGGATATATTGCAGTATGGTGACTAGTTAGTACTTTCGTAGAATATTGCAGTATGGTGACTAGTTAGTACTTTCATGGAGATATTGCAGTATGGTGACAAGTTAGGACTTTCATAGAGATATTGCAGTATGGTATTGACTTTAGGACTTTCGTAGAGATATTGCAGTATTGACTAGTTAGGACTTTCGTAGAATGTTGCAGTATGGTGACTGATTGGACTTTCGTAGAATATTTGCAGTATGGTGACTAGTTAGGACTTTCGTAGAATATTGCAGTATGGTGACTAGTTGGGACTTTCGTAGAATATTGCAGTATGGTGACTAGTTAGGACTTTGTGGAGATATTTGAGTATGGTGACTGATTAGTACTTTCGTGAGATATTGCAGTATGGTGACTAGTTGGGACTTTCGTAGAGATATTGCAGTATGGTGACTAGTTACTATGGTGACTAGGACTTTCGTAGAGATATTGCAGTATGGTTAGGACTTTCGAGATATTAGTATGGTGACTTTCTTTAGAGAATATTGCAGTATGGTGACTAGTTGGGACTTTTCGATATTGAGATATTGCAGTATGGTGACTAGTTAGGACTTTCATAGAATATTGCAGTATGGTGACTAGTTAGGACTTTCATAGAGATATTGCAGTATGGTGACAAGTTAGGACTTTCGTAGAAATATTGCAGTATGGTGACTAGTTAGGACTTTCGTAGAGATATTGCAGTATAGGGTGACTGATTGGGACTTTCATAGAGATATTGCAGACTATGGTGACTGGTGACTAGTTAGGACTTTCGTAGAGATATTGCAGTATGCTGACTAGTTAGGACTTTCGTAGAGTTATTGCAGTATGGCGACTAGTTATTTTTCGTAGAGATATTGCAGTATGGTGACTAGTTAGGACTTTTCAGTATGGTGACAAGTTAAAGGGCTTTTGTAGAGATATTACTATGGTGACTAGTTAGTACTTTCATAGCAGATATTGCAGTATGGTGACTAGTTAGGACTTTCATTAGAATGTTGGGGAATGTTACAGGCAGATATTATGGTGACTAGTTAGTTGGGAGTTTGGTGACTAGTTAGGACTTTTCGTAGAGATATTGCAGTATGTTGACCAGTTAGGACTTTCGTAGAGATATTGCAGTATGGTGACTAGTTAGGACTTTTTCGTAGAGATATTGCAGTATGCTGACTAGTTAGGACTTTCGTAGGATGGTATGGTGACTGTTAGGATTTTCAGTATGGTGACTAGTTAGGACTTTTCGTAGAGATATTGCAGTATGGTGACTAGTTAGGACTTTCTAGAGATATTGCAGTATGGCGACTAGTTAGGACTTTCGTAGAGATATTGCAGTATGGTGACTAGTTAGGACTTTCAAAGATATTGCAGTATGGCGACTAGTTGGACTTTCAAGTTAATGTGGTGACTAAGTTAGGACTTTCGTAGAGATATTGCAGTATGGTGACTGGTTAGGACTTTCATAGAGATATTGCAGTATGGCGACTAGTTAGGACTTTCGTAGGATATTGAATGTTGACTAGTTAAGGTATATGTTGACTAGTTGGGACTTTCATAGAGATATTGCAGTATGGCGACTAGTTAGGAGGACTTTTATGAGATATTGCAGGATGTGGGGGCAGTATGGCGATAGTTAGGACTTTCGTAGAATATTGCAGTATGGTGACTAGTTAGTACTTTCTTTAGAGATGTTAGAGATATTGGGCAGGATGTATGGTGACTTGTTAGTGTTTTTCGTAGAGATATTGCAGTATGGTGACTAGTTAGGACTTTTAGAGATATTGCAGTATGGCGACTAGTTAGTACTTTCGTAGAGATATTGCAGTATGGTGAGGACTAGTTAGGACTTTCGTAGAGATATTGCAGTATGGTGACTAGTTAGGACTTTCATTAGAGATATTGCAGTATGGTGACTAGTTAGGACTTTCATATAGATATTTTGTTGATTGATTAGGACTTTTGAGATGTTGCAGTATGGCGAAGTTGGGACTTTCGTAGAGATATTGCAGTATGGTGACTAGTTAGGACTTTCATAGATATTGCAGTATGGCGACTAGTTAGGACTTTTCGTAGAGATATTGCAGTATGTTGACCTAGTTAGGACTTTTGTAGAGATATTGCAGTATGGCGACTAATTTAGGACTTTCGTAGAGATATTGCAGTATGGTGACTAGTTAGGACTTTCGTAGAGATATTGCAGTATGGTGACTAGTTAGGACTTTCGTAGAGATGTTGCAGTATGGTGACTAGTTAGGACTTTCGTAGAGATATTGCAGTATGGTGACTAGTTAGGACTTTCGTAGAGATATTTGCAGTATGGCGACTAGTTAGGACTTTCAATAGAGATATTGCAGTATGGTGACTAGTTAGGACTTTTTGAGATATTGCAGTATGGTGACTAGTTAGGACTTTCGTAGAGATATTGCAGTATGGTGACTAGTTAGGACTTTCGTAGAGATGTTGCAGTATGGTGACTAGTTAGGACTTTCGTAGATTGCATATGTTGCTAGTATGATGTTGACTATGGTTAGGACTTTCGTAGAGATATTGCAGTATGGTGACTAGTTAGGACTTTCGTAGAGATGTTGCAGTATGGTGATATTGCAGTAGTTAGGTACTTTCGTAGAGATATTGCAGTATGGTGACTAGTTGGGACTTTCGTAGAATATTGCAGTATGCTGACTAGTTAGGACTTTTCGTAGAGATATTGCAGTATGGTGACTAGTTAGGACTTTCGTAGAATGTTGCAGTATGGTGACTAGTTAGGACTTTCATAGAGATATTGCAGTATGGTGACTAGTTTAACTTTTATGTTGCAGTTGGTGACTAGTTAGGACTTTTCGTAGAGATATTGCAGTATGTGACTACTTAGGACTTTCATAGAGATATTGCAGTATGGCGACTAGTTAGGACTTTCATAGAAGATATTGCAGTATGGTGACTAGTTAGGACTTTTCGTGAGATATTGCAGTATGGTGACTAGTTAGGACTTTCGTAGAGGATATTGCAGTATGGTGACTAGTTAGTACTTTCATAGAGATATTGCAGTATGGTGACTAGTTAGGACTTTCATAGAGATATTGCAGTATGGCAACAAGTTAGGACTTTCGTAGAGATATTGCAGTATGGTGACTAGTTAGGACTTTCGTAGAGATATTGCAGTATGGTGACTAGTTAGTACTTTCATAGAGATATTGCAGTATGGTGACTAGTTAGTACTTTCATAGAGATATTGCAGTATGGTGACTAGTTAGGACTTTCGTAGAGATATTGCAGTATGGTGACTAGTTAGGACTTTCATAGAGATATTGCAGTATGGCGACTAGTTAGGACTTTCATAGAGATATTTGCGGTATGGCGACTAGTTAGGACTTTTCGTGAGATATTGCAGTATGCTGTGACTAGTTAGGACTGATTGGGATTTTTGTAGAGATATTGCAGTATGGTGACTAGTTAGGATTTTCGTGAGATGTTGCAGTATGGTGATGAGTTAGTATTTTTCGTAGAATATTGCAGTATGGTGACAAGTTAGGACTTTTGTAGAATATTGCAGTATGGCCACTAGTTAATTACTTTCGTAGAGATATTGCAGTATGGTGACTAGTTAGTACTTTTCATAGAGATATTGCAGTATGGTGATATTGCTAGTTAGGACTTTCATAGAATATTGCAGGATGGCGACTAGTTAGAATTTCGTAGAGATATTGCAGTATGCTGACTAGTTAGGACTTTCGTAGAATATTGCAGTATGGTGACTGATTAGGACTTTCATAGAGATATTGCAGTATGGCATTAGTTAGGACTTTCGTGAGATATTGCAGTGAAATGGGGACTCGTTAGGATTTTCGTAGAGATATTGCAGTATGGTGACTAGTTAGGACTTTTCGAATATTTAGGACTTTCGTACTTTCGTAGAGATATTTGCAGTATGGTGACTAGTTTTTTTTCATAGGACTTGCTGTAGACTGATTAGGACTTTCGTTGCAGTATAGTGACTAGTTAAGATTGCTTTCAAAGAGATATTGCAGTATGGCGACTAGTTAGACAAGTTAAAGCGACTAGTTGGGACTTTCGTAGAGATATTTGCAGTAGTGGTGACTAGTTGCAGAACTTTCAAAGAGATATTGCAGTATGGTGACTAGTTGGGACTTTCATGAGATGTTGCAGTATAGTTAGGGTGACTAGTTAGGACTTTTCATGTTGTATTAGATAGTTAGGACTTTTGATATGGTGTATGGCGACTAGTTAGTACTTTCGTAGAGATATTGCAGTATGGTGACTAATTATGGACTTTCGTAGAGATATTGCGGTATGTATTTTCGCGACTAGTTAGTACTAGTTTTTGTAGAATGTTGCAGTATGGCGACTAGTTAGTACTCGTAGTGCGTGATATGGTGACAAGTTAGGACTCGTAGAATTTGCAGTACGGTGACTGGGACTTTATAGGATGTTGCAGTATGGTGACTAGTTAGGACTTTCGTAGAGATATTGCAGTATGGTGACTTTCTAGTTAGACTAGTACTTTCGTGAGATATTGCAGTATGGCGACTATGTTAGTGATATTGCAGTATGAGCTAGTTAGGACTTTCGTAGAGATATTGCAGTATGGTGACTAGTTAGGACTTTTCATAGAGATATTGCAGTATAGTGACTAGTTAGGACTTTCGTATTGCAGTAATGTTGCAGTATGGTGACTAGTTAGGTATTTTCAATAGGACTTTATGTTGCAATTATGGTGACTAGTTGGGACTTTCAGAGATATTTGCAGTATGGTGACTAGTTGATACTTTTGAGATGTTGCAGTATGGTGACTAGTTAGTACTTTCTAGATATTGCAGTATGGCGACTAGTTGGGACTTTCAAGAATATTGCAGTATGTTGACTAGTTAGGACTATTTCGTAGAGATATTGCAGTATGGTGACTAGATTTAGGAGGACAATTTTGTAGTTAGGATATTTGCGGTATGGTGAATAGTTAGTACTTTCATGAGATGTTGCGAAGGATTTTCGTAGAGATATTGCAGTATGGTGACTAGTTAGGACTTTCATGAGATATTGCAGTATGGTGACTAGTTAGGACTTTCATGAGATATTGCAGTATGGCGACTAGTTAGGACTTTCATAGAAATATTGCAGTATGGCGACTAGTTAGGACTTTCGTAGAGATATTGCAGTATGGCGATTAGGACTTTCATAGAATGTTACAATATGTTGATTAGTTAGGACTTTCGTAGAATGTTGCAGTATGGTGACTAGTTAGGACATACATAGAGATATTGCGGTATGCTGGCTGGTTGGGACTTTCGTAGAGATATTGCAGTATGGTGACTAGTTAGGATTTTTTGTAGAATATTGCAGGATGTTGACCAGTTAGGACTTTTTGTAGAGATGTTGCAGTATGGCCACTAGTAAGTACTTTCGTAGAGATATTGCAGTATGGTGACTAGTTAGGACTTTCATAGAGATATTGCTGTATGCTGAAATTTAGTTGGGACTTTCGTAGAAGATATTTGCAGTATAGTGACTAGTTAGGACTTTCATAGAGATATTGCAGTATATGGCGACTAGTTAGGACTTTCGTATTGCAGTATCTTTGACTAGTTAGGACTTTCAAAAGATATTGCAGTATGGTGACTAGTTGGGACTTTCGTAGAATATTGCAGTATGCTGACTGAATTAGGACTTTTGTAGAGAATATTGCAGTATGGCGACTACTTAGGATTTTCGTAGAATATTGCAGTATGGTGACTAGTTAGGACTTTCGTAGAATATTGCTGTATGGCGACTAGTTAGGACTTTCGTAGAGATATTGCAGTATGGTGACTAGTTGAGGACTTTCATAGAAGTTATTGTATGCTGACTAGTTGGGACTTTTGTAAGATATTGCAGTATGGTGACTAGTTAGGATTTTCTTAGAGATGTTGCAGTATGGTGACTAGTTAGGACTTTTGTAGAATATTGCAGTATGGCGACTAGTTAGGACTTTCGTAGAGATATTGCAGTATGGCGACTAGTTAGGACTTTCGTGAGATATTGCAGTACGGTGACTCGTTAGGTCTTTCATGGTGATATTGCAGTATGGCGACTATTAGGACTTTCATAGAAGATATTGCAGTATGGTGACTAGTTAGGACTTTCGTGAGATATTGCAGTATGGTGACTAGTTAGGACTTTCGTTAGGAATGTTGCAGTATGGTGACTAGTTAGGATTTTCATAGAGATGTTGTATTATGGTGACTAGTTGGGACTTTTGTAGAGATATTGCAGTATGGCGACTAGTTAGTACTTTCGTAGAATATTGCAGTATGGTGACTAGTTAGTACTTTCATAGAGATATTGTATGACTTGTTGATTTTCTAGTTTGTACTTTCGTAGGACTTTTGTAGAGATATTGCAGTATGGTGACTAGTTAGTACTTTCGTAGAGATATTGCAGTATGGTGACAAGTTGGGACTTTCGTGAGATATTGCAGTACGGTATGGCATAGAGATATTTGATATGGACTAGTTGGTACTTTCGTAGAGATATTGCAGTATGGTGACTAGTTAGGACTTTCATTAGAGATGTTGCGGTGGCGACTAGTTAGGGACTTTCATAGATATTGGTATGGCGACTAGTTAGGATTTTCGTAGAGATATTGCAGTATAATTTGACTAGTTAGGACTTTCATGAATATTGCAGTATGGTGACTAGTTAGGATTTTAGTAGAGATATTGCAGTATGGCGACTAGTTTAGTACTTTCGTGAATGATATTGCAGTATGGTGACTAGTTAGGACTTTCGTAGAGATATTGCAGTATGGTGACTAGTTAGTACTTTCATAGAGATATTGCAGTATGGTGACTAGTTAGGACTTTCATTAGAGATATTGCAGTATAGTGACTAGTTAGGATTTTCGTAGAGATATTGCGGGATGTTGACCAGTTAGGACTTTCATGGAGATATTGCAGTATGGTGACTAGTTAGGACTTTCGTAGAGATATTGCAGTATGGTGACTAGTTAGGACTTTCATAGAATGTTGCAGTATGGTGACTAGTTAGGACTCATAGAGATATTGCAGTATGGTGACTCGTTAGGACTTTCGATATTAGTAGACTAGTTTACTTTCAGATATTATGGTGACTAGTTAGGACTTTCGTAGAAGATATTGCAGTATGGTGACTCGTTAGGACTTTCGTAGAGATATTGTGCAGTGGTGACTAGTTAGGACTTTCGTAGAGATATTGCAGTATGATGACAAGTTGGTACTTTCATAGAGATTTCGTATGGCGATAGTTAGGACTTTCGTAGAATGTTACCCGTATGGTGACTAGTTAGGACTTTCATAGAGGATATTGCAGTATGGCGACTAGTTAGGACTTTCATAGAGATATTGCAGTATGGTGACCTAGTTAGGACTTTCGTAGAGATATTGCAGTATGGTGACTAGTTAGGACTTTCATAGAGATATTGCAGTATGGCGACTAGTTAGGACTTTCATGGGAGATATTGCAGTAAGGCGACTAGTTAGGACTTTCATAGAGATGTTGCAGTGTGGCGACTAGTTAGGACTTTCAAAGAGATATTGCGGTATGCTGACTAGATTGGGACTTTCGTAGAGTTGTTTGTGACTAGTTAGGATTTTGTAGAGATATTGCAGTATGCTTTGACTAGTTAGGACTTTCGTAGAGATATTGCAGTATGGTGACTAGTTAGGATTTTCGTAGAGATATTGCAGTATGGTGACAAGTTAGGACTTTTCTAGAGATATTGCAGTATGGCGACTAGTTAGTACTTTCGTAGAGATATTGCAGTAGGTGACTAGTTAGTACTTTCATAGAGATATTGCTGTATGCTGACTAGTTAGGACTTTCGTAGAGATATTTGCAGTATGGTGACTACTAGATTTTTCGTAGAGATATTGCGTAGGACTAGTTGACTTTATGAGATGTTGCAGTATGGTGACTAGTTAGGACTTTTGTAGAGATATTGCAGTATGGCGACTAGTTAGTACTTTCGTAGAGATATTGCAGTATGGTGACTAGTTAGGACTTTCGTAGAGATATTGCAGTATGGTGACTAGTTGGGACTTTCGTAGGGATATTGCAGTATGGCGACTAAGTTAGGACTTTCGTAGAGATATTGCAGTATGGTGACTAGTTAGTACTTTCGTATTGAGATATTGAAGTATGGTGACTAGTTAGTACTTTTCATAGACATATTGCAGTATGGCGACTAGTTAGGACTTTCGTAAGATATTGCAGTATGGTGACTAGTTAGTATTTTCGTGAGATATTGCAGTATGGTGACTAGTTAGGACTTTCATAGAGATATTGCGAGTATGGCGACTAGTTAGGACTTTCGTGGGAATGTTGCAGTGGTGACTGATTAGGACTTTCGTTAGAGATGTTGCAGTGTTGACTACTACTTTCAGGACTTTCATAGTATGGCAATATGAGTTAGTTAGGACTTTCGTAGAATATTGCAGTATGGCGACTAGTTGGGACATACATAGAGATATTGCAGTATGGTGACTAGTTAGGACTTTCGTAGAGATATTGCAGTATGGTGACTAGTTGGGATTTTCGTGCAGGATGTTGACCAGTTAGGACTTTGTAGAATGTTATGGTGACTGGTTAGGACTTTTGTAGAATGTTGCAGTATGGTGACTAGTTGGACTTTCATAGGAAATATTGCAGTATGGCGACTAGTTGGGACTTTCGTAGAATATTGCAGTATGGTGACTCGTTAGGACTTTCGTAGAGATATTGCAGTATGGTGACTCGTTAGGACTTTCGTAGAATGTTGCAGTATGGTGACTAGTTAAGACTTTCAAAGAGATATTTGCAGTGGTGACAGATTAAAACTTTCGTAGAATGTTACCCGGTACAGTGATTAGAGGACTCATTGGAGTATTGCAGCGACAAGTTAGGACTTTCGTAGAGATGTTGATTGTTAGGACTCGTAGAATATTGCAGTATAGCGACTAGTTAGGACATACATGAGATATTGCAGTATGGTGGCTAGTTGGGACTTTCGTGAGAGATATTTACGTATGGTGACTAGTTAGGACTTTCATATGAGATATTGTGGATATGTTGACCAGTTAGGACTTTCATAGAATATTTGCAGTATGGTGACTAGTTAGGACTTTTCGTGAGATATTGCAGTATGGTGACTAGTTGGGACTTTCATAGATGTTGCAGTATGGCGACTAGTTAGGACTTTCGTAGAATGTTACAGTATGGCGACTCATTAGGACTTTCGTAGAGATATTGCAGTATGGTGACTCATTAGGACTTTCCTAGTGATATTGCAGTATGGTGACTAGTTAAAACTTTTCAAAGAGATATTGCAGTATGGTGGTGCTTTCGTAGTTGCAGGACTTTCGTAGAGATATTTTTGGTTGCTAGTTAGGTGAGATGACTAGTTAGGACTTTTGTAGAGATATTGCAGTATGGTGACTTCCTAGTATATTGGGACTTTCGTAGAGATATTGCAGTGTAATTGCAAATTAGGACTTTCGCAGAGATATTTTATTATGGTGATTAGTTAGGACTCGTAGAATGTTTTGCAGTATGGTGACTAGTTAGGACTTTCATAGAGATATTGCAGTATGGCGATTAGTTAGTACTTTCGATTGTATTGCAGTATGGTGAATAGTTAGGACTTTCAGAGAATATTTGCAGTATGTTGACTAGTTAGGACTTTCGTAGAGATATTGCACTATGGTGACTAGTTAGTTTTTTCGTAGAGATATTGCAGTATGGTGACTAGTTAGGACTTTCGTAGAGATATTGCGGTATGGTGACTGGACAGGTTTTCGTAGAATGTTGCAGTATGGCGACTAGTTGGTACTTTCGTAGAGATGTTGCAGTATGGCGACTAGTTGGGCTTTCATGGGAGATATTGCAGTATGGTGACTGATTGGGACTTTCGTAGAATATTTGCAGTATGGTGACTGGTTAGGACTTTCATAGAGATATTAGAGATATTGCAGTATGATATTAAGTATGGTGACTAGGACTTTTGTAGAGATATTGCAGGATGTTGACCAGTTAGGACTTTCTTAGAGATGTTGCAGTATGGCGACTAGTTGGGACTTTTCGTAGAATATTGCAGTATGGCGACTAGTTAGGACTTTCATGTAGAATATTGCAGTATGGCGACTAGTTAGGACTTTCTTAGAATATTGCGGTATGGTGACTCGTTGGGACTCGTAGAGATGTTGCATTATGGTGACTCGTTAGGACTTTCGTAGAGATATTGCAGTATGCTGACTAGTTAGGACTTTCGTAGAGATATTGCAGTATGGTGACAAATTAAGGATTTTCGTGAAGATGTTGCAGTACGGTGACTACTTGGGACTTTCTTAGAATATTGCAGTATAGCGACTGGTTAGGACTTTCATAGAGATATTACAGTATGGTGACTAGTTGGGACTTTCATAGAGATATTGCTGGCAATGGCGACTAGTTAGGACTTTCGTAGAGATATTGCAGTATGGTGACTGGTTAAGTTTTCGTAGAGATATTGCAGTATGTGACTAGTTAGTTCTTTTGTAGAGATGTTGCAGTATGGTGATAGTTAGTACTTTCGTGAGATACGCATTATGGTGACTAGTTAGGACTTTCATAGAGATATTGCAGTACGGTGACTAGTTAGGACTTTTGTAGAGATATTGCAGTATGGTGACTATTTAGGACTTTCGTGAGATATTGCAGTATGGCAACTAGTTGACTAGATTAAGACCTCTTTCGTAGAGATATTTAGTATGGTACTGGTTAGTACTTTCAAAGACATATTGCGGTATGTTGACTAGTTGGGGATTTCGTAGAAGTTATTGCAGTATGGAGACTAGTTAAGGACTTTCGTAGAGATATTGCAGTATGTGGGTGACTAGTTAGGATTTTCGTAGAGATATTGCAGTATGGTGACTAGTTAGGACTTTTGTAGAGATATTGCAATTATGGCAACTAGTTATACTTTCATAGAATGTTGCAGCATGGTGACTAGTTAGTACTTTCATAGAGATATTGCAGTATGGTGACTAGTTGGGACTTTCGTAGAGATATTGCAGTATGGTGACTAGTTGGGACTTTCGTGCAGAGATATTGCAGTATGGTGACTAGTTAGTACTTTCATAGAGATATTGCAGTATGGGTGACTAGTTAGTACTTTCAGATAGAGATATTGCAGTATGTTGGTGACTAGTTAGGACTTTATTAGAGATATTGCAGTGTGGCGACAGTTAGGACTTTTCGTAGAGATATTGCAGTATGGTGACAAGTTAGGATTTTCGTAGAGATATTGCAGTATGGTGACTAGTTAGGACTTTCGTAGAGATATTGCAGTATGGTGACTAGTTAGGACTTTCGTAGAGATATTGCAGTATGGTGACTAGTTAGGACTTTCATAGAGATATTACAGTATGGTGACCAGTTAGGACTTTTTCGTAGAGATATTGTAGTGGTGATTAGTACTTTCGCGATATTGCTAGTGACTAGTTGAATACTTTCGTAGAATGTTGCAGTATATGGTGACTAGTTAGAGATACTTTGACCGTAGAATATTGCAGTATGACTAGTGACTAGTGAGATAGTACTTTCAGATTGGGTAGAGATATTGCGGTATGGCGACTAGTTAGGACTTTTCGTAGAGATGTTGCAGTATATGGTGACTAGTTAGGACTTTCATAGAGATGTTGCAGTATGGTGACTCTGGGCTTTTGGGATTGCAGTATGGTGACTCGGTGGGACTTTCGTAGAATATTGCAGGATGTTGACTAGTTAAGACTTTAGGACTTTCAAGTTAGAGATATTGCAGTACGGTGACTAGTTAGTACTCATTGAGATATTGCGGTATGGTGACTAGTTAGGACTTTCATAGAATATTGCGAGTATGGTGACTGGCAGCTAGTTGATTAGTTTTCGTAGAATATTTGCAGTATGGTGACTCATTAGGACTTTCGTAGAGATATTGCAATATGGCGACTAACGGTACTTTCGTAGGATATTGCAGTATATTGACTAGTGCACTTTCAAAGAGATATTGCAGTGGTGACTGGATTAAGTCTTTCGTAGAGATATTGTGCAGTATGGTGACTAGTTAGGACTTTAAGGCTTTCGTGACGAATATTGCTGTACACTAGTTAGGACTTTAGAGATACTTATGGGACTTTCATAGAGATATTGCAGTATGGCGACTAGTTAGGACTTTCATAGACATACAGCGGTATATGGGTGACTAGTTAGGACTTTTGTAGAGATATTGCAGTATGGCAAAGACTAGTTAGTATTTTCGTGAGATATTGCAGTATGGTGACTAGTTAGTACTTTCGTGAGATATTTAGAGATATTGCACTTTTGTGAAATATTGGTGACTCGTTAGTTACTTTCGTAGAGATATTGCAGTATGGGTGACTGGTGACTAGTTATGGCGACTTTAGGACTTTTTAGAGATATTGCAGTATGGGTGACTAGTTTATGGGACTTTTGTAGAGATATTGCAAAAGATAGTTGACTTTCTAGGAAGTGCAGTATGGTACTTTCGTAGAATGTTGCAGTATGGTGACTAGTTTAGTACTGTCATAGAGATGTGATATTGGCGACTAGTTGGGACTTTTGCAGAGATATTGCAGTATTGTGACTAGTTAGTATTTTTCGTAGAGATGTTGCAGTATGGTGACTAGTTGGGACTTTCGTAGAGATATTGCAGTATGGCGACTAGTTAGTACTTTCATAGAGATATTGCAGCATGGCGACTAGTTGTACATCCATGTAGAGATATTAGTATGGTGGCTAGTTAGGACTTTCATAGAGATATTGCAGTATGGTGACTAGTTAGGACTTTTGTAGAGATATTGCAGGATGTTGACCAGTTAGGACTTTCATAGAGATATTGCAGTATGGTGACTAGTTAGGACTTTCGTAGAGATATTGCAGTATGGTGACTATTTAGGACTTTCATAGAATATTGCAGTATGGCGACTAGTTAGGACTTTCGTAGAGATATTGCAGTATGGTGACTCGTTAGGACTTTCGTAGAGATGTTGCAGTATGGTGACTCGTTAGGACTTTCGTAGAGATATTGCAGTATGGTGACTAGTTAAGACTTTCATAGAGATATTGCAGTATGGTGACTAGTTAAAGGCTTTCGTAGAGATATTGCAGTATGGGTGACTAGTTAGGACTCATAGAGATGTTGCAGTATGGCGACTAGTTAGGACTTTCATAGAGATTACAGTATATGGTGACTAGTTACGGGACTTTTGTAGAGATATTGCAGTATGGCGACTAGTTAGGTACTTTCGTAGAGATATTGCACTATTAGGACTAGTAGAGATATTGCAGCATGGTGACTAGTTAGTACCTCTACAGAGATATTGCATGGCGACCAGTTAGACCCTGCAGAGATATTGCAGTATGGTGGACTGAAGTTAGATTTTCGTAGAGATATTGCATTATGGTGACTTAGCGTTATACTCTCTAGAGATATTGCAGCAGACTAGTTAGGACTTTCAGCAGAGATATGGTATGGCAAATGTTAGGACTCTCGTAGAGATATTTGTGCATGGGTGACTAGTTAGGACTTCGTAGAGATATTGCAGTATGGTGACCAGCTAAGTACCTCTACAGAGATATTGCAGTATGCAGACTAAATAGTACTTCTCCATAGAGATATTGCAGCATGGTGACTAGTTAGTACTTCTGAGTAGAGATATTGACTAGTTAGTATGGGAGATACTGCAGTATGGTGACTAGTTTCTGTAGAGATATTGCAGTATGGTGACCAGTTAGGACTTTCGTAGAGATATTGCAGTATGGTGACTAGTTAGTACCCTCTACAGAGATATTGCAGTATGGGACTAGTGATTAGAGATATTAGTATGGTGGACTAGTTAGGACTCTCTGTAGAGATATTGCAGTATGGTGACTAGTTAGACATAGAGATAGCTAGGACTTTTGCAGAGATATTGCAGCATGGCGATGGTGACCCCTCAGTAAGTATGGGACCAGTTAGGACTTTCGTAGAGATATTGCAGTATGGGTGGACTAGTTAGGACTTTGATAGAGATATGGCGACTAGTTATGACCTCAGAGTTAGCATGAAGGACCAGTTAGAGGTAGATATTGCAGCATGGGTGACTAGTTAGGACTTTCAAAGAGATATTGCATGGTGACTAGTTAGGATTTCAGCAGAGATATTGCAGTATGGTGACTAGTTAGGATTTTCGTAGAGATATTGCAGTATGGTGACTAGTTAGGGACTTTCTGGCATGCCGACAGAGAATAATATTGACTAGACTTTATGGTATTGCAGTATGGGTGACTAGTTAGGACTTTGTAGAGATATTGCAGTATGCTGGACTAGTTAGGACTGCAGAGATATTGCAGTATGGTGACTAGTTAGGATTGCAGAGTTAGCACTTTACAGAGATTTTGTAGAGATATGGCAGACATGACCAGTTAGGACTTTGTAGAGACTAGTTAGCAGTATGCTGACCAGTTAGGACTTTCGTAGAGATATTGCAGCATGGTGACTAGACTTTTCGCAGAGATATTGCAGTAAGGGACTAGTTAGACCTTTGTAGAGATATTGCAGCATGGTGACCAGTTAGAGATATTGCTACAGGGTTTTTGTAGAAGTACATGACTATTAGTAATTTCGTAGAGATATTGCAGCATGGTGACCTAGTTACTACTTTCATAGAGATATTGCAGCATGGTGACTAGTTAGGACTTTCTGTAGAGATATTGCAGTATGGAGACTAGTTAGGATTTTCACAGAGATATTGCAACATGTTAGGACTTTTGCAGAGATATTAGGAAGGACTAGTTCAGTAGAGATATTGCAGTATGGGTGACTAGTTAGACTTTCAAAAGAGTATCATAATGGTGACATACATATAGAGATATTGCATATACTAGTTAGGACTTTGTAGAGATATTGCAGGTATGGGACCAGTTAGGACTCTCTATAGAGATATTGCAGTATGGGTGACTAGTTAGGACCCCCTTGTAGAGATATTGCAGCATGGGTGACCTGAAGTTAGGACGTAGATATTGTATTATGGTGACTAGTTAGACTTTGAGATATTGCAGTATGGCGACTAGTTAGGACTTTCGTAGAGATATTGCAGTATGGGTGACTAGTTAGTACTTTCATAGAGATATTGTAGTATATGACTAGTTAGGACTTCGTAGAGATATTGCAGCATGGTGACTTGTTAGTATTTCTCTGCAGAGATATTGCAGCATGGTGACTAGTTAGACTTTGTAGATATTGCAATGGCGAATAGTTGCAATTTGACTAGTTAAGACTTTCAAAGAGATATTGCAGTACGGTGACAACTTAAGGCTTTCGTAGAGATACGCAGTACGGGTTGACTAGTTAGGGACTTTCGTAGAGATATTGCAGTATGGTGACCAGTTGATTTCACAGATATTGCAGATGGCGACTAGTTAGAGATAATATTGCATGGGTGACCAGTTAGAGCATAGATATTGCAGCATGGTGACCAGAAGTTAGCAAATTTCTGCAGAGATATGCAGTATGGCGACCATTGCAGTCACAGAGATACTAGTATAGCGACCAGTTAGGACGTCCCCAGAGATATTGCAGTATGGCGACTTCATAGAGAGTTAGTACATGTAACTTTAGAGATATTGCAGAGATATTGCAGAGATATTGGGTAGCATGGTGACTAGTTAGCACTTTCTACAGAGACATTGCAGTATGGTGACTAGTTAGGGACTCTCTACAGAGATGTTGCAGTATAGGGAAGCTAGATTGGGACTTTCGTAGAGATATTGCAGTATGGTGACTAGTTAGGACTTTCATAGAGATATTGCAGTATGGTGACTAGTTAGGACTTTCATGGGAGATATTGCAGTATGGCGACAGTTGGGACTTTCATAGAGATATTGCAGTATGGACTAGTTAGACTTTAATAGAGATGTTGCAGTATGGTGATTCAGTTAGTACTTTCATAGAGATATTGCTGTATGGCGACTATTTAGGACTTTCAGAGATATTGCAGTATGAGTGACTAGTTAGGACTTTCGTAGAATATTGCAGTATGGTGACAAGTTAGACTTTCGTAGAGATATTGCAGTATGGTGACTAGTTAGTACTTTCAAAGAGATATTGCTGTATGCTGACCAGTTGGTAGAGATATTGCAGTATGGGTAAGTTAGTTTCAGAGATATTGCAGACGACTAGTTAGGATTTTCATAGAGATATATTACTTAAATAGTATGGAGACAAAAAGGTGACCAGTTAGGACCTTGTAGAGATATTGCAGTATGGTGACTAGTTAGAATTCTGTAGAGATATTGCAGTATGGTGACTAGTTAGATTTTCGTAGAGATATTGCAGTATGGTGACTAGTTAGGACTTTTGTAGAGATATTGCAGTATGGTGACTAGTTAGTACCTCTACGTAGAGATATTGTGGTATGGTGACTAGTTAGTAATTTACAGAGATATTAGCAGATATTGCAGTATAGTGACCAGTTAGGATTTTCGTAGAGATATTGCAGCATGGCGACTAGTTAGTACTCTCTGCAGAGATTGCAGGCATGGGTGACCTGGTTAGGCACTTTCTAAAGAGATATTGCAGCATGGTGACTAGTTAGGATTTACAGAGATATTGCAGTATGGGTGACTAGTTAGGATTTTCGTAAGAGATATTGCAGCATGGTGACTAGTTAGACTCTCGTAGAGATATTATTGCAGCATGGTGACTAGTTAGGACTTTCCTTAGTAGATATTGCAGTATGGTGAATAGTTAGTACTTTCTTACAGAGATTTCGTGGCGAGATAGACTCTTTGTAGATTTGCAGTATTAAGGACTAGTTAGGACTTTCAGGTAGAGATATTGGCAGGCATGGTGACCTGTTAGGACTTTTTGTAGAGATATTTGCAGTATGCTGACTAGATTGGGACTTTTGTAGAGATATTGCAGTATGGCAACTAGTTAGTACTTTCATAGAGATATTGCAGTATGGTGATTAGTTAGGATTTTCGTAGATATTTGCAGTATGGTGACTAGTTATAACTTTCAAAGAGATATTGCAGTAAGCGGTGACTAGTTAGGATTTCGTAGAGATATTGCAGTGTAATTTGACTAAAGGACTTTCGTAGAGATATTGCAGTATGGCGACTAGTTAGATTTTCAGAGAGATATTGCAGTATGACTAGTTAGGACTTTTGTAGAGATATTGCAGTATTAGTGACTACTTAGGACTTGGGTAGAGATATTGCAGTATGGAGACTAGTTAGACTTTCTTACAGAGATATGCAATATGTTGATTAGTTAGACTCGTAGAGATATTGCATGGTGACTAGTTAGGACATACATAGAGAGATATTGCAGTATGGTAGCTAGTTAGGACTTCTTACAGAGATATTGCATGGTGACTAGTTAGGACTTTTGTAGAGATATTGCAGGATGTTGACCAGTTAGGACTTTCATAGAGATATTGCAGCATGGTGACTAATAGACTCTGTAGAGATATTGCAGCATGGTGACTGCGTAGAGAGATATTAGAGATAGTTGCAGTACTTCATAGAGATATTGCAGCATGGCTAGGGACCTTTGTAGAGTTAGGAAGTATGGCGACTAGAGATCGTAGAGATATTGCATGGTGACCGTTAGGACTTTCGTAGAGATATTGCAGTATGGTGACTCGTTAGTACTTTCGTAGAGATATTGCAATATATGACCAGTTAAGACTTTCAAAGAGATATTGCAGTATGGTGACCAGTTAAGGCTTTAGAGATATTGCAGTACGGTGACTAGTTAGTACCTCTTACAGAGATATTGCAGCATGGTGACTAGTTAGACTTTATAGAGATATTGCAGCATGGTGACTAGTTAGGACTTTGTAGAGATATTGCAGTATGGTGACTAGTTAGGTACTTGTAGAGATATTGCAGTATGGAGACTAGTTAGACTGCATAGAGATATTGCAATATGGTGACTAGTTAGACCTTTTCATAGAGATATTGTGCAGCATGGCGACTAGCTAGGACCACATAGAGATATTGCAGCATGGGCCAGTTAGGACCTTCAGAGATTTGCAGAGAACAGGGATTGTAGAGATATGGATGACTAGTTAGGGACTTCAGAGATATTGGCAGCATGGTGAATAATTGGGACTTTTCGTAGAGATATTGCAGTATGATGACTAGTTAGGACTTTCATAGAATATTGCAGTATGGTGACTAGTTAGGATTTTTGTAGATAGAGTGTTGTTCATTGACCTTCGTAGTATGGTGACTAGGGGTTAGGACTTTCGTGAGATACTGCAGGATGCTGACCAGTTAGGACTTATAGAGATATTGCAGTATGGTGACTAGTTAGGACTTTCTCTAAGAGATATTGCATGGCGACTAGTTAGGACTTCATAGAGATATTGCAGTATGGCGACTAGTTAGGACTTTCGTAGAGATATTGCAGTATGGTGACTCGTTAGACTTTCTGTAGAGATATTGCAGTATGGTGACTCGCCAAGACTTTCAAAGAGATATTGCAGCATGGTGACTAGTTAAGACTTCAAAAGAGATATTGCAGCATCGGTGACTACTTAGACTTTCAGGAGATATTACTGCAGTACGGTGACTAGTTAGGACTACAGAGATATTGCAGTATGGTGACTAGTTAGGAATCTATAGAGATATTACAGTATGGGGCGACTAGTTAGACCCTGTAGAGATATTGCAGTATGGTGACTAGTTAGTACTTTCATATAGAGATGTTGCAGTATGGTGACTAGTTAGGACTTTCGTAGAGATATTGCAGTATGGTGACTAGTTAGGACTTTCGTAGAGATATTGCAGTATGGTGACTAGTTAGTTCTTTCGTAGAGATATTGCAGTATGGTGACTAGTTAGTACTTTCGTAGAGATATTGCAGTATGGTGACTAGTTAGACTTTCATAGAGATATTGCAGTGTGGTGACAAGTTTGGACTTTCGTAGAGATATTTGCAGTATGGTGACTAGTTAGGACTTTCGTAGAGATATTTGCGGTATGGTGACGAGTTAGGATTTTCAGAGATATTGCATATGGTGACAAGTTGGACTTTAGAGATAGTTATGGGACTTTTGTACTTTCGTAGAGATATTGCAGTATGGTGACTAGTTAGACCCTGTAGAGATATTGCAGCATGGTAGAGACATGGTGACTCGTTAGGACTCCCGTAGAGATATTACTGGTGAGCATAGGACTTTCTGTAGAGATATTAAGTGACTAAGACTTTCAAAGAGATATTGCATGGTGACAAGTTAAGGCTTTCGTAGAGATACTGCAGTACGGTGACTACTTAGGGACCTCTATAGAGATGTTGCATGGCGACAGTTAGACTTTCATAGAGATATTACAGTATCTACAGAGATATAAGAGGCAGCATGGCGACTAGTTAGGACTTTGCAGAGATGTTGCAGTATGGCGACTAGTTAGCACTTTCGTAGAGATATTGCAGTATGGTGAATTCTGTAGAGTATTGCAGTATGGGTGACTCTGATTTCTCAGAGATATTGCAGTATGGTGAACCTCGTTAGGACTTTTGTAGAGATATTGCAGATGGTGACCAGTTAGACCTTCAAAGAGATATTGCAGTATGGTGACTAGTTAGGACCCCTGTAGAGATATTGCAGTATGGCGACTAGTTAGACTTTTCAGAGATAGAGATATGGTGACTAGTTAGGATGGCGACTAGTTGGCGACTGCAGAGAGATATTGCAGCAAGGACTAGTTAGGACTTTCGTACAGAGATATTGCAGCATGGTGACTAGTTGTGAGAATTTTCGTAGAGATATTGCAGGACGTTGACTAGTTAGACTCTCTACATAGAGATAAGTATGGTGCAGAATTTACAGAGATATTGCAGTGACCAGTTAGGACTTTCGTGGAGATATTGGCAGTATGGTGACTTGAAGCTAGGGTCTGCATAGAGATATTGCAGTATGGCGACTAGTTAGGACTCGTAAGAGATATTGCAGCGCAGGAATAGTTAGGGACTTTCACAGAGATATTGCAGTATGGTGACTAGTTAGGACTTTCACAGAGATATTGCACTATGGTGACTAGTTAAGACTTTCACAGAGATATTGCGGCATGGTGGATGCAGTATGGTGACTCTTCGTAGAGATATTGCAGAGATATTGCATATTGCAGTATGGTGACTATTTAGCACTCTCTTAGAGACTTAGGCTAGTTAGACCCCCATAGAGACATTGCAGTATGGCGACTAGTTAGACTTTCATAGAGATATTGCAGGATGCCGGGACTAGTTAGACTTTGTAGAGATATTGCAGTATGGCGACTAGAAGAATTTTCGTAGAGATATTGCAGTATGGCGACCAGTTAGGACTTCATAGAGATATTGCAGCATGGCGACCAGTTAGGACTTTCTGCAGAGATATTGCAGCATGGTGACTGTTAGTACCTTCTGTAGAGATATTGCATAAGACTAGTTAGGACTTTCGTAGAGATATTGCAATATGGTGACTAGTTAGGACTTTTGTAGAGATATTGCAGGATGGTGACAAGTTAGGACTTCGTAGAGATATTGCAGTATGGTGACTAGTTAGGACTTTCGTAGAGATATTGCAGTATGGTGACTAGTTAGGACTTTCATAGAGATATTGCAGTATGGCGACTAGTTAGGAATTTCGTAGAGATATTGCAGCATGGTGACCTGACTGCAGAGATATTGCAGCATGGTGATATTAGGGCAGTATGGTGACTAGTGTTAGACTTTCAAAGAGATATTGCAGTATGGTGACTAGTTAAGATTTTCGTAGAGATATTGCAGTACGGTGACTACTTTAGGACTTTTATAGAGATATTGCATGGCGACTAAAGTTAGGACCTTCGTAGAGATACGTAGTATGGTGGACTAGTTAGGACTTTCATAGAGATATTGCTGTATGCTGATGAAGAGACCCAGATAGAGATATGACTAGTTAGGATTTTCAAGAGATATTGTTAGTACTTAGAAATTGCAGAGATATTGCAGTATGGTGACTCAGTTAGGATTTTCGTAGAGATATTGCAGTATGGTGACTAGTTAGGCTTTTGTAGAGATATTGCAAGAAGCACTGTTAGTACTGCAGAGATATTGCAGTATGGTGACTAGATATTAGGACTTTGTAGAGAGATATTGAGGTATGGGTGACTAGTTAGTACTCTGCAGAGATATTGCAGCATGACTAGAGATTTTCTGCAGAGACATTGCAGTATGGTGACTAGTTAGGACTTTTTGTAGAGATATTGCAGTATGGTGACTAGTTAGGACTGTAGAGATATTGCAGTATGGTGACTAGTTAGGATTTTCGTAGAGATATTGCAGTATGGTGACTAGTTAGGACCCTTTTGTAGAGTTGCAGTATGCATGACTAGTTTAGGAGATATTGTAGAGATATTAGTACTTTCATATGACTAGTTAGGACTAGTTTTCAGAGAGATATTGCAGTATGGTGACTAGTTAGACTTTCGCAGAGATATTGCAGTATGGTGACTAGTTAGGATTTTCGTAGAGATATTGCAGGATGGTGACTAGTTAGGACTTTTGTAGAGATATTGCAGTATGGTGACTAGTTAGACTTTCGTAGAGATATTGCAGTATGGTGACTACAGTTAGGACTTACAGGAGATATTGCAGCATGGGCGACCAGTTAGGACCCTTTGTAGAGATATTGCAGCATGGTGACTAGTTAGGACTTTCGCAGAGATATTGCAGTATGGGTGACTCAGTTAGGACTTTCGTAGAGATATTGCAATGGGTGACTAGTTAAGACTTCTGCAGAGATATTGCAGTATGGCAACTAGTTGGCGCTTTACAGAGATATTGCAGTACGGTGACCAGTTAGCATTTTCTGCAGAGATATTGCAGTATGGCGACTGAAGTTAGGACTTTCAAAGAGATATTGACTAGTTATGACTTTTTAGAGATATTGCAGTATGACTAATAGGACTTTGTAGAGATAATATTGCAGTATGGTGACTAGTTAGGATTTTCGCAGAGATACAGTTTGACTAGTAGAGAGATATTGCAGTATGGCGACCAGTTAGCACTTTCGTAGAGGCACTTTCATAGAGATATTGCAGTATGGGTGACGGTAGGACTAGTTGCAGTATGGGTGACATAGACCAGTTAGTGACTTTAGACTTTAGAGATATTGCGTATGGTGACTAGTTAGGACTTATAGAGATACGTAGAGAGGACCCCTGTAGAGCAGTAGTATGGTGACCTCGTTAGGACCTTGTGAGATATTGGAGGCATGGTGACTCGTTAGGACTTTCAGTAGAGATATTGCAGCGGTGACTAGTTAGTACTTTAAAGAGATATTGCAGATGGTGACTAGTTAGGACTTTCGTAGAGATATTGCAGTATGGTGACTAGTTAGGACTTTCGTAGAGATATTGCAGTATGGTGACTAGTTAGGATTTTTAGAGATATTGCAGTATGGTGACTAGTTAGGGCAGGATTTGACTAGTTAGTACTTTCGTAGAGATATTGCAGTATGGTGACTAGTTAGGACTTTCGTAGAGATATTGCAGTATGGTGACAAGTTAGGACTTTCGTAGAGATATTGCAGTATGGTGACTAGTTAGGACTTTCGTAGAGATATTGCAGTATGGTGACCAGTTAAATTTCTGCAGAGATATTGCAAGTATGGTGACTAGTTAGACTTCGTAGAGATATTGCAGTATGGTGACTGAATAGGGACTTCATAGAAGAGATATTGCAGTATGACCAGTTAGGACTAGTGCAATGGGACCTCTTCGTAGAGATATTGCAGTATGGTGACTAGTTAGGACTTTCTGAGAGAGTATTGACTTAAAGAGATACTGGCATGGTGACTAGTTAAGACCTTCTATAGAGATATTGCAGTATGGTGACCAGGTTACAGCACATTACTTAGACTTTTGGTCGAGATACTAGTATGGCGATATAGCACTTTCGTAGATATTGCAGTATGGTGACTAGTTAGACTTTCATGAGATATTGCAGCATGATGATATTGCAGCATCTGCAGAGATATTGCAGTTAGACCAGTTAGATTCATAGAGATATTGCATTATGACTAGTTAGGACTCCCCATAGAGATATTGCAGTATGCGACTAGTTAGGACCTCGTAGAGATATTGCAGTATTAAGGACTAGTTAGACTTTCTGTAGAGATATTGCAGTATGGCGACCAGTTAGGACTTTCTTGCAGAGATATTGCAGCATATGACTAGTTAGTACCACAGAGCGCCGTGCAGTATGAAGGACTAGTTAGGATTTTTGTAGAGATATTGCAGCATGGTGACCAGTTAGGACTTCTGCAGAGATATTGCAGCATGGCGACTAGAAGAATTAGGATTGTAGATATATTGCATGGTGACAAGTTAGACCCTTTTAGAGATATTGCAGTATGGTGACTAAAGTTAGTACTCTTCGTAGAGATATTGGTAGTATGGTGACTAGTTAGACTTACAGAGATATTGCTGTATGCTGACTAGTTAGGACTTTCGTAGAGATATTGCAGTATGGCGACTAGTTAGTACTTTCATAGAGATATTGGGTATGGCGACTAGTTAGAATCTCGTAGAGATATTGCAGCATGGTGACTAGTTAGGACCCCCTGTAGAGATATTGCGTATATGGTGACTAGTTAGGACTTTGTAGAGATATTGCAGTATGCTGACTAGTTAGTACTTTACAGAGATATTGCACCATGGTGACTAGTTAGGATTTTCTCACAGAGATATTGCAGCATGGTGACTAGTTAGACCTTGTAGAGATATTGCAGTATGGTGACTAGTTAGGACTTTCGTAGAGATATTGCAGTACAGTGGATTCATTTAGTACCTTCATAGAGATATTGCATGTATGCTGACTAGTTAGGACTTTGTAGAGATATTGCAGCATGCATGGTGATTTTCGTAGAGATATTAGTGACTAGTTAGACTTTGTAGAGATATTGCAGCATGGCGACCAGTTAGGACCTCTCATAGAGATATTGCAGTATGGCGACTATGACCCGTAGAGGGCACTTTGTGACCAGAGATCTATGCATGATGGCGACTAGTTAGACCTCGTAGAGATATTGCAGAGATATACTTTCATAGAGATACGGTGGATGACTAGTTAGGACCTTCAGAGATATTGCAGTATGGTGAATAGTTAGGGATTTCATAAAGATATTGCAGTATGGTGACTAGTTAGGACTTTTGTAGAGATATTGCAGTATGGCGACCAGTTAGGACTTTCTTGCAGATATTGCAGTATGGCGACTAGTTGAAATTCCATAGAGATGTTTGCAGCAAGGCGACTAGTTAGGACTTCTGCAGAGATATTGCAGTATGGTGACTTGTTGGATTTTCGTAGAGATATTGCAGTATGGTGACTAGTTAGGACTTTTGTAGAGATATTGCAGTATGGCTGACTAGTTAGTACTTTCGTAGAGATATTTAAGGGTGGCCGACTAGTTAGGACTCCCTGTAGAGATATTGCAGTAACGGTGACTACTTAGACCTTGTAGAGATATTGCAGTATGCCGACTAGTTAGACTTCGTAGAGATATTGCAGTATGGTGACTAGTTAGGATTTCATAGAGATATTGCAGAATGGGTGACTAGTTAGGACTCACAGAGATATTGCAGTATATGACTAGTTAGGGTACTTTCGCAGAGATATTGCAGTATGGTGACTTAGTTAGGACTTTTCATAGAGACATTGAGGTATGGTGACTAGTTAGCACTTTCGTAGAGATATTGCAGTATGGCGACTAGTTAGGATTTCACAGAGATATTGCAGTATGGCGACTAGTTAGGACTTTTGTAGAGATATTGCAGTATGGTGACTAGTTAGGATTTTCGTAGATATTGCAGTATGGTGACTAGTTAAGACTTTCAAAGAGATATTGGGTATGGGACTAGTTGATTTTCAGAGATATTGCAGTATGGGTGACTAGTTAGGACTCTATAGAGATATTGCAGTATGGCGACTAGTTAGGACTTTCGTAGAGATATTGCAGTATGGTGACTAGTTAGGATTTTCGTAGAGATATTGCAGTATGGTGACTAGTTAGGACTTTATAGAGATATTGCAGTATGGTGACTAGTTAGTTAGGGCACTTATAGAGATATTGCAGTATGGGTGACTAGTTAGGACTTCGTAGAGATACAGCACATGCTGACTACTTAGGACCTTACAGAGATATTGCAGCATGAAGGACCAGTTAGGACTTTCGTAGAGATATTGCAGCATACAGACTAGTTAGGACCCCTCTATAGAGACATTGGCAGGTTGGTGACTAGGACTAGTTGCAGTATGATGACTAGTTCTTACAGAGATATTGCAGTATGGTGACTAGTTAGGATTTTCGTAGAGATATTGTATTATGGTGACTGAAGTTAGGGACCCTTGTAAGAGATATTACAGTATGGTGACTCAGTTAGCACTCCTCAGAGATATTGCAGTATGGGCGACTAGTTAGTACTTACAGAGATATTGCAGCATGCTGACTAGTTAGTACTTTCGTAGAGATATTGCAGTATGGCGACTAGTTAGTACTTCAAAGAGATATTGCAGTATGGTGACTAGTTAGGACTTACAGAGATATTGCAGTATGGTGACTAGTTAGACTTTCGTAGAGATATTGCAGTATGGTGACGAGTTAGGATTTCGCAGAGATATTGCATTATGGTGACCAGTTAGGATTTTCATAGAGATATTGCAGTATGGCGACCAGTGACTTTCAGAGTGCAGTAGACCTTGGGGGTATAGAGATATTGCAGTATGGTGACTAGTTAGACCCCTCGTAGATATATTGCAGCATGGTGACCAGTTAGGACAGAGATATTGCAGCATGGTGACTAGTTAGGACCTTTCATAGAGATATTGCATGGTGACTAGTTACTAGTCGTAGAGACTTATGGAGAGTATTGCAGAGCATGGGCGACCAGTTAGGACTTGCAGTAGAGATATTGCAGATATGGTGACTAGTTAGTACTTTCTCTACAGAGATATTGCAGCATGGTGAATAGTTAGACTTTCATAGAGATATTGCAGTATGGTGACTAGTTAGACCTTCATAGAGATATTGCAGTATGGTGACTATTTAACTTTGTAGAGATATTGCAGGATGGCGACTAGTTAGGACTTTCATAGAGATATTGCATGGTGACTAGTTGGTACTTTCGTAGAGATATTGCAGTATGGTGACTAGTTTGGGACTTGACTAGTTTGACTTTTTGTAGAGATATTGCAGTATGGCGACTAGTTAGGACTTTCGTAGAGAGATATTGCAGTATGGTGACTAGTTAGGATTTTCGTAGAGATATTGCAGTATGGTGACTAGTTAGGACTTTCGTAGAGATATTGCAGTATGGTGACTAGTTAAGACTTTCAGAGATATTGCAGTATGGTGACAAGTTAGGCTTTCGGAGAGATATTGCAGTATGGAGACTACTTAGGATTTTCATAGAGATATTGCAGTATGGTGACTAGTTAGGACTTTTGTAGAGATAGTTGATTTGCAGAGATATTGCAGTATGGTGACTAGTTAGGACTTACATTAGAGATATTGCAGTATGGTGACTAGTTAGGACTTTCAGCCAGAGATAGAGATATTGTACTCGTAGAGGGCTGCAGTATGGTGACTAGTTAGGACTTTCATAGAGATATTGCAGAAGGGCGACCAGTTAGACCCCTTTGTAGAGATATTGCAGCATGGTGACCTCGTTAGGACCTAGAGATATTGCAGGCTGGTGACTCGTTAGGATTTTCGTAGTGATATTGCAGTATGGTGACTAGTTAAACTTTCAAAGAGATATTGCAGTATGGCGACAAAGTTAAGGTTTTCGTAGAGATATTGCAGTACAGGACTACTTAGGACTTTCATAGAGATATTGCAGTATGCGACTAGTTAGGGACTTTCATAGAGATATTACAGCATGGTGAATGGTTAGGGACTTTGGTAGAGTGCAGTATGGCGATTTGGGGTACTTTCGTAGAGATATTGTAGCATGGTGACTAGTTAGGACTCTCTACAGAGATATTGCGGCATGGCGACTAGTTAGAATTTCGTAGAGATATTGCAGCATGGCGACTAGTTAGGACTTTCTATAGATATTGCAGTACGGTGACTAGTTAGACTCTCTTGCTGCAGTATGGAGATATTTTCGTAGAGATAAGGGGTGACTATTAGGACTTTCATAGAGATATTGCAGTATGTTGACTAGTTAGGATTTTCGTAGAGATATTGCAGTATGGTGACTAGTTAGGATTTTCGTAGAGTTATTGCAGCATGGTGACTTTAGTTAGGATTTTGTAGAGATATTGCAGTATGGTGATTCAGTTAGTACTTTCGTAGAGATATTGCAGCATGGTGACTAGTTAGGATTTCACAGATATATTGCAGTATGGTGACTAGTTAGGACTTTTGTAGAGATATTGCAGCATGGTGACTAGTTATATTTTCGCAGAGATATTGCAGTATGGTGACTAGTTAGACTTTGTAGAGATATTGCAGTATGGTGACTAGTTAGGACTTTTGTAGAGATATTGCAGTATGGTGACTAGTTAGGATTTCGTAGAGATATTGGCATGGCGACTAGTTAGACTTCAGAGATATTGCAGTATGGCGACTAGTTAGACTTTCGTAGAGATATTGCAGTATGGTGACAGTTAGGACTTTCTGCAGAGATATTGCAGTATGGTGACTAGTTAGTACTTCGTAGAGATATTGCAGTATGGTGACTAGTTAGATTTTGTAGAGATATTGCAGTATGGTGACCAGTTAGGACCTCTTTATAGAGATATTGCAGTATGGTGACTAAAGTTAGACTTTCGTAGAGATATTGCAGTATGGTGACTAGTTAGGACTTTCATAGAGATATTGCAGTATGCTGACTAGTTAGGGATTTCGTAGAGATATTGCAGTATGGTGACTAATTAGGACTTTCGTAGAGATGTTGCAGTATGGTGACTCGTTAGACTTGTAGAGATATTGCAGTATGGTGACTAGTTAAATTTTCAGAGATATTGCAGTATGGCGACTAGTTAAGACTTCAAAGAGATATTGCAGTATGGTGACAAGTTAGACTTTCGTAGAGATATTGCAGCATGGCGACTAGTTAGACCTCGTAGAGATATTGCAGTGTTGACCAGTTAGCCTTTCATAGAGATATTGCAGTATGGTGACTAGTTAGACTTTCGTAGAGATATTGCAGCATGGGTGACTAGTTAGGATTTCGCAGAGATATTGCATGGCATGGTGACTAGTTAGGACTTTTGTAGAGATATTGCATGATGGCGACCAGTTAGTACTTTCCTTTGTAGAGATATTGCAGTATGGTGACTAGTTAGTACTTTCAAAGAGATATTGCAGCATGCTGACTAGTTAGGACTTCGTAGAGATATTGCAGTATGGTGACTAGTTAGGGACTTCTTACGTAGAGATATTGCAGTATGGTGACGAGTTAGGATTTCATAGAGATATTGCAGTATGGCGACTAGTTAGGACTTTCTAGAGATATTGCAGCATGGCGACCAGTTAGGACCCTCTTAGAGATATTGCAGCATGGTGACTATTAGGACTTCGTAGAGTTGCAGTATGGTGACTAGTTAGGATTTTTGTAGAGATATTGCAGTATGGTGACTAGTTAGGATTTTCGCAGAGATATTGCAGCATGGTGACCGCCAGTTAGATTTTTGTAGAGATATTGAGAGTATGGCGACTAGGACTTTTGTAGAGATATTGCAGTATGGTGACTAGTTAGTACCTCGTAGAGATATTGCAGTATGGTGACTAGTTAGGACTTTTGTAGAGATATTGCTGTATGGCGACTAGTTAGGACTTTCGTAGAGATATTGCGGCATGGTGACTAGTTAGTACTTTCTGTAGAGATATTGCAGTATGGTGAATAGTTAAGATATGTAGAGATATTGGCAGTATGCTGACTAGTTAGACTTTGGTAGAGATATTGCAGTATGGTGACTAGTTAGACTTTTGTCAGAGATATTGCAGTATGGTGACTAGTTAGACTTTTCGTAGAGATATTGCAGCATGGTGACTAGTTAGGATTTTGGTATGGCGACTAGAGATATTGCAGATATGGTGATTAGTTAGTACTTACAGAGATATTGCTGTATGGAGCAAACTAGTTAGGACTTTCGTAGAGATAAATTGCAATATGTTGACTAGTTAGATTTTCGTAGAGATATTGCAGTATGGCGACTAGTTAGGACTTTGTACAGAGATATTGGGTATGGTGACTAGTTAGGACTTTTACAGAGATATTGCAGCATGGTGACTAGTTAGACCTTTGTAGAGATATTGCAGGATGTTGACTAGTTAGGACTTCAAAGAGATATTGCAATTATGGTGACTAGTTAAAGTTAGTAGAGATATTGTAGATGGTGACTATTGCAGTATAGAGACTAGTTAGACTACAGAGAGATATTGCAGTATGGTGATTAGTTAGGACTTTTCAGAGATATTGCAGTATGGTGACTAGTTAGGACTACACAGAGATATTGCAGCATGGTGGCTAGTTAGACTTTCGTAGAGATATTGCAGTATGGTGACTAGTTAGGACTTTGCAGGAAGAGATATTGCAGCATGGTGACTAGTTAGACTTTCGTAGAGATATTGCAGTATGGTGACTTGTTAGGACTTTCGTAGAGATATTGCAGTATGGCGACTAGTTAGACTTTTCGTAGAGATATTGCAGCATGGTGACTAGTTAGGACTTTCGTAGAGATATTGCAGTATGGCGACTAGTTAGACATACAAAGAGATATTGCAGTATGGTGACTAGTTAGGACTTTCTGTAGAGATATTGCAGTATGGTGACTAGTTAGGACTTTCATAGAGATATTGCAGTACATTTAATTCGAAAATTAGGACTCATAGAGATATTGCAGTATGGTGATTAGTTAGGACTCTCTGTAGAGATATTGCAGTATGGCGACTGGGGGTTAGGACTTTGCAGAGATATTGCAGTATGGTGACCTCGCGGGGACTTTCATAAGAGATATTGCGGTATGGTGACTCGTTAGGACTTGTAGAGATATTGCAGTATGGGTGACTAGTTAAACTTTCAAAGAGATATTGCAGTATGGTGACTAGTTAAGGCTTTCGTAGATACTGGGCGGTATGGTGACCAGTTAGGACTTTCTATAGAGATATTGCAGTATGGTGACTAGTTAGAACTTTCGTAGAGATATTGCAGTATGGTGACTAGTTAGACTTTTGTAGAGATATTGCATATGGCGACTAGTTAGTACTTCGGTAGATATTGCAGCATGGCGACTAGTTAGTACTTCACAGAGATATTGCAGCATGGTGACTAGTTAGAGTATTGCAGAGATATTGGTATGGTGACTAGTTAGGACTTCGTAGAGATATTGCAGTATGGTGACTAGTTAGACATTTGTAGAGATATTGCAGTATGCTGGACTAGTTAGGACTCTCTGTAAGAGATATTGCAGTACAGACTAGTTAGGATTTTCAGGAGATATTATTGCAGTATGGGTGACAAGTTAGAATTTTGTAGAGAGATTGCATGGTGACTAGTTAGGATTTTCTTGTAGAGATATTGCAGTATGGTGACTAGTTAGGACTTTTGTAGAGATATTGCAGCATGGGTGACTAGTTAGGATTTTTCGTAGAGATATTGCAGTATGGTGACTAGTTAGGCTTTCGTAGAGATATTGCAGTATGGTGACTAGTTAGGACTTTGTAGAGATATTGCAGTATGCTGACTAGTTAGGACTTTCGTAGAGATATTGCAGTATGGTGACAGTTAAGGACCTTTTAAAGAGATATTTGCATGGTGACTAGTTGGGACTTTGCAGAGATATTGCAGTATGGTCGACTAGTTAGGACTTTCAGAGAGATATTACAGGATGGTGACTAGTTAGGACTTTTGTAGAGATATTGCAGTATGGTGACTAGTTAGTACTTTCGTAGAGATATTGCAGTATGGGTGACTAGTTAGACTTTCGTAGAGATATTGAGTATGGTGACTAGTTAGGACTTTCGTAGAGATATTGCAGTATGGTGACTAGTTAGGATTTTCGTAGAGATATTGCAGCATGGTGGACTAGTTAGACTTTCGTAGAGATATTGCAGTATGGCGATTAGTTAGGACTTCGTAGAGATATTGCAGTATAGGTGACTAGTTAGGACTTTCGTAGAGATATCAGGGCAGTATGGTGACTAGTTAGGACTTTCAAGAGATATTGCAGTATGGCGACTAGTTAGGACTTTCATTAGAGATATTGCAGTATGGTGACTAGTTAGTACTTTCAAAGAGATGTTTGCAGTATGGTGACTAGTTGGGATTTCGTAGAGATATTGCAGCATGGTGACTATTGGGACTTTTAGAGATATTGTAGTATGGTGACTAGTTAGGATTTTGTAGAGATATTGCAGTATGGTGACTAGTTGGGACTTTCATAGAGATATTGCAGTATGGCGACTAGTTAGTACTTTCGTAGAGATATTGCAGTATGGTGACTAGTTAAGACTTTCCTTGTAGATATTGCGCATGGTGACATTTTCGTAGAGATATTGCAGTATGGTGACTAGTTAGATTTTCAGAGATATTGCAGCATGGTGACTAGTTAGGACTTTCGTAGAGATATTGCAGTATGGTGACGGTTAGGATTTTTTCGTAGAGATATTGCAGTATATGGGGTGACTAGAATGTTGCAGTTAGGACTAGTTAGGACTTTCATAGAGATATTGCAGTATGGCGACTAGTTAGTACTTTCGTAGAGATATTGCAGTATGGTGACTAGTTAGTACTTTCCTTAGATATTGCAGTATGGCGACTTGTAGTTATGGCGACTAGTTAGATATTGCAGTATGGTGACTAGTTGCAGTTCACAGAGATATTGCAGTATGGCGACTAGTTAGGACTTTCGTAGAGATATTGCAGCATGGTGACTAGTTAGGACTTTCATAGAGATATTGCAGTATGGTGACTAGTTAGACTTTCTGTAGAGATATTGCAGTGGAAGGATGGTGACTTTCCTTAGTTAGATTTATGACTTTCGTAGAGATATTGCAGCATGGCGACTGAGTAGTTAGACTTTTTGAATAGAGATATTGCAGTATGGCGACCAGTTAGGATGTTTTGATTCGTAGAGATATTGCAGTATGGTGACTAGTTAGGACTTTCATTGTAGAGATATTGCAGTTATGGTGACTAGTTAGTTGCAGTACCTCTTAGGACTCAGAGATATTGCAGTATGGTGACTAGTTAGGACTTTCGTAGAGATATTGCAGTATGACTAGTGACTAGTTAAGTTAAGGCTTTCGTAGAGATATTGCAGTATGGTGACTAGTTAGCACTTTGACAGAGAGATATTGCAGTATGGTTAGGACTAGTTAGACTTCGTACTTTCGTAGAGATAGAGATATTAGGCAGTATGGTGACTAGTTAGGACTTTCGTAGAGATATTGCAGTATATGAAGACTAGTTAGACTTTCGTAGAGATATTGCACATGTTGACTAGTTAGGACTTTCATAGAGATATTGCAGTATGGTGACTAGTTAGGATTTTCGTAGAGATATTGCAGTATAGTATGGTGACTAGTTAGGACTTGCAGAGATATTGCCCAGAGATAGTTGCGGATATTGCGGTGGGTGACTAGTTAGGACTTTTGTAGAGATATTGCAGGATGGCGACTAGTTAGGATTTTCGTAGAGATATTGGGTATGGTGACTAGTTAGGACTTTTACAGAGATATTGCAGTATGGCGACTAGTTAGACTTTCGTAGAGATATTGCAGCATAGAATGTTACGGGGACTAGGTTAGGGATATTTTGGCGACTAGAGATATTGCAGTATGGGTGACTAGTTAGGTACTTTTGTAGAGATATTGCAGTATGGTGACTCGTTAGGACTTTCGTAGAGATATTGCAGTATGGCGACTAGTTAGCTTCAAAGAGATATTGCAGTATGGTGACAAGTTAGTACTTTCGTAGAGATATTGCAGTATGGTGATTAGTTAGTACTTTCATAGATGTTGCAGCATGAGATTTAGGACTTTGTAGAGATATTGCAATATGTTGATTAGTTAGGACTTCGTAGAGATATTGCAGTATGGCGACTAGTTAGGACTTTCCATAGAGATATTGCAATATGGTGACTAGTTAGGACTTTCATAGAGATATTGCAGTATGGCGACTAGTTAGGACATACATAGAGATATTGCAGTATGTTGACCAGTTAGGACTTTCATAGAGATATTGCAGCATGGGCGACTAGTTGGGACTTTTGTAGAGATATTGCGGGATGGTGACTAGTTAGGACTTTCATAGAGATATGTTGCAGTATGGTGACTAGTTAGGACTTTCTGTAGAGATATTGCAGTATGGTGACTAGTTAGGACTTTGTAGAGATATTGCAGTATGGCGACTAAGTTAGGACTTTCGTAGAGATATTGCAGTATGGTTGACAAGTTAGGTCTGACTCGTTAGAGATATTGCAGTATGGTGACTAGTTAGGACTTTCAAAGAGATATTGCAGTATGGTGACAGTTAAGGCTTTCGTAGAGATATTGCAGTACGGTGACTACTTAGGACTTTCATAGAGATATTGCAGTATGGCGACTAGTTAGGACTTTCATAGAGATATTACAGTATGGTGAATAGTTAGGACTTTCGTAGAGATATTGCAGTATAGTTAGGACATACATAGAGAGGCACTTTCGTAGAGATATTGCAGTATGGTGACTAGTTAGGACTTTCAAAGAGATATTGCAGCATGGTGACTAGTTAGGATTTGACGTAGAGATATTGCATATGGGTGACTAGTTGGGACTTTCGTAGAGATATTGCAGTATGGTGACGAGTTAGGATTTTCGTAGAGATATTGCAGTATGGTGACTAGTTAGGACTTTCGTAGAGATATTGCAGGGTATGGTGAATAGTTCAAAACTTTCATAAAGATATTGCAGTATGGCGACTAGTTAGGACTTTCGTAGAGATATTGCAGTATGGTGACTAGTTAGGACTTTCATAGAGATATTGCAGTATGGTGACTAGTTAGGATTTTCGTAGAGATATTGCAGTATGGTGAATAGTTAGGACTTTTGTAGAGATATTGCAGTATGGCGACTAGTTAGTACTTTCGTAGAGATATTGCAGTATGGTGACTAGTTAGTACTTTACAGAGATATTGCAGTATGGCGACTAGTTAGGACTTTGTAGAGAGTTAGTATGGTGACTAGTTAGTATTTCGTAGAGATATTGCAGTATGGTGATCAGTTAGGACTTTCATAGAGATATTGCAGGATGTTGACTAGTTAGGACTTTCGTAGAGATATTGCAGTATGGTGACTAGTTAGTACTTTTTGCAGATATTTGCAGTATGGTGACTAGTTAGACTTTCATAGAGATATTGCAGTATGGTGACTAGTTAGGACTTTCGTAGAGATATTGCAGTATGGTGACTAGTTAGGACTTTCGTAGAGATATTGCAGTATGGTGACTAGTTAGGATTTTCCGTAGAGATATTGCAGTATGGAGACTAGTTAGTACTTTCTAGATATTGCAGTATGGTGACTAGTTATTTTCGTAGAGATATTGCAGTATGGAGTTAGTACTTTGCAGATACGGTGACTAGTTAGGACTTTCTAGAGATATTGCAGTATGGTGACTAGTTAGGACTTTCATAGAGATATTACAGGATGGTGACCAGTTAGGACTTTTGTAGAGATATTGCAGTATGGCGACTAGTTAGGATTTTCGTAGAGATATTGCAGCATGGTGACTAGTTAGGACTTTCGCAGAGATATTGCAGTATGGCAACAAGTTAGTTCTTCTGCAGAGATATTGCAGCATGGTGACTCGTTTAGGACTTTCGTAGAGATATTGCAGTATGGTGACCAGTTGGGACTTTCAGAGATATTGCATGGGTGACTAGTTAGGACTTTCGTAGAGATATTGCAGCATGGTGACTAGTTAAGACTTTCAAAGAGATATTGCAGTATGACAAGTTAGTTAGTAGAGATATTTCAGTGAGATACTTTTATTGCAGTATGGCGACTAGTTGGGACTTTCATAGAGATATTGCAGTATGGTGACTAGTTAGGACTTTCAAAGAGATATTGCATTATGGTGACTAGTTAGGACTTTCGTAGAGATATTGCAGTATGACTAGGGATGAGATATTGCAGTTGGCGACTAGTTGAATCTTTCGTGATAGAGATATTGCAGTATGGTGACCTAGTTAAGGATTTTCAGAGATATTGCAGTATGGTGACTAGTTAGACTTTTGTAGAGATATTGCAGTATGGCAACTAGTTGGGACTTTCGTAGAGATATTGCAGTATGGGTGACTAGTTAGAGTTTTCATAGAGATATTGCAGTATGGTGACTAGTTAGGACTTTGCAGAGATATTGCAGTATGGCGACTAGTAAGTATTTTCGTAGAGATGTTGTGCAGTATGGTGACTAGTTAGGACTTTCTGTAGAGATATTACAGTATAGTGACTAGTTAGGACTTTCGTATTAGAGATATTGCAGTATGGTGACTAGTTAGGATTTTCGCAGAGATGTTGCCAGTATGGTGACTAGTTAGGACTTTTGTAGAGATATTGCAGTATGGCGACTAGTTAGGACTTTCGTAGAGATATTGCAGTATGGTGACTAGTTAGTACTTTCATAGAGATATTGCAGTATGGCGACTAGTTAGGACTTTTGTAGAGATATTGCAGTATGGTGCTCAGTTGTGTACTTTCGTAGAGATATTGCAGCATGGTGACTAGTTAGTACTTTCGTAGAGATATTGCTGTATAAGGACTAGTTAGACTTTCATAGATATATTGCATTATGGCGACTAGTTAGGACTTTCGTAGAGATATTGCAGTATGGTGACTAGTTAGACTTTTCGTAGAGATATTGCAGGATGTTGACTAGTTAGTACTTTCATAGAGATATTGCAGTATGGCGACTAGTTAGGACTTTCGTAGAGATATTGCAGTATGGGTACTAGTTAGGACTTCTTACAGAGATATTGCAGTATGGCGACCAGTTAGAACTTTCAGAGATATTGCAGTATGGTGACTCGTTAGGACTTTCGTAGAGATATTTGCAGTATGGTGACTCGTTGGGAATGTTGCGGTGACTAGTTAAAGACAGAGATATTGCAGTATGGTGACAAGTTAAGGCTTTCATAGATATATTGCAATAGGATGTCATGATTAGTTATGGCGACTACTTGGGACTTTCATAGAGATATTGCAATATGTTGATTAGTTAGGACATACATAGAGAATTTGCAGTATGGTGCTAGTTAGGACATACATAGAGATATTGCAGTATGGTGGCTAGTTTGGACTTTCATAAAGATATTGCAGGATGGTGACCAGTTAGGACTTTTACAGAGATGTTGCAGGATGGTTGACCAGTTAGGACTTCTGCAGAGTTATTGCAGCATGGTGACCTGTTAGGACTTTCGTAGAGATATTGCAGTATGGCGACTAGTTGGGACTTTTCAAAGAGATGTTGCAGTATGGTGACTCGTTAAGGCTTGTAGAAGATATTGCAGTATGGGTGACTCGTTAGGTCTTTCGTAGAGATATTGCAGTATGGTGACTGAACAAAACTTTGAATGGTGACAAGTTCTTTCGTAGAGATATTACAGTACGGTGACTAGTTAGGACTTTGTAGAGATATTGCAGTATGGCGACTAGTTAGGACTTTCATAGAGATATTACAGTATGGTGAATAGTTAGGACTTTTTGCAGTATGGCATTAGTTAGTGAGATATTGCAGTATGGTGACTAGTTAGTACTTTCTGCAGTATTGGTATGGGGACTAGTTAGTACTTTCGTAGAGATATTGCAGTGGTGACTAGTTAAAACTTTCGTAGAGATATTGACAGCTTTGTAGAGATGATGTTGACTAGTTAGTACTTTGTAGAGATATTGCAGTATGTGGTGACTAGTTAGTACTTTCTATAGAGATATTGCGAATGGCATTGGGACTTTCGTAGAATATTGCAGTATGGTGATGACTGGTTAGGATTTCATTAGAGATATTGCAGTATGGTGACTAGTTAGGACTGAGATATTGCGTATGGAGATATTAGGATTTTCGTAGAGATATTGGGCGACTAGTTAGTACTTTCATAGAGATATTGCAGTATGGCGACTAGTTGTACTTTCGTAGAGATATTGTAGTATGGAGACTAGTTAGTACTCAAAGAGATATTGCAGTATGGGTGACTAGTTAGGACTTTCATAGAGATGTTGCAGTATGGTAACTAGTTAGGACTTTTGTAGAGATGGGATTGACCAGTTACTCAGAGATATTGCGGTATGGTGACTAATTTGGACTTTCGTAGAGATATTGCAGTATGGGTGACTAGTTAGGACTTTGTAGAGATGTTGCAGTATGGCGACTAGTTAGGACTTTCTCGTAGAGAGATATTGCAGTGTTGGTATGACTCGTTAGGACTTTCATAGAGATATTTGCAGTATGGTGACTCGTTAGGACTTTCGTAGATATTGCAGTATGGTGACTAGTTAAGATTTTCAAAGAGATATTGCAGTATGGTGACTAGTTAGACTTTCATAGAGATATTGCAGTATGGTGACTAGTTAGTACTTTCGTAGAGATATTGCAGTATGGTGACTAGTTAGGACTTTCATAGAGATATTGCAAGTATGGTGACTAGTTAGACTTTCAAAGAGATATTGCAGTATGGTGAATTAGTTAGTACCTTTTGTAGAGATATTGCAGTATGGTGATAGTTAGGACTTTCAGAGAGATATTGCAGTATGGTGACTAGTTAGTACTTTCTATAGAGATATTGCAGTATGGTGACTAGTTAGTACTTTATGTTAGATATTTGGCATGGGCGACTAGTTAGTGACTCGTTAGGAGAGATATTGCAGTATGGTGACTTAGTTAGGATTTTCGTAGAGATATTGCAGTATATGGTGATAGTTAGTACTTTTCTAGAGATATTGCAGTATGGCGACGTAGTTAGTACTTTCTGTAGAGATATTGCAGTATGGTGACTAGTTAGTACTTTCATAGAATGTAGAGACTATTGGGCAGTATGGGTGACTCAGTTAGGATTTCGTAGAGAGATATTGCAGTATGGTGACTAGTTGGGACTTTCAAAGAGATATTGCAGTATGGCGACTAGTTAGTACTTTCGTAGAGATATTGCAGTATGGTGGACTAGTTAGTACTTTCATAGAGATATTGCAGTATGGCGACTAGTTGGGACTTTTGTGGGGTTTGCAGTAGAGATATTGCAATATGTTGATTAGTTAGACTTTCGTAGAGATATTGCAGTATGGTGAATGATTAGGACATACATAGAGATATTGCAGTATGAAAACTAAGTTAGGACTTTCATGCAGATATTGCAGTATGGTGACTAGTTAGTACTTTGTAGAGATGTTGTAGTATGGTGACCAGTTAGGACTTTCATAGAGATATTGCGGTATGTGCTAGTTAGGACTTTTTCGTAGAGATATTGCAGTGGCGATTGTTGCGACGTAGAATGTTGCAGTGGAGACTGGATTGGGACTTTCAGAGATATTGGGTATGTTGATTAGTTAGGACTTTCGTAGAGATATTGCAGTATGGCGACTAGTTAGGTCATAGAGATATTTGCAGTATGGTGGCTAGTTAGGATATGTTGCAGTATGGTGACTAGTTAGGACTGTAGAGATGTTGGGATGTTATTGGGACTTTCAAAGAGATATTGCAAGTATGGTGACTAGTTGGGACTTTCGTAGAGATATTGGCAGTATGGTGACTAGTTGGGACTTTCATAGAGATATTGCAGTATGGCGACTAGTTGGGACTTTCGTAGAGATGTACAGTATGGTGAATCGTTGGGACTTTGTAGAGATGTTGCAGTATGGTGACTAGTTAGGACTTTCCGTAGAGATGTTGCAGTATGGTGACTGAAGAACTTTCAAAGAGATATTGCAGTATGGTGTGAGTTAAGACTTTCGTAGAATATTGCTGTAGAGATATTAGGACTCAGATATTGCAGTATGGCGACTCAGTTGGGACTTTCCGTAGAGATGTTGCAATATGTTGGTTAGGACTTTCGTAGTTAGGACATTTGTAGAGATATTGCAATATGGTGGCTAGTTAGGACTTTTTTCCTTAGAGATATTGCAGTATGGGATTCAGTTAGTACTTTTTGTAGAGATATTGCAGGATGTTGACCAGTTAGGACTTTCATAGAGATATTGCAGTATGGGTGGATAGTTAGGACTTTCATAGAATATTGCAGCATGGTGACTAGTTAGGACTTTGTAGAGATATTGCAGTATGGTGACTAGTTAGGATTTTCGTAGAGATATTTGAAAGTATGGTGACTCGTTAGTTATTGATATTGTGCAATTAGGTGACTAGTTAAAACTTTCAGAGTATGGTGACAATTAAGGCTTTCGTAGTATGCTTTCATGGGCAGAGATATTGCAGTATGGCACTAGTTAGGACTTCTGCAGAGATATTACAGTATGGTGGTTAGGACTAGTTGCAGTATGGCGACTAGTTGGTACTTTGTAGAGATATTGCAGTATGGGTGACTAGTTAGGACTTTCGTAGAGATATTGCAGGATGTTGACCAGTTAGTACTTTCGTAGGATATTGCAGTATGGTGACTAGTTATTACTTTCGTACAGAGATATTGCATGGTGGACTAGTTAGGACATTTGTTGAGATATTGCAGTATGGCGACTAGTTAGACTTTCGTAGAGATATTGCAGTATGGTGACTAGTTAGTACTTTCTGCAGAGATATTGCAGCATGGTTAGGACCTGTTGCAGGACTGAATGGGATTTTCATTAGAGATATTGCAGTATGGTGACTGGTTGGGACTTTTTGTAGAGATATTGCAGTATGGTGACTAGTTAAGTTTTTCGTAGAGATGTTGCAGCATGGGTGACTAGTTAGGACTTTTGTAGAGATATTGCAGTGACGGATTAGGATTTTCGTAGAAGTTGCAGTATGGCACTAGTTAGTTTTCGTAGAGATATTTGCAGTATGGTGACTAGTTGGTACTTTCAGAGATATTGCAGTATGGCGACTAGTTAATTACTTTCGTAGAAATATTGCAGTATGGTGACTAGTTAGTACTTTCAGAGATATTGCAGTATGGTGACTAGTTAGGACTTTGTAGAGATATTGCAGGATGTTGACCAGTTAGGACTGCAGAGATATTTGCAGTATGGTGACTAGTTAGGACTTTCGTAGAGATATTGCAGTATGGTGACCAGTTAGGACTTTCCTTAGAGATATTGCAGTATGGGACTAGTTAGGACTTTCGTAGAGTTATGGGACTCGTAGAGATATTGCAGTATGGTGACTAGTTAGGACTTTCGTAGAGATATTGCAGTATGGTGACTAGTTAGGATTTTGTAGAGATGTTGCAGTATGGGTGACTAGTTAGGACTTTTGTAGAGATATTGCATGTTGCAGTATGGTCTAGTTAGTACTTTCGTAGAGATATTGTTAGCGACTAGTTCGTAGAGATATTGCAGTATGGTGACTAGTTAGGACTTTCTGCAGAGATATTGCAGTATGGTGACTAGTTAGGACTTTCGTAGAGATATTGCAGTATGGTGACTAGTTAGGACTTTCGTAGAGATATTGCAGTATGGTGACTAGTTAGTACTTTCATAGAGATATTGCAGTATGGTGACAAGTTAGACTTTGTAGAGATATTGCAGTATGTTAGTTTTAGGACTTTCAGTATGGGTAGAGATATTGCAGTATGGTGACTAGTTAGGATTCTTTCGTAGAGATATTGCAGTATGGTGACTAGTTAGGACTTTTCTAGAGATATTGCAGTAGTGTACTTTGAATATGGTGACTAGTACTTTCTATAGAGATATTGCAGTATAGGTGACTAGTTAGGACTTTCGTAGAGATATTTAACAGTATGGTGACTAGTTAGGATTTTCGTAGAGAGATATTGCAGGCATATGGTGACTAGTTGGGACTTTTGTAGAGATATTGCAGTATGTATGACTAGTTAGTACTTTCGTAGAGATATTGCAGTATGGTGACTAGTTAGTACTTTCATAGAGATATTGCAGTATGGCGACTAGTTAGGACAGCATTGTAGACTAGTTAGGACTTTCATAGAGATATTGCAGTATGGTGACTAGTTAGGACTTTCGTAGAGATATTGCAGTATGGAGAATAGTTAGACTTTCATAGAGATATTTGCAATATGTTGATTAGTTAGGACTTTCGTAGAGATATTGCAGTATGGGGACTAGTTAGACTTACGTAGAGATATTGCAGGATGGTGACTAGTTAGACTTTCATAGAGATATTGCAGTATGGGACTAGTTGGGACTTTTGTAGAGATGTTTGCAGTATGGTGATTAGTTAGTACTTTCATAGAGATATTGCAGTATAAGGACTAGTTAGGACTTTCGTAGAGATATTGCAATATGGTTGATTAGTTAGGACTTTCGTAGAGATATTGCAGTATGGAGACTAGTTGGGACATACGTAGAGATATTGCAGTATGGTGGCTAGTTAGGACTTTCATAGAGATATTGCAGTATGGTGACTAGTTAAGACTTTCAAAGAGATATTGCAGGATGTTGACCAGTTAAGACTTTCATAGAGATATTGCAGTATGGTGACTAGTTGGGACTTTTATAGAGATATTACAGTATATGGTGACTAGTTAGGACTTTCATAGAGATATTGCAGTATGGCGACTAGTTAGGACTTTCGTAGAATGTTGATATTGACTCGTTAGGACTTTAAAAGCGGTGACTAGTTAGGACTTTCGTAGATATTGCAGTATGGTGACTAGTTAAGACTTTCAAAGAGATATTGCAGTATGGTGACGAAGTTAAGTATATTTGCAGAGAATATTGCAGTATGGTGACTAGTTAGGACTTTCAGAGATATTGCAGTATGGCGACTAGTTAGGACTTTGTAGAGATATTGCAATATGGTGACTAGTTAGGACTTTCGTAGAGATATTGCAGTATGGTAAACTAGTTAGGACATACACAGAGATATTGCAGTATGGTGGCTAGTTAGGACTTTCGTAGAGATATTGCAGTATGGTGACTAGTTAGGACTTTCAAAGAGATATTGTGGATGGTGACCAGTTAGGACTTTTCTGTAGAGATATTGCAGTATGGTGACTAGTTAGGACTTTCAAAGAGATATTGCAGTATGGTGACTAGTTAGGATTTTGTAGAGATATTGCAGTATGGTGACTAGTTAAACTTTCGTAGATATTGCATGGTGACTCGTTAGGTCTTTAGAGATATTGCAGTATGGTGACTAGTTAAAACTTCAATAGAGATATTGCAGTATGGTGACAAGTTAAAGACTTTCGTAGAGATATTGCAGTATGGTGACTAGTTAGGACTTTCATAGAGATATTGCAGTATGGCGACTAGTTAGGACTTTTGCAGAGATATTGCAGTATGGTGAATAGTTAGACTTTTGTAGAGATATTGCAGTATGGCGACTAGTTAATACTTTCGTAGAGATATTGCAGTATGGTGAACTAGTTAGTACTTTCATAGAGATATTGCAGTATGGCGACTAGTTAGGACTTTTGTAGAGATATTGCAGTATGGCGACTAGTTGGGGTACTTTCGTAGAGATATTTGCAGTATGGTGACTAGTTAGGACATTTGTAGAGATATTGCAGTATGGCGACTAGTTAGTACTTTCGTAGAGATATTGCAGTATGGTGACTAGTTAGGACTTTCATAGAGATGTTATTGCAGTATGGCGACTATTGGACTTTCGTAGAGATATTGCAGGCATGGTGACTAGTTAGGATTTTCGTAGAGATATTGCATGGAGACTAGTTAGGACTTTTCAGAGATATTGGAAATACTGTTGATTAGTATAGACTTTACTTTCGCAGAGATATTGCAGTATGGTGACTAGTTAGGACTTTCATAGAGACTAGTTTGCTCGTAGAGATATTGCATTATGGTGACTAGTTAGTACTTTCATAGAGATATTGCAGTATGGTGACTAGTTAGGACTTTTTGTAGAGATATTGCAGGATGATGTTGACCAGTTAGGACTTTCATAGAGATATTGCAGTATGGTGACTAGTTAGGACTTTGCAGAGATATTGCAGTATGGTGACTAGTTAGGACTTTCATAGAGATATGTTGCAGTATGGCGACTAGTTAGGACTTTCAGAGATATTGCAGCATGGATGACTCGTTAGGACTTTCGTAGAGATATTGCAGTATGGTGACTCACAGGGACTTTCGTAGAGATATTGCAGTATGGTGACTAGGGTTAAGACTTTCAAACAGATATTGCAGTATGGTGATGTTAAGACTTTCAAAGAGATATTGCGATACATGACAAGTTAAGGCTTTCTGTAGAGATATTACAGTATGGGTGACTAGTTGGGACTTTGTAGATATTGTGCAGTAAGGACTAGTTAGGATAGAGATATTGCAGTGGTGACTAGTTAGGACTTTCGTAGAGATATTGCAGCATGGTGACTAGTTAGGACTTTTGTAGAGATAGTTGGTACATCTGTAGAGATATTATATGGTGACTAGTTAGGACTTTCATAGAGATATTGCAGTATGGCGACCTAGTTAGTACTTTCGTAGAGATATTGCAGATAGTTGTACTTTCAAAGAGATATTGCAGTATGGGACTAGTTGGGACTTTCATAGAGATATTGCAGTATGGTGACTAGTTAGTACTTTCGTAGAGATATTGCAGTATGGGTGACTAGTTAGGATTTTCAAAGAGATATTGCAGTATGGGTGACCTAGTTAGGGCTTTTCTAGAGATATTGCAGTATGGTGACTATTTAGGACTTTCGTAGAGATATTGCAGTATGGTGACTAGTTAAGTACTTTATAGAGATATTGCAGTATGGGTGACTAGTTAGGACTTTGTAGAGATATTGCAGTATGGTGACTAGTTTAGTATTTTCGTAGAGATATTGCATTATGGTGACTAGTTAGGACTTTCATAGAGATATTGCAGTATGGTGACTAGTTAGGACTTTCGTAGATATTGCAGTATGGCGACTCGTTAAGAACTTTTTCGTAGAGATATTGCAGTATGGTGACTAGTTAGACTTTCATAGAGATATTGCAGTATGGCAACTAGTTAGGACTTTTGCAGAGATATTGCAGTATGGCGACTAGTTAGTACTTTCGTAGAGATATTGCAGTATGGTGACTAGTTAGTACTTTCGTTGAGATATTGCAGTATGGTGAATAGTTAGACCTTTTGTAGAGATATTGCAGTATGGCGACTAGTTAGTTTTCATGCAGAGATATTTGCAGTATGGTGACTAGTTAGTACTTTCGTAGAGATATTGCAGTATGGTGACTAGTTAGTACTTTATGAGATATTGCAGTATGGCGACTAGTTAGACTTTCGTAGAGATATTGCAGTATGGTGACTAGTTAGTACTTTCATAGAGATATTGCAGTATGGAGACTAGTTAGGACTTCTATAGAGATATTGCAATATGGCGATTAGTTAGGACTTTCTGTAGAGATATTGCAGTGGGTGACTAGTTAGTACATACAGAGATATTGCAGTATGGGTGACTAGTTAGGACTTTCATAGAGATATTGCAGTGTAATTTGACTAGTTAGGACTTTCGTAGAGATATTGCAGGATGGTTGACTAGTTAGGACTTTCTACAGAGATATTGCAGTATGGTGACCAGTTAGTACTTTCGTAGAGATATTGCAGTATGGTGACTTGTTAGGACTTTCATAGAGATATTGCAGTATGTTGATTAGTTAGGACTTTCGTAGAGATATTGCAGTATGGTGACTCGTTGGGACTTTCATAGAGATATTGCAGTATGGTGACTCGTTAGGACTTTCGTAGAGATATTGCAGTATGGTGACTCGTTAAGACTTTCGTAGAGATATTGCAGTATGGTGACAAGTTAAGGCTTTCGTAGAGATATTGCAGTGGTGACTAGTTAGGACTTCAAAGAGATATTGCAGTATGGGTGACTACTTAGGACTTTCATAGAGATATTGCAATATGGTGATTAGATTAGGACTTTCATAGAGATATTGCAGTATATGGCGACTAGTTAGGACATACATAGAGATATTGCAGTATGGTGACTAGTTGGGACTTTCATAGAGATATTACGTATGGCGACTAGTTAGGACTTTCGTAGAGATATTGCAGGATGTTGACCAGTTAGGACTTTCCGTAGAGATATTTGCAGTATGGTGACTAGTTAGGACTTTCGTAGAGATATTGCAGTATGGTGACTAGTTAGGACTTTCATAGAGATATTGCAGTATGGCGATGTTAGGACTCAATAGAGATATTGCAGCATATGGTGACTCGTTAGGACTTTTTTGTAGAGATATTGCAGTATGGTGACTAGTTAGGTCTTTCGTAGAGATATTGCAGCATGGTGACTAGTTAGTTAGAGATATTGCAGTATGGCGACAAGTTAAGGCTTTCGTAGAGATATTGCAATATGGTGACTAGTTAGACTTTCCTTAGAGATATTGCAGCATGGCGACTAGTTAGATTTCATAGAGATATTGCAGTATGGTGACTAGTTAGGATTTTTCGTAGAGATATTGCAGTATGGTGACTAGTTAGGACTTCCGTAGAGATATTGCAGGATGGTGACCAGTTAGACTTTTTGTAGAGATATTGCAGTATGGTGACTAGTTAAGACTTTCGTAGAGATATTGCAGTATGGTGACTAGTTAGGACTTTCATAGAGATATTGCAGTATGGCGACTAGTTAGGACTTTTTTGTAGAGATATTGCAGTATGGTGACTAGTTAGTACTGTAGAGATATTGCAGTATGGTGACTAGTTAGGACTTTCGTAGAGATATTGCAGTATGGTGACTAGTTAGGACTTCAAAGAGATATTGCAGTATGGTGACTAGTTAGGATTTTCGTAGAGATATTGCAGTACGGGTGACTAGTTAGGACTTTGCAGAGATATTGCAGTATGGTGACTAGTTAGGACTTTCACAGAGATATTGCAGTATGGAGACTAGTTAGGACTTTTTCGTAGAGATATTGCAATATGGTGACCTAGTTAGTACTTTCGTAGAGATATTGCAGTATGGCGACTAGTTAGTACTTTCATAGATATTGCAGTATGGTGACTAGTTAGGACTTTACAGAGATATTGCAGTATGGTGACTAGTTAGGACTTTTGTAGAGATATTGCAGGATGTTTGACCAGTTAGGACTTTCATAGAGATATTGCAGTATGGTGACTAGTTAGGACTTTCGTAGAGATATTGCAGTATGGGTGACTAGTTAGGACTTTCATAGAGATATTGTAGTATGGCGACTAGTTAGGACTTTCGTAGAGATATTGCAGCATGGTGACCTGTTAGGACTTTCAGAGATGTTGCATTATGGTGACCAGTTAGGACTTTCGTAGAGATATTGCAGTATGGGTGACTAGTTAAGACTTTCAAAGAGATATTGCAGTGGTAAGACAAGTTAAAGGCTTTCGTAGAGATGTTGGTGACTAGTTAGGACTTTCGTAGAGATATTGCAGCATGGTGACTAGATTAGAAATTTTCATAGAGATATTGCAGTATGGGTGACTAGTTAGGACTTTTGTAGAGATATTGCAGTATGGTGACTAGTTAGTACTTTCGTAGAGATATTGCAGTATGGTGACTAGTTAGTACTTTCAGAGATATTGCAGTATGGGTGACTAGTTAGTTCTTTCGTAGAGATATTGCAGTATGGTGACTAGTTAGACTTTCGTAGAGATATTGCAGTATGGTGACTAGTTAGGATTTTCATAGAGATATTGCAGTATGGTGACTAGTTAGTACTTTTTGTAGAGATGTTGCAGTATGGTGACTATTTATTACTTTTGTAGAGATATTGCAGTATGGCGACTAGTTAGTACTTTCATGTAGAGATATTGCAGTATGGTGACTAGTTAGGACTTTCAGAGAGATATTGCAGTATGGCGACTAGTTAGACTTTTTGTAGAGATATTGCAGGATGTTGACTAGTTAGGACTTTCGTAGAGATATTGCAGTATGGTGACTAGTTAGGGACTTTCGTAGATATTGCAGTATGGTGACTAGTTAGTATTTTCATAGAGATATTGCAGTATGGCGACTAGTTAGGACTTTGTAGAGATATTGCAGTATGGCAACTAGTTAGGACTTTCGTAGAGATATGGTGACTAGTTATGGTGACTAGTTAGCAGTACAGAGCGACCAGTTGGCGACAGTTAGGATTTTTTCGTAGAGATATTGCAGTATGGTGACTAGTTAGGACTTTCGTAGAGATATTGCAGTATGGTGACTAGTTAGTACTTTCGTAGAGATATTGCAGTATGGAGACCAGTTAGACTTTCATAGAGATGTTTGCAGTATGGTGACTAGTTAGGACTTTCCTTAGAGATATTGCGGTATTGACTAGTTAGTATCAAAGAGATATTGCAGTATGGTGACTAGTTAGTATTTCATAGAGATATTGCAGTATGGTGACCAGTTAGGATTTTCGTAGAGATATTGCAGTATGGTGACTAGTTAGACTTTCGTAGAGATATTGCAGTATGGTGACTAGTTAGGGACTTTTGTAGATATTGCAGTATGGTGACTAGTTAGGACTTTCATAGATATATTGCAGCATGGTGACTAGTTAGTACCTTACGTAGAGATATTGCAGTATGGTGACTAGTTAGGACTTTCGTAGAGATATTGCAGTATGGTGACTAGTTAGTATTTCAGAGATGTAGAGATATTGCAGTATGGTGACTAGTTAGTACTTTTTGTAGAGATATTGCAGCATGGTTAGACTTTCAGAGTTATGGCGACTAGTCGTAGAGATATTGCAGTATGGTGACTAGTTAGTACTTTCATAGAGATATTGCAGTATGGTGACTAGTTAGTACCTCTACATTTATTGTAGAGATTAGTTGGACTTTCGTAGAGATATTGTTGATTAGTTAGGACTTTCGTAGAGATATTGCAGTATGGCGACTGAGTTAGGACTTTCATAGAGATATTGCAGTATGGTGACTAGTTAGGACTTTCACAGAGATATTGCAGTATGGGTTGACTAGTTAGGACTTTGTAGAGATATTGCAGGATGGTGACCCGTTAGGACTTTCGTAGAGATATTGCAGTATGGTGACTCGTTGGGACTTTCGTAGAGATATTGCAGTATGGGTGACTAGTTAAGACTTTCAAAGAGATATTGCAGTATGGTGACAAGTTAAGGCTTTTCGTAGAGATATTGCAGTACGGGTGACTCGTTAGGACTTTCATAGAGATATTGCAGTATGGCGACTAGTTGGACTCTCATAGAGATATTGCAGTATGGGTGACTAGTTAGGACTTTCAAAGAGATATTGCAGTATGGCGACAAGTTACTTCTGCAGAGATATTGCAGTACGGTGACTAGTTAGTACTTTCTGTAGAGATATTGCAGTATGGGGTGACTAGTTAGGACTTTCGTAGAGATATTGCAGTATGGTGACTAGTTAGGACTTCGTAGAGATATTGCAGTATATGGTGACTAGTTAAAACTTTCAGAGATATGCGGCAGGATGGTGACTAGTTAGGACTTTCTGTAGAGATATTGCAGTATGGTGACTAGTTAGTACTTGGGTAGAGATATTGCAGTGGGTGACTAGTTAGGACTTTCAGAGATATTGCAGTATGGTGACTAGTTAGGACTTTCGTAGAGATATTGCATATGGTGACTAGTTAGACTTTCAGAGATATTGCAGTATGGTGACTAGTTAGGGACTTTTGTAGAGATATTGCAGTATGGTGACTAGTTAGGACTTTCGTAGAGATATTGCAGTATGGTGACTAGTTAGAGATTTTTCGTCAGAGATATTGTAGAGATATTAGTATGGTGACTAGTTAGGACTTTTGTAGAGATATTGCAGTATGGACTAGTTAGTATTAGAGAGATACTTTCATGGGTGAGATATATTGCATTATGGTTACCTAAGTTAGGACTTCGTAGAGATATTGCAGTATGGTGACTAGTTAGGACTTTCGTAGAGATATTGCAGTATGGCGACTAGTTAGGATTTTCAGAGATATTGCAGTATGGTGACTAGTTAGGACTTTCGTAGAGATATTGCAGTATGGTGACTAGTTAGGATTTTCTGTAGAGATATTGCAGTATGGTGACTAGTTAAGACTTTCATAGAGATATTGCAGTATGGAGATGTTGGAAGGCTTTCGTAGAGATATTTTATTATACGGAGATATTGCAGAGATATTGCATTAGTATGGCGACCAGTTAATTACTCGCAGAGATATTGCAGTATGGTGACTAGTTAGGACTTTCGTAGAGATATTGCAGTATGGTGACTAGTTAGGACTTTCATAGAGATATTGGTAGTATGGTGATTAGTTAGACTAGTTTTGTAGAGATATAAAAGGATGTTGACCAGTTAGGGACTTTCGTAGAGATATTGCAGTATGGTGACTAGTTAGGACATTTCGTAGAGATATTGCAGTATGGTGACTAGTTAGGACTTTCATAGAGATATTGCAGGATGGCGACCAGTTAGGACTTTATAGAGATATTGCAGTATGGGTGACTAGTTAGGACTTTCGTAGAGATATTGCAGTATGGTGACTAGTTAGTACTTTCCGTAGAGATATTGCAGTAATGGCGACTAGTTAGGACTTTCTAAAGAGATATTGTAGTATGGTGACTAGTTAGAGATATTGCAGTATGGTGAGATATTAGGGCATAGAGCAGTATGGTGACCAGTTAGGACTTTCGTAGAGATATTGCAGTATGGTGACTGAAGTTAGGACTTTGTAGAGATATTTGCAGTACTGGTGACTAGTTAAGCTTTTCGTAGAGATATTGCAGTATGGTGACTAGTTAGTACTTTCGTAGAGATATTGCAGTATGGTGACTAGTTAGGACTTTCATAGAGATATTGCAGCATGGCGACTAGTTAGGACTTTCGTAGAGATATTGCAGTATGGTGACTAGTTAGGACTTTTGTAGAGATATTGCAGTATGGTGACTAGTTAGGACTTCTGTAGAGATATTGCAGTATGGTGACTAGTTAGTAGTGCTCTCATAGAGATATTGCAGTATGGTGACTAGTTAGACTTTTGTAGATTTCTTGCAGAGATATTACAGAGATATTATGGTGACTAGTTAGGACTTTTGTAGAGATATTGTGCAGTGACTAGTTAGTACCTTGTAGAGATATTGCAGGGTGACTAGTTAGTATTTTCGTAGAGATATTGCAGTATGGTGACTTTTGTAGTTAGGACTTTTGTAGAGATATTGCAGTATGGTGACTAGTTAGACTTTCGTAAGAGAGATATTGCAGTATGGTGACTAGTTAGGACTTTGTAGAGATATTGCAGCATGGTGACTAGTTAGGACTTTCGTAGAGATATTGCAGTATGGTGACTAGATATTACAGCATGGTGACTTTTTCGTAGAGATATTGCAGTATGGTGACTAGTTAGGACTTTCGTAGAGATATTGCAGTATGGTGACTAGTTAGGATTTTTGTAGAGATATTGCAGCATGGTGACTAGTTAGTACTTTCGTAGAGATATTGCAGTATGGTGACTAGTTAGTACTTTCATGTAGAGATATTGCAGTATGGTGACTAGTTAGGACTTTCATAGAGATATTGACTAGTTAGGGTGACTGCAGAGATATTGTAGAGATATTGCAGGATGTTGACCAGTTAGGACTTTGTAGAGATATAGTAGAGGAGTATGGTGACTAGTTAGGACTTTCCTTAGAGATATTGCAGTATGGCGACTAGTTAGGACTTCTGTAGAGATATTGCAGTATGGCGACTAGTTAGGACATACGTAGAGATATTGCAGTATGGTGGACTAGTTAGGACTTTCGTAGAGATATTGCAGTATGGTGACTAGTTAGGACTTTCAAAGAGATATTGCAGGCATGTTGACTAGTAGGGACTTTCAAAGAGATATTGCAGCATGGTGACTAGTTAGGACTTTCATAGAGATATTGCAGTATGGTGACTAGTTAGGACTTTTGTAGAGATATTGCAGTATGGCGACTAGTTAGGACTTTCGTAGAGATATTGCAGTATGGTGACGTTAGTTAGAGATATTTATGGTGAGAGATTAGGACTTTCGTAGCAGTATGGACTAGTTAGTACTTTTGCAGAGATGTTGCAGTATGGTGACTAGTTAGTACTTAGAGATAGAGATATTGCAGTACGAAAAAAGGGTGACTAGTTAGGACTTTGTAGAGATATTGCAGTATGGTAAGACTATTGTTATGGTGACTAGTTTTCATAGAGATATTGCAATATGTTGATTAGTTAGGACTTTCGTAGAGATATTGCAGTATGGTGACTAGTTAGGATTTTCATAGAGATATTGCAGTATGGACTAGTTGGGACTTTCGTAGAGATATTGCAGCATGGGTGACTAGTTAGGACTTTTGTAGATATTGCAGTATGGGAGTTAGTTACAGAGATAGTTAGGACTTTTGTAGAGATATTGCAGTATGTTGACTAGTTAGGACTCGTAGAGATATTGCAGTATGGTGACTAGTTAGGACCTCGTAGAGATATTGCAGCATGGCGACTAGTTAGGACTTTCAAAGAGATATTGCAGTATGGTGACAAGTTAGGACTTTAGTAGAGATATTGCAGTATGGTGACTCGTTAGGACTTTCGTAGATATATTGCAGTATGGTGACTAGTTAGTAGACTTTCGTAGAGATATTGCAGTATGGTGACTAGTTAGGACTTTCCAAAGAGATATTGCAGCGGACTAGTTAGGACTTTCATAGAGATATTGCACGGTGACTAGTTAGGACTTTCTATAGAGATATTGCAGTATGGTGACTAGTTAGTTAGAGATGTTGCTGTGGTGACTTTCGTATATTGCAGTATGGTGACTAGTTAGTACTTTCAGAGATATTGCAGTATGGTGACTAGTTAGTACTTCTGCAGAGATATTGCAGTATATGGTGACTAGTTAGAACTTTTGCAGAGATATTGCAGTATGGCGACTAGTTAGCACTTTCGTAGAGATATTGCGAGTTGGTGACTATTTTGGTATATGGCGACTAGTTAGGACTTTCGTAGAGATATTGCAGTATGGTGACTAGTTAGGATTTTTGTAGAGATATTGCAGTATGGACCATTAGGACTTTTATAGAGATATATTGCAGTATGGGCGACTAGTTGGTACTTTCGTAGAGATATTGCAGTATGGTGACTAGTTAGGCACTTTCATAGAGATATTGCAGTATAAGTGACTAGTTAGGTTTTGTACAGAGATGTTGACCAGTTAGGGACTTTCTGCAGAGATATTTAGTATGGTGATATTGGGACTTTCGTAGAGATATTGCAGTATGGTGACTAGTTAGGACTTTCAAAGAGATATTGCAGTATGGTGACTAGTTGGGACTTTCGTAGAGATATTGCAGTATGGTGACTAGTTAGGACTCATAGAGATATTGCAGTATGGTGACTCGTTAGGACTTTCGTAGAGATATTGCAGTATGGTGACTAGTTAAGACTTTCAAAAGAGATATTGCAGTATGGGACGACTAGTTAAGGCTTTCGTAGAGATATTGCAGTATGGTGACTAGTTAGGACTTTCGTAGAGATATTGCAGTATGGTGACTAGTTAGGACTTTCTTAGAGATATTACAGTATGGTGACTGTTAGGACTTTTGTAGAGATATTGCAGTATGGTGACTAGTTAGTACTTTCGTAGAGATATTGCAGTATGGTGACTAGTTAGTATTTTGTAGAGATATTGCAGTATGGTGACTAGTTAGGACTTTCGTGCAGAGATATTGCAGTATGGTGACTAGTTAGGACTTTCGTAGAGATATTGTATGGTGACCAGTTAGACTCGTAGAGGTGCGATAACATGACTAGTTAGGACTTTCATAGAGATATTGCAGTATGGCGACTAGTTAGGACTTCACAAAGAGAGATATTGCAGTATGGTGACTCGTTAAGACTTTCGAGACATTGCAGTATAGTGACTCGTTAAGGACTTTCGTAGAGATATTGCAGTATGGTGACTAGTTAGACTTTTCAGAGATATTGCAGTATGTGACTAGTTAGACTTTTGTAGAGATATTGCAGTATGGTGACTAGTTAGGACTTTTCAGAGATATTGCAGTATGGTGACTAGTTAGGACTTTCATAGAGATATTGCAGCATGGTGACTAGTTAGGACTTTCGTAGAGATATTGCAGCATGGTTGACCAGTGGAAATATTGGTACTTTCTGCAGAGATATTGCAGCATGGTGACTAGTTAGAGATATTTCGTAGAGATATTGCAGTATGGTGACTAGTTAGTACTTTTGTAGAGATATTGCAGTATATGGTGACTAGTTAGGACTTTTGTAGAGATATTGCAGTATGGTGACTAGTTAGTACTTTCGTAGAGATATTGCAGTATGGTGACTAGTTAGACTTTCGTAGAGATATTGCAGTATGGTGACTAGTTAGGACTTTCGTAGAGATATATTGCATGGTGACTAGTTGGGACTTTCAGAGATATTTGCAGTATGGTGACTAGTTAGGACTTTCGTAGAGATATTGCAGTATGGTGACTCAAGTTGGGACTTTTCGTAGAGATATTGCAGCATGGGTGACTAGTTAGGACTTTCGTAGAGATATTGCAGCATGGTGACTCGTTAGGACTTTCTTTGTAGAGACATTGCAGTTATAGAGATTATGGACTAGTTAGACTTTCGTAGAGATATTGCAGTATGGTGACTAGTTAACACTTTCGTAGAGATATTGCAGTATGGTGACTAGTTAGGACTTTCGTAGAGATATTGCAGTATGGCGACTAGTTGGGACTTTCATAGAGATATTGCAGTATGGTGACTAGTTAGGACTTTTAGAGAGATATTGCAGTATGGTGACTAGTTAGGACTTTCGTAGAGATATTGCAGTATGGTGACTAGTTAAGACTTCGTAGAGATATTGCAGTATGGTGACAAGTTAGTTCTTTCGTAGAGATATTGCAGTATGGTGACTAGTTAGTACTTTCTTAGAGAGATTTGCAGTATGGTGACTAGTTAGGACTTTCAAAGAGATATTGCAGTATGGTGACTAGTTAGGACTTTTGTAGAGATATTGCAGTATGGTGACTAGTTAGTACTTTTGTAGAGATATTGCATGGCAACTAGTTAGGACTTTCAGCAGAGATATTGCAGCATGGGTGACTAGTTAGACCTTTTGTAGAGATATTGCAGTATGGTGACTAGTTAGTACTTTCGTAGAGATATTGCAGTATGGTGACTAGTTAGGATTTCGTAGAGATATTGCAGTATGGTGACTAGTTAGGACTTTGTAGAGATATTGCAGTATGGGTGACTACTTAGGATTTTCGTAGAGATATTGAGGTAGTATGAGACTAGTTAGGACTTTGTAGAGATATTGCAGTATGGCGACTAGTTAGGACTTTCGTAGAGATATTGCAGCATGGTGACTAGTTAGTATTTTGCAGAGATATTGCAGTATGGTGACTAGTTAGGACTTCGTAGAGATATTGCAGTATGGTGACTAGCTAGGATTTTCACAGAGATATTGCAGCATGGGTGACTAGTTAGGACTTTCGCAGAGATATTGCAGTATGGTGACAAGTTAGTACTTTTCGTAGAGATAGTTGCAGTATGGTGACTAGTTAGACTTTCTGCAGAGATATTGCAGTATGGTGACTAGTTAGAATTTCATAGAGATATTGCAGCATGGTGACTAGTTAGGAACTTTTTTCGTAGAGATATTGCAGTATGGTGACTAGTTAGTACTTTCATAGAGATATTGCAGTATGGTGACTAGTTAGGACTTTCGTAGAGATATTGCAGATGGTGACTAGTTAGGACTCATAGAGATATTGCAGTATGGCGACTAGTTAGGACTTTCCGTAGAGATATTGCGGTATGGTGACTAGTTAGTACTTTACAGAGATATTGCAGTATGGCATGGGGGACTTTCTATAGAGTTGCATGGCGACCAGTTAGGGACTTTTGTAGAGATATTGCAGTATGGCGACCAGTTAGTACTTTCAGAGATATTGCAGTATGGCGACTAGTTAGACTTTCGTAGAGATATTGCAGTATGGTGACTAGTTAGTACTTTTCAGAGATATTGCAGTATGGCGACTAGTTAGGACTTTCGTAGAGATATTGGGGCATGGTGACTAGTTAGGACTTTCATAGAGATATTGCAGTATGGTGACTCGTTAGGACTTTTGTAGAGATATTGCAGTATGGTGAGATAGAGATATTGCAGTATGGTGACTAGTTAGGACTTTCGTAGAGAAGAGATATTGCAGTATGGTGACTAGTTCGATCAAGACTTTCGTAGAGATATTGCAGTATGGTGACTACTTAGGACTTTCATAGAGATATTGCAGTATGGCGACTAGTTGGGACTTTTCATAGAGATATTACAGTATGGTGACTAGTTAGAACTTTTACAGAGACATTGCAGTATGGTGACTAGTTAGTACTTTCATAGAGATATTGCAGTATGGTGACTAGTTAGTACTTTCGTGACAGAGATATTGCAGCATGGGTGACTAGTTGAAACTTTCAGAGATATTGCAGTATGGTGACTAGTTAGTACTTCTATGAGATATTGCAGTATGGTGACTAGTTAGGACTTTCTGCAGAGATATTTGCAGTATGGTGACTAGTTAGGACTTTCGTAGAGATATTGCAGTATGGTGACTAGTTAGGATTTTCGTAGAGATATTGCAGCATGTGACTAGTTAGTTAGGATTTTCGTAGAGATATTGCAGTATGGTGACCAGTTAGTACTTCGCAGAGATATTGCAGTATGGTGACTAGTTAGTACTCTACAGAGATAGATATTGCATTATGGTGACTAGTTAGGACTTTACAGAGATTGCAGCGGATGACCAGTTAGGACTTTCATGCAGATTGCAGTATGGCAACTAGTTAGGACTCGTAGAGATATTGCAGTATGGTGACTAGTTAGGACTTCAGAGATATTACAAAGATATTGCAGAGATATGGCGACTAGTTAGGACTTCACTCTATAGAGATATCATAGCAGCAGTATGGTGACTCGTTAGGACTTTCGTAGAGATATTGCAGTATGGCGGACTCGTTAGGACTTTCGTAGAGATATTGCAGTATGGCGACTAGTTAGGACTTTCAGAGATATTGCAGTATGGTGACTATTTAGGCTTTCGTAGAGATATTGCAGTACGACTAGTTGACTAGAGATATTGCATGGCTGACTAGTTAGGAATTTCGTAGAGATATTGCAGTGGGTGACTAGTTAGACCTCATAGAGATATTACAGTATGGTGACTAGTTAGGACTTTTGTAGAGATATTGTAGTATGGCGACTAGTTAGGGACCTTTCGTAGAGATATTGCAGTATGGTGACTAGTTAGTACTTTCGTAGTGATATTGCAGTATGGTGACTAGTTAGGACTTTCAGGAGAGGCTGGCAGTATGGCGACCAGTTAGTACTTTTCGTAGAGATATTGCATGGTGACCAGTTAGGACTTTCATAGAGATATTTGATATGGTGACTAGAATTCAGAGAGACTTTTGGACCAGTTAGGATATTGCAGGATGGTGGACCAGTTTAGGGACTTTCCTTAGAGATATTGCAGTATGGTGACTAGTTAGGACTTTTCGTAGAGATATTTGCAGTATGGTGACTAGTTAGGTTTTTTGTAGATGTTGCAGCATGGCGACTAATTAGCACTTTCGCAGAGATATTGCATATGGTGACTCGTTGGGACTTTCATAGAGATATTACGTATGCTGACCAGCTAGGACTTTCGTAGAGATATTGCAAAATGGTGACTAGTTAAGTTTTCAAAGAGATATTGCAGTATGGTGGACAAGTTAAGGCTTTCGTAGAGATATTGCAGTATGGTGACTAGTTAGGACTTTAGAGATAATATTGTGGTATATTGCAGTATTGTACTTTCATAGGCGACTGGTTAGACTTTCATAGAGATATTACAGGGTATGGCGACTAGTTAGGACTTTTGTAGAGATATTGCAGTATGGTGACTAGTTAGGACTTTCGTAGAGATATTGCAGTATGGTGACCAGTTAGTACTTTCGTAGAGATATTGCAGTATGGTGACTAGTTAGTACTTTTTCGTAGAGACATTGACTAGTATGGTGACTAGTTAGACCTTTGTAGAGATATTGCAGTATGGTGACTAGTTAGGACTGCAGAGATATTGCATGGTGATTAGTTAGGTACTTGCATGGCGACTAGAGATGTTTGCAGAGATATTGGTGACTAGTTAGTACTGTCATAGAGATATTGCAGCATGGTGACTAGTTAGGACTTTTCGTAGAGATATTGCAGTATGGTGACTAGTTAGGACTTTGTAGAGATGTTGCAGTATGGTGACTAGTTTAGGACTTTCGTAGAGATATTGCAGTATGGCGACTAGTTAGGGATTTTCGTAGAGATATGTTGCAGTATGGTGACTAGTTAGTACTTTCATAGAGATATTGCAGTATGGCGACTAGTTAGGACTTTTCATAGAGATATTGTTAGGATGGTGACTAGTTAGGACTTTCATAGAGATATTGCAGTATGGTGACTAGTTAGGACTTTCGTAGAGATATTGCAGTATGGTGACTTGTTAGGATTTTGCAGAGATATTGCAGTATGGTGACTAGTTAGAGATATTGTAGCATAGATATTGCAGAGATATTGTGACTAGTTAGGACTTTGTAGAGATATTGCAGTATGGTGACTAGTTAGGACTTTTGTAGAGATATTGCAGAGATATGGATGTTGACTAGTTAGAGACTTTCTGTTAGAGAGAGATATTGCAGTATGGTGACAAGTTAGGACCTCCGTGAGATATTGCAGTATGGTGACTAGTTAGGACTTTCAGAGATATTGCAGTATGGTGACTAGTTAGGATTTTCGTAGAGATATTGCAGTATGGTGACTAGTTAGGACTTTTCATAGAGATATTGCAGTATGGTGACTAGTTAGGACTTTCGCAGAGATATTGCAGTATGGCGACTAGTTAGGACTTCGCAGAGATATTGCAGTATGGTGACTAGTTAGGACTTTCTAGAGATATTGCAGTATGGTGACTAGTTATACTTTCGTAGAGATATTGCAGTATGGTGACTAGTTAGGACTTTCATAGAGATATTGCAGTATGGTGACTAGTTAGGATTTTCGTAGAGATATTGCAGTATGGTGACTAGTTAGTACTTTCGTAGAGATATTGCAGTATGGTGACTAGTTAGTACTTTCATATAGAGATATTGCAGTATGGACTAGTTAGGACTTTAGAGATACTTTTCGTAGAGATATTGCAGTATGGTGACCAGTTAGTACTGCAGAGATATTGCAGTATGGTGACTAGTTAGTACTTTCATAGAGATATTGCAGTATGGTGACTAGTTAGGACTTTTGACAGAGATATTGCATGTTAGACTTCATAGAGATATTGCAGTATGGTGACTAGTTAGGACTTTGTAGAGATATTGCAGTATGGGACCAGTTAGACTTTGTAGAGATATTGCAGTATGGGTGACTAGTTTTCGTAGGATGGCTTGACTGTCTGGAGATATTGCAGTATGGTGACTAGTTAGGGACAAAGAGATATTGCAGTATGGTGACAAGTTAGAGATATTGCAGCATGGGTGACTAGTTAGGACTTTCATAGAGATATTGCATATGGTGACTAGTTAGGATATTACAGTATGGTGACTAGAGATATTAGAGATATGGTGACTAGTTAGGACTTTCTTACAGAGATATTGCAGTATGGTGACTAGTTAGAACTTTCGTAGAGATAGAGATATTGCAGTATATGGTGACTAGTTAGGACTTTTGTAGAGATATTGCAGTATGCTGACTAGTTAGACTTTTTCATAGAGATATTGCAGTATGGTGACTAGTTAGGACTTTCATAGAGATATTGCAGTATATGACTAGTTAGGACTTTCGTAGAGATATTGCAGTATGCTGACTAGTTAGGGATTTTCGTAGAGTTATTGGGCAGCATGGGAAAGTGGACTAGTTAGTATGGCGATTTTTGTAGAGATATTGCAGTATGGTGACTAGTTAGGACTTTCGTAGAGAGTATGGTGACTAGTTATGGTGACTAGATATTATGGTGACAAGTTTTTCAAAGAGATATTGCAGTATGGTGCCAGTTAGTTAGACTAGTTGGGACTTTGTAGAGATATTGCAGTATGGTGACTAGTTAGGACTTTCGTAGAGATATTGCAGTATGGTGACTAGTTAGTACTTTCATAGAGATATTGCAGTATGGTGACCAGTTAGACCCCTTCGTAGAGATATTGCAGTATGGTGGGACTTTACAGAGATATTGCAGCATGGTGACTAGTTAGTACTTTCGTAGAGATATTGCAGTATGGTGACTAGTTAGGACTTTCGTAGAGATATTGCAGTATGGTGACTAGTTAGTACTTTCGTAGAGATATTGCAGCATGGTGACTAGTTAGGACTTTCATAGAGATATTGCAGTATGGCGACTAGTTAGGACTTTCGTAGAGATATTGCAGTATGGTGACTAGTTAGGACTTTGGTGTAGAGATATTGCAGTATGGTGACTAGTTAGGACTTTCGTAGAGATATTGCAGTATGGTGACTAGTTAGGACTCACAGAGATATTGCAAGTATGGCGACCAGTTGGGACTTTTCGTAGAGATATTGCAGTATGGCGACTAGTTAGGACTTTCGTAGAGATATTGCAGTATGGGTGACTAGTTAGGACTTTCGTAGAGATATTGCAGTATGGTGACAGTTAGTTAGAGATATTTCAGTATGGTGACTAGTTAGACTTTTAGATATTGCAGTATGGTGACTAGTTAGGACTTTCGTAGAGATATTGCAGTATGGTGACGACAGAGATATTTGTATTATGGTGACTAGTTAGGACTTTGTAGAGATATTGCAGTATGGCGACTAGTTAGGACTTTCGTAGAGATATTGCAGTATGGTGACTAGTTAGGACTTTTTCGTAGAGATATTGCAGTATGCTGACTAGTTAGGACTTTCGTAGAGATATTGCAGCATGGTGACTAGTTAGTGACTAGTTTTCGTAGAGATATTGCAGTATGGGTGACTAGTTAGGACTTTCATAGAGATATTGCAGTATGGTGACTAGTTAGTACTTTCGTAGAGATATTGCAGTATGGTGACTACTTACAGGACTTTCATAGAGATATTGCAGTATGGTGACTAGTTAGTACTTTTCGTAGAGATATTGCAGTATGGTGACTAGTTAGGACTATTCAGTATAGAGATATTGCAGTATGGTGACTAGTTAGGATTTTCATAGAGATATTGCAGTATGGTGACTAGTTAGGACTTTCTAGTTAGAGATATTGCAGTATGGTGACTAGTTAGTACTTTCGTAGAGATATTGCAGTATGGTGACTAGTTAGGACTTTCATATTAGATATTGCAGATATATGGTAACTAGTTAGGACTTTCGTAGAGATATTGCAGTATGGTGACTAGTTAGGACTTTCGTAGAGATATTGCAGTATGGTGACTAGTTAGGATTTTCATAGAATATTGCAGCATGGTGACTAGTTAGTACCTTCGTAGAGATATTGCAGTATGGTGACTAGTTAGTACTTTCATAGAGATATTGCAGTATGGTGACTAGTTAGGACTTCCATAGAGATATTGCAGTATGGTGACTAGTTAGTACTTTCATAAAGATATTGCAGTATGGTGACTAGTTAGGACTTTCATAGAGATATTGCAGTATGGCAACTAGTTAGGATTTTCGTAGAGATATTGCAGTATGGTGACTAGTTAGGACTTTCATGGTGACTAGTTAGATAGAGATTGCAGTATGGTGACTAGTTAGGACTTTCATAGAGATATTGCAGTATGGTGACTAGTTAGGACTCTGCAGAGATGGGACTGACTAGTTATACTTATAGAGATATTGCAGTATGGTGACCAGTTAGTACTTTACAGAGATATTGGGCATGGTGACTAGTTAGACTTCTGCAGAGATATTGCAGTATGGTGACTAGTTAGACTTTCATAGAGATGTTGCATAGAGTATGGTGACTAGTTAGGACTTTCGTAGAGATATTGCAGTATGGTGACTAGTTAGGACTTTTAATAGAGATATTGTAAGTATGGTGACTAGTTAGGACCCCATAGAGATATTGCAGTAATGGCGACTAGTTAGGACTTTCATAGAGATATTGCAGTATGGCGACTAGTTAGGTTATTGCAGTATGGCGACTAGTTAGGACTTTCATAGAGATATTGCAGCATGGCGACTAGTTAGGATTTCTGCAGATATTGCAGCATGGTGACTAGTTAGTACTTTCATAGAGATATTGCAGTATGGCGACTAGTTAGGTACAGATATTTTCGACTAGAGATATTGCAGTATAGTGACTAGATTAGCTGACTTTCTTTTACAGAGATATTGCAGTATGGTGACTAGTTAGGACTTTCAGAGATATTGCAGTATGGTGACTAGTTAGGACTTTGTGCAGAGATATGACTGCAGTCGTAGCTGACAGTATAGTTAGGACTTTCATAGAGATATTGCAGTATGGCGACTAGTTAGGACTTTGTAGAGATATTGCAGTATGGACTATTTGACTAGTTAGTGACTTTAGAGATAGAGTTGATAGAGATATTGCAGTATGGTGACTAGTTAGGACTTTCGTAGAGATATTGCAGTATGGTGACTAGTTAGGACTTTGTAGAGATATTGCAGTATGGGTGACTAGTTAGGACTTTCGTAGAGATATTGCAGCATGGTGACTAGTTAGGATTTTCATAGAGATATTGGGTATGGTGACAAAGTTAACTTTTTGTAGAGATATTGCAGTATGGTGACTAGTTAGTATTTTCGTAGAGATATTGCAGTATGGTGACTAGTTAGGACTTTACGGTAGAGATATTGCAGAGTATGCTGACTAGTTAGGACTTTCTTACAGAGATATTGCAGCATGGTGACTAGTTAGAATTTCATAGAGATATTGCACTATGACTAGTTAGGACTTTCGTAGAGATATTGCAGTATGGTGACTAGTTAGGACTTTAGAGATAGAGATATTGCGTAGAGATATGCAGTATGGTGACTAGTTAGGGACTTTTGTAGAGATATTGCAGTGGCGACTAGTTAGGACTTTCATAGAGATATTGCAGTATGGTGACTAGTTAGGATTTTGTAGAGATATTGCAGTATGGCGACTAGTTAGTACTTTTGTAGAGATGTTGCAGTATGCTGGACTAGTTAGTACTTTCAGAGATATTGCTGTATGGTGACTAGTTAGGACTTTGCATAGAGATATTGCAGTATGGTGACTAGTTAGGATTTTCGTAGAGATATTAGGCATATGGTGACTAGTTAGGGTTTTTGTAGAGATATTGCAGTATGGCGACTAGTTAGTACTTTCGTAGAGATATTGCAGTATGGTGACTAGTTAGGACTTTTCACAGAGAGATATTGCAGTAGGATTTCGTAGAGACAAGTTAGGACTTCATAGAGATAGAGACTAGTTGCAGTGAGATATTGCAGTATGGTGACTAGTTAGGACTTTCGTAGAGATATTGCAGTATGGTGACTAGTTGATACTTTCATAGAGATATTGCAGTGGACTAGTGACTTGCAGAGTTGCAGTATGGGTGAGTTTTTCGTAGAGATATTGTAGTATGGTGACTAGTTAGGACTTTTGTAGAGATATTGCAGTATGGTGACTAGTTAGTACTTTCGTAGAGATATTGCAGTATGGTGACTAGTTAGACTTTAGAGATATTACAGTATGGTGACTAGTTAGTACTTTCATAGAGATATTGCAGTATGGTGACTTGTTAGGATTTTCGTAGAGATATTGCAGTATGGTGACTAGTTAGGACTTTGTAGAGATATTGCAGTATGGTGACTAGTTAGTACTTTTGTAGAGATATTGCATTATGGTATGACTAGTTAGGACTTTTGTAGAGATATTGCAGTATGGTGATAGTTAGGATTTTCGTAGATATTGCAGTATGGTGAGTTAGGACTTTCGTAGAGATATGCATGACTAGTTAGACTTGCAGAGATATTGCAGCATGGTGACTAGTTGGGACTTTCGTAGAGATATTGCAGTATGGCGACTAGTTAGGACTTTCACAGAGATATTGCAGTATGGCGACTAGTTAGGACATTTCCTAGAGATATTGCAGTATGGCGACTAGTTAGTACTTTTCGTAGAGATATTGCAGCATGGTGACTAGTTAGGACTTTCGTAGAGATATTGCAGTATGGTGACTAGTTAGGATTTTCGTAGAGATATTGCAGTATGGTGACTAGTTAGGACTTTCATAGAGATATTGCAGTATGGCAAACTAGTTAGGACAAGTTCTTTGCAGAGATATTGCAGTATGGTGACTAGTTAGGACTTTCGTAGAGATATTGCAGTATGGTGACTAGTTAGTACTTTCATAGAGATATTGCAGTATGGTGACTAGTAGTACAGAGATAGATATTTAGTTAGGACTTTCGTAGAGATATTGCAGTATGTTGACTAGTTAGTACTTTCATAGAGATATTGCACTATGGTGACTAGTTAGGACTTTCGTAGAGATATTGCATTATGGTGACTAGTTAGTACTTTTCCTTAGAGATATTGCAGTATGGTGACTAGTTAGGACTTTCTATAGAGATATTGCAGTATGGTGACTAGTTAGTACTTTCATAGAGATATATGGCGACTAGTTAGAGATATGACTGGTGTTAGGACTTTCGTAGAGATATTGCAGCATGGTGGACTAGTTAGGACTTTCGTAGAGAGATATTGCAGTATGGCGACTAGTTAGGACTTTCGTAGAGATATTGCAGTATGGCGACTAGTTAGGACATTCATAGAGATATTGCAGTGACTAGTTAGGACTTTCATAGAGATATTGCAGTATGGTGACTAGTTAGTACTTACAGAGATATTGCAGTATGGTGACTAGTTAGGACTTTCGTAGAGATATTGCAGTATGGGTGACTAGTTAGGACTTTCATAGAGATATTGCAGTATGCTGACTAGTTAGGACTTTCGTAGAGATATTGCAGTGGCGACTAGTTGGTAGAGATACTAGTTAGTATTTTCATAGAGATATTGCAGTATGGCGACTAGAAGGGACTTTCTGTAGAGATATTGCAGCATGGTGACTAGTTAGGACTTTCATAGAGATATTGCATTATGGCGACTAGTTAGGACTTTTGTAGAGATATTGCAGTATGGTGACTAGTTAGTACTTTCATAGAGATATTGCAGTATGGGTGACTAGTTAGACTTTCGTACAGAGATATTGCAGTATGGTGACTAGTTAGGACTTTCGTAGAGATATTGCAGTATGGTGACTAGTTAGTACTTTCGTAGAGATATTGCAGTATGGTGACTAGTTAGACTTTCATAGAGATATTGCAGTATGCTGACTAGTTAGGACTTTCGTAGAGATATTGCAGTATGGTGACTAGTTAGGATTTTCGTAGAGATATTGCAGTATGGGTGACTAGTTAGGACTTTCATAGAGATATTGCAGTATGGCGACTAGTTAGATTTTTCGTAGAGATATTGCAGTATGGTGACTAGTTAGGACTTTTGTAGAGATATTGCAGTATGGCGACTAGTTAGGACTTTCGTAGAGATATTGCAGTATGGGGTGATCTAGTTAGAGATATTGCAGTATGGAGATATTATATTGTACGGTGACTAGTTAGGACTTTCCGAGATATCAGAGATATTGCAGTATGGTGACTAGTTAGTATTTTTCATAGAGATATTGCATATGGTGACTAGTTAGGACTTTGTAGAGATATTGCAGTATGGTGACTAGTTATATTTTCTTAGAGATATTGCAGTATGGTGACTAGTTAGGACTTTTGTAGAGATATTGCAGTATGGTGACTAGTTAGGACTTTCGTAGAGATATTGCAGTATGGTGACTAGTTAGGACTTTGTAGAGATATTGCAGTATGGTGACTAGTTAGGATTTTCGTAGAGATATTGCAGTATGGTGACTAGTTAGGATTTTTCATAGAGATATTGCAGTATGGCGACTAGTTAGGGATTGAGACTATTGTATTAGATAGTTGCTTTTGTAGAGATATTATGGCGACTAGTTAGTACTTTCGTAGAGATATTGCAGTATGGTGACTAGTTAGGATTTTCGTAGAGATATTGCAGTTAACTGACTAGTTAGGACTTTCGTAGAGATATTGCAGTATGGTGACTTGTTAGTTAGAGATATTGCAGTATGTTGACTTTAGACTTTTGTAGAGATATTGCAGTATGGCGACTAGTTAGTACTTTCGTAGAGATATTGCAGTATGGCGACAAGTTAGGACTTTCGTAGAGATATTGCAGTACGGTGACTACTTAGGACTTTCATAGAGATATTGCAGTATGGCGACTAGTTAGGACTTTCGTAGAGATATTGCAGTATGGTGACTAATTAGGACTTTCATATAGATATTGCAGTATGGTGACTAGTTAGGACTTTCATAGAGATATTGCAGTATGGCTGACTAGTTAGGACTTTCGTAGAGATATTGCAGTATGGTGACTAGTTAGGATTTTCATATAGATATTGCACTTCATAGAGATATGGTGACTAGTTAGGACTTTAGTAGAGATATTGCAGCATGGCGACTAGTTAGTACTTTCACAGAGATATTGCAGTATGGCGACTAGTTAGTACTTTCCTAGAGATATTGCAGTATGGTGACTAGTTAGGACTTTTCAGAGATATTGCAGTATGGCGACTAGTTAGGACTTTGAGATTTCGTATTTTAGAGATATTGCAGGTGACTAGTTAGGACTTTCGTAGAGATATTGCAGTATGGTGACTAGTTAGGACTTTCAGAGATAGATATTGCAGTATGGTGACTAGTTAGGACTTTCGTTAGAGATATTGCAGTATGGTGACTAGTTAGGACTTTCATAGAGATATTGCAGTATGGTGACTAGTTAGGACTTTCATAGAGATATTGCAGTATGGCGACTAGTTAGGACTTTCGTAGAGATATTGCAGTATGGTGACTAGTTAGGACTTTTGTAGAGATATTGCAGTATGGTTGACTTATAGAGTTAGTGACTTTCTTTCGTAGAGATATTGCAGTATGGTGACTAGTTAGTACTTTCAGAGATATTGCAGTATGGTGACTATTAGTACTTTACAGAGATATTGCATATGGTGACTAGTTAGGATATTGCAGTAGAGAGTTAGTATTGCATAGAGATGGTGACTAGTTAGGACTTTCATAGAGATATTGCAGTATGATGACTAGTTAGGACTTACAGAGATATTGCAGTATGGTGACTAGTTAGGACTTTCATAGAGATATTGCAGTATGGTGACTAGTTAGGACTTTCATAGAGATATTGCAGTATGGGTGACTAGTTAGACTTTCGTAGAGATATTGCAGTATGGTGACTAGTTAGTACTTACAGAGATATTGCAGTATGGTGACTAGTTAGAACTTTCGTAGAGATATTGCAGTGGCGCATGGTGACTAGTTAGGACTTTCATAGAGATATTGCAGTATGGCGACTAGTTAGGACTTTCATAGAGATATTGCAGTATGGCGACTAGTTAGGACTTTCATAGAGATATTGCAGTATGGCGACTAGTTAGGACTTTCGTAGAGATATTGCAGTATGCTGACTAGTTAGGACTTTCGTAGAGTTATTGCAGTATGGTGACTAGTTAGGATTTTTGTAGAGATATTGCAGTATGCTGACTAGTTAGGACTTTCGTAGAGATATTGCAGTATGGTGACTAGTTAGGATTTTCGTAGAGATATTGCAGTATGGTGACTAGTTAGGACTTTTGTAGAGATATTGCAGTATGGCCACTAGTTAGTACTTTCGTAGAGATATTGCAGTATGGTGACTAGTTAGTACTTTCATAGAGATATTGCTGTATGCTGACTAGTTAGGACTTTCGTAGAGATATTGCAGTATGGTGACTAGTTAGGATTTTCGTAGAGATATTGCAGTATGGTGACTAGTTAGGACTTTTGTAGAGATATTGCAGTATGGCGACTAGTTAGTACTTTCGTAGAGATATTGCAGTATGGCGACTAGTTAGGACTTTCGTAGAGATATTGCAGTACGGTGACTACTTAGGACTTTCATAGAGATATTGCAGTATGGCGACTAGTTAGGACTTTCGTAGAGATATTGCAGTATGGTGACTAGTTAAGACCTCTCGTAGAGATATTGAAGTATGGTGACTAGTTAGGACTTTCATAGAGATATTGTAGTATGGCGACTAGTTAGGACTTTCGTAGAGATATTGCAGTATGGTGACTAGTTAGGACTTTCGTAGTGATATTGCATTATTAGGATGGATGTAGTGAAAAAGTAAGTAAGAATGCTTAGTTTTAGTGTAAGGAATATTATGCTATGTTTGGGTCATATAAATGTTGAATTTAGGAGTATTTGATTTACTCAAGTATTTCCATTCTACGCATCAGTATTTAATAAACCTCTTCTTCTTTTTCCTCTATCTTGACTTCGATAATCTCTGTAACTATGGCCTTCTCAATTCTCGGCTATTTTGTACAAAGACAACATTTCAACAATCTTACATTCTAAAAATATTTTATGGTTTTAAATAACCTGTAAAAGGTTGATAAACCGTAAAAACAATCATCTATTCACATGTATGATATCATAAGTTACGGTACCATAACACTAATATTTAAAAACTGAACATGATCATTTATAATCCCAGATTTTGTTCTCAATCATAATGGTGCTAATAATTTATCATCCCGAGCCATTTGATCAAACATCAGAATATTTTGCGGGGAACGATTAAAAAATGAGGAACACCGTGTGAAAATCCGGTTGATATATGTGACGAATATTATGTGATATTCTGCATTTCTGTTCTTCTTGCCTTCTTAAATGAATATCTTAACGAATAGCCGAAAGCGCTTGATCAGAAATCTATGGACAGTTCTTGCAAACACTGTCTATTGAATTATGTCCATTCAAAAGAACTACCAAGTAAAATAAATTTTAGAAAATTCATGTTTCTGTCCTTTAATCAAGCATAAACTGCTGTATAACTACAAACTGTGTGCGTTATGAAATATATATATATATATATATATATATATATATATATATATATATATATATATATATATATCACGCATTGAGTGATAGTGTTAATAAAATAGTGCTCGATGTAATATAACGCAGCTATAAATTATAAATTAGCCCTCACCAGTAGCACGACTCGGAGTTTAATACACAACGCTATCTTCAGATGCTGGATTTTGCCTAACATTTACATAATTTAATTTTTTTTAAATATATTTGTTATTGCAAATGTGGAGCCGTCCATATTTTGTACGAGGGTTGTTGTCTAAAAAATTGGTATTTTATATTTAAAATACACACACACACACACACACACACACATATATATATATATATATATATGTTAATTTAGTTTCTTTTTTCCAGGTTTTCAGATAAGACGTGTAGCCATGTGTCGTAAGAATCAGTGAAAAAAGCTTTGAGTTATTCAGCTAGAAAGAGAATAGGTTAAAATCGTTTTATGTCAGCCCCACTGTCTTCTCAACTGATCAATGATGAGAGGAAAAAATCATTCAGGACTTCAGTAATGGTATCAACATTCATGCCCTGGCTTCCATCTTCAAAGTCCATTCAAGAAACATGAGGACAGGTCAAGATGTCCGTGTTATTTTCATTTTTGAATAACCTGTTTATCCATCGCACCCCCCCTCTCTCTCTCTCCACACACACACACACACACACACACACACACACATATATATATATATAAATATATGTATATATAATCTTGCCTTCCATCAGCATGGGGAAAATTGTCTAACAAGGCACAGTGAATTAACGTTCCTAGTAGCAGACCTAGCAGTTGATTCAATATAATCATTAAACTTCTTGTCAGTGGAAAATGTAAGGCCATGAAGACTCAATGACTTTCTCTTTTGGAGGTTAGGATCAGCCACAGTGATGGAAGATTTAAATGTTCTGTAATACGATTAAAAGAGCGAAATTTAGTTTTGGCATGCATTAAAATTAACAAACCATATATTACGTGTAGTTTACTCCCATGTGCATATTTAGTTTACTCATGTTATGTTTCCCGTTAGCAACACATTGCTGGTCACTTTTGAGATCAGCTTCCAATTTGGCGAAACCATCAGATTTACCGTTGAGACTGAAGAAAATAGTAGACCCATCAGTACAGATGACATCGTGAAGGTCGTCGAGGAAAATTATAAACAAATTAATTCCAAGGATAGATCCCTGGTGGATATTGTAAAGAGATCTAGATGAGAGGCCATTCAAGACAACTTTTTTTTCATTTGATAAGAAAGATTGAATCAAATAAAAATTTCGGCCAGAAATACCATAACCCTTTGACATTTAAAGAAGACTAACCCACCATTCCCTGTTAAGTGTCTCCAATAAGACAAGCTGGGGACTGTAATCTACAAAAAGGCGTCTGGAATTTATCAAAAGAAATATTTCTTAAAGATGACGCTCGACGACGTGTTTTTGTTCTTTTGGTCATTATGAAAATTCCTTTTTGATTTCCTACTCTGGACATAGCTACAAAATCTGACCATGAGAGAAGCGTTTAAATAATTATTTTTCTGCAACATTCATAATAATTTATAAATCAAATTTAATATTTTTTTTACATCTTAAAAAATATCTAAAGTAAGTAAAGCGTAAATACCATTGTTGTTTTGTTCCGTTGACGAAAGATGGGGACGCACAGACAAAATTTAACCTTATACGAAATTTAAAAGTTAAATTTATAATATTTTACAAATATCTTTTATTTTTGCTTAATAAACCAAACGAACATTTGGGAGTTCAATAAACGTTGGGAGACTTCAGTCTACTGACCTTGTGCCAGTATTAGTTTAGGGCAAATGTTGACAACAATCTCACAAAGCACTAGTTGCGACCTACTTTAACTAGGCTTGTCTGCAATAGTCTTGAGACGCCTCCCAGAGAGCAATTATTTATAATCTTTTCTTTGCATTGGATGTCGATGCTAGAGTATGGTGGCTTCCTTTCATACGAAGTTAAATCAAGGAAATATGCACAAACGTAGATATATATGAAGAAAAAAAACGAAATAGGGAGAGAGAAACGGAAGCAGAAAGAGAGGAAAAAGAAAGTAAGATAGAAAATGAGGGTAGGAGATTAAGAAAGAGAGGGAGATAGAGGGAAAGAGAATACAAGAGAGAAGGAGAGAGGGAAAAAGAGGATGAGAAAGAGATAGCAAGAAGAAAAAAAAACAAAACAGTAAATATAGCAATAAAGAGAGTAGCAACGAGAGAGAGAGAAAGAGAGAGAGAGAGAGAAGGATAAAGAAATAGAAAGAAAAAATCTAATGACAGAAAAGGATATGGAAGAGGAGAAAGCGCAGGAGAGAGAAAGAGAGGGGACGGAATAGAGAAAATGTAAGAAAGCTAGAGACGTAAAGAAAGAGAATGGGGAGAAATATGAGAGAAAAGTGAATATGACGGAGAAGGAGAAAGAAAGAAAGAAAGAAAGAAAGAAAGAAAGAAAGAAAGAAAGAAAATGATGGTGAAAGAGGCGAGAAAAAGAGAAGGTAAAGACAGAAAGGAAGATACTGAAATAGTGGGGCGAAAGAGAAAGAAGAAAAAAGAGAATTAGAGAAAAGGAGATTAAGAGAGAATGAAAGACATTCCGAGAGAACGAGAGTGAATGTGTGTGAGTGAGTGAGTGAGTGAGAGTGAGTGAGTGAGTGAGTGAGTGAGTGAGTGAGTGAGAAACTAGAATAAATTCATCCAGGGTATATGGTAGCTAATAGAGACCAATTTCAGAATAGTTCGGAGCTATGGTGTATGGCTGGACGCCAACGATGCCCCGATAAAATTCGACAGAAGACTTCCAGCAAATCTTTCGTCGATAAACTGCTTCTTTTCATCTCCATATGATGTGCTTACCCGGCTTGAGGTGGGCTTGAGATACGTGGTTGGAACACTTATGGAGAGAGGTGCATGCAATCTTTGCTGTTGGGATGAAGCTCCATATTCCTTGGGTGACGTATGTTGCAAGAACTCACCGTTGTTCATGAAAAATATAATTCTGAGGTGAATCCGTTTTATATTTCACGGACTATTCAGCGAGTATCTCAATAATTCTTGTTTTTATCTCAACGATTTTGTGAAAGCGTTTGATCAAGAAGAACCATTGTAGCGAAAAACAATTCTGGAAACCTAACCGCTTGATATATAAATCCTCTCTGCGTTAAATTCGATGGCAAAATCAATCAGTTTCTTTTTTAATCTCTGATGTTGCCATAGAGATTTTTCATTCCTTCACTTGAACAATATTAAAAGCTTGTTTTGACGGGATGATGCCATAAATACGCAGTTATACCTGTTTCTATTTATTCAAAGCGTAGTTAAATTCTGTCTCCGAAATGGAGTGAGTACACCTTCCAGAAAGCAAGCGATGTATTAACCCCTTCCCCGGCGTTGACGTGTTTATACATTTTACTGAAAGCGTCTTCTTCGGACACGGGCGAATAAACAGCTACAAACGTGTTTATATGTCGATTTGATTCTTTTTATGCCTTTCTGAACATGAGACGTGTCCAATTGTCGAATCCTGCGTCTGGTCGAGGTGTTAGCCACCGCTCAGGTACTTCAAGGTGCCTCAGTTTCTTAGTTACAATATCGAAAACAAATAAAAAAAATGTCTGAAAATGAAACGCTTATCCCAAAATAATTGGCGATGAAGAGCTTAAGAAATGGGATGTCCTAGCAAACAAATAAAACAGTGCTGATCGGCTATGTAATATCTAATCACCTATATAATATTGAATGATACAGAATCACCTCACAGGCGAAAAAGTGTCCCGAAGCGACAGAAATGTGGTATGAATTATGTTCTGTGGTCATCAAAACCAGTCAAGTACAAATATTTATTTGACTGTGTATCGTAAGAGACCCCGGAATGTTTTAATTACTGAACAAGTTCTTTTGATATTGCAAACAAGATTAATGATTAAAATTAAGAAATATTAGTGCTTATAGATTTACATAAAAAGCTTAAAGGTTTAAATTAAATGTTAAAAGAAATTAAATGCATGGATATAAAAAAAAAAAAGTAAAAATTTCAAAAAGTTATCGGAAGGGGGCACATTTTTGGGACATAATATATATATATATATATATATATATATATATATATATATATATATATATATATATATAGTGTTGGGGCAGCGGGTCATTGTTCAAAACATATATTGTTAAATATAACTATTATGTTTGCTCATGAGCTGTTCTAAGCTTCATATAGTGGCTTCAATTTCGGGAGAAAATAAAGGAAAAAACTGTCCAACAGCATAATAAAACATATGCAAATGTTGGACAGTTTTTGTCTTTATTTACCCCCTAATTTAAAGCAACTATGCGAGGCTTAAAACATAATAGACATTAGCTGTCTTTTATATTTAACAATATACAGTAGCGTCCAAAACTAAGGGACAAAATTTTAAAACCTAATATTTGTTAGAAATAAAAACTGTGAAAAGCTTTTGGACGTTCCAAATTTGAAAATAAATAGATAATTGTTATAATTCTTTTTCTATCCTTTGCAAATGATTCAAATCTTAGTATGTTATTATGGATGATAACGACTACCAGTTGTCAAAATTTCAGCTTTTCACAGTTGTTATTTCTAACAAATATTAGGTTTTAAAATTTTGTCCCTTAGTTTTGGACGCTACTGTATATATATTATTCCGAGAACTTTCGACATAAGCATGATGTCATCAACAGGGTGTTGTTTTTTTTTTTTAAATGAATATGTATCAACATGGTAATTTTCTCTATTACTTCTCTTAATAAAGAAAGAAATATGTAGCAATTTCTTTTTATGCGGCCTCATTCCCAATAAGCATTATACATAACGTCAGTTTAGACCATTTCAAACTGCCAGCTGCCCAAAGAATATCAGGATGCAGACAAAGGAATTCTATCACACAGACACCACATCTGTTCTTCATAATGACTGCGAAAGTCGAAAGGACTTGAAGAAAAATAACAAAATATGAACTTCAGACAGTTTATCCAAAAATTTAAGCACAATACTAAACACCTTAACGAGGAGTTGGAAAAATAGAAAATAAAAATTAACAGGCAAAAGTTTCTTTTTAAAAAAAGTTGTTTGGGTGAATACTTGCTGCCTAAATATACCTTATTCACCCCCATATATATATATATATATATATATATATATATATATATATATATATATATATATATATATATATATATATATATATATATATATATATATTTTATCATATAGACAAAAACCATTTTACTCGCCATTTTCGTTTCTCACCCGTCGAAGTGCAGTTGAAATGCACTGAAACCAAGTTGCATCTTTGTAGTCAGTAAAATGGTTTTGTCTATATGATAAAATTATAATAAAGGAATAATTATCGTTCTACTATCGTATCGAGCCCTCTTATGGATTAATGCTGTGAACGTTGGAATTAAATATTACTTTCGTTCTCATTGATCGTATATATATATATATATATATATATATACTAGTTTGTTCTACTAGCCAATATACCCAAGGTTTTTCCAAGCGAGTACCACCATATTTATATATATATATATATATATATATATATATATATATATATATATATATATATATATATTTGTATTTTTCATTGTTATAATTAATATTATTATTAGTATCCAGTCATTGCGATAGCTGCATCTAATATACTTATTATGTAACTGATCACTTTTTGGGTGACTGACGAATCTTTAAAGTTAGAAGTGTATTTTGAGATTTAAATGAACCCACCATGCAGTAAAATTATTTCAACAAAGCGAGAACGAGAAAAGATATTAAAATCATAGAAAAAGAAAAAAATGATTTTATACTAAGAACAACTTTTGGGCTATGACAATAGAAAAAAAAATCACACAAGATCAGTAATAGACTAGTTCTGAAACTAAAGACATACAAAACTGTGCGTTAAACGAACTTAAAAATTTCTTTCCATCCTTAAATCTGTATCAGATAATATTAGATCGAGGACATCATTGAATCTATATTATATAACATTAGATGTCGGACATCACTGCATCAATATTACAGATGATTAGATCTAGTCATCATTGAATCTATATTAGATAAGATTAGATGTACGACATCACTGAATCTATATCAGATAAGATTAGACTGAGGACATCATTGAATCAAATTAGGTAAGATTAGATGTAGGTCATCCTTAAATCTATATTAGCGAAGATTAAATCTAGGACATCATTGAATCTATATTAGATAAGATTAGATCAAGACATCATTGAATCAATAATAAATAAGATTAGATGTAGGATATCAATGAATCCATATTAGATAAGATTAGATCTAAGACATGATTGAATCAAATTAGATAAGATTAGATCAAGAACATCACTGAATCAAATTAGATAAAATGATATCTAGGATATCATTCAATCTATATTAAATAAGATTTGATCTAGGACATAATTGAATCTATATTAGATAGGATTAGATGTACAGCATAATTGCATCTATATTAGAGGAGATTAGATCTAGTTTGGGAATATAGAAATTTCTGTACCGCGATGGAATCATTTTTGAAAAAAGAAAATATTTTTTAATATTATACTCTACTGTTTGTATGGAACACTATTTTTTTTAAATAAAAATAATTACTACGAACACCGGATTATAAATCTCACTGACATTTCTTGTTATTTTTATATATATATATATATATATATATATATATATATATATATATATATATATATATATATATATTAAAAAAACAGACCACTTTGTTCCATTATAATAATTTATTTCACCAGAGCCCTTAAAGGACGCCGGATCTGGTGAAATAAATTATTATACCTTAAAGTGGGCTGTTTTTCTTTAAAATATTAGCTTTGGATTTATATTGAGCTCTCAGGATTTCATCCTCATTTGGATTACCCATACGGATTACCAAGTTTTTCATAACTTAATATATATATATATATATATATATATATATATATATATATGGGATATGTGCAAAAAGTTTTCGTATGACGCACGCGTTTTTGTCTCTGAGGACTTCATCAGACTTAAACGCAATCGTTGACAATATATTTATATCAACCAAATAAACGAATGAATTGAAAAAAAATCTATTTTTAAATATTTGAAATAAACCTATTTCGATCAAGATCTAAGGGGCTAAACGCGTCGGCCGGAAGCTTTTCCACTTTGTCATACAATTTTCCTCCATATAATATCAATCTATTTATCTTTTTTTAAAAATCAGAATCACCCCCAACTTAGCTAGTAATGCCACTAAAACATAAGGCTTTACAGGGTGTGGAAGAATTTGGAACAGAAACATTAATAATGAGCAGGAAGAGAAGAGAGTAACGAAGTCGGAAGTAGATAGCGATTGATATTGCATTTAAACTTTTTCAGATTAAAGTTGCCTGGAAAGTATGGATCCGGAATGGACTTCCACAAGCGAGAAGTGCGAGAGAAGTAACTGTTACCATAGAATTTACGGTTACATCTAGCCAACTCAACTTGGAAATGTTGAGATCTCAGTCTAGTATTCTGCCTAAATTTTAAAAGGCTCAGTACCATAATGAAGAGCTAATTCGAACAATTACCCCGAAAGTATTTATAGAAAGGCACAGGGAAGCAACTTAGAGCACCCAGATCTTTGGATCTTATCAAGGAGCTCAAGGTAAATAGCAAGGGTACCAGTCCACATGTGGCAGCAATATTCTAAGCATGAACGAATGGTAGACTTATAGATATGTAAGATAGATTCTGGAGAGAAAAATCATCTTGTCCGAAGTAGGGAACCGATTTTCTTAGCAGCTGACCTAGCAATAGATTCAGTATAATCTATCCACTTCATATCACAATTGAAGATGAGCCCAAGATGGCGCAACGAGTCAATTTCCTAAAGGATAGAATCAACCATGCTGATAGAAAGGGGTCTCTCAGGTGATTAAGAGAGAGAAGTTTAGCTTTTGGAGTGTTAAAATTAACAAGCCATATTTTGCCCCAAGTAATTACGGATATGAACTCGTTCTGGACATCGGCAGACACTTTGACCATGTCAGACTGCTAAGTCCTACTATCGAGGCTGGAGAGGGCTGTGAAATACAAAGAAAAACTTTTTTCGCGATTTCTTCCTTTCTGGGTGGGTGACGTCTAATATATCGGATCGTCAAATAAGCAGCGAAAAATGGTAGCGCTCAACAATACCGGACTCTCAAAGTCATCCATATCAGCTTATTTCTCTCAAAGTCTACCATATAAGTCTTAGAAACCAACATACTATCCTTTCTCTGTCGTGCGCTGATAACTCAGGAGTAAGAGTCTCTGACTGATGTCAAATCAGTCGAGTTTAGATCCCGGCTTGACGCAATCTGATATCTATCCACACTAATGAGCTATGATACAGACTATTTATGCTCTCGTTCGCCGATTAAAGATATATTTACATGAATATATATATATATATATATATATATATATATATATATATATGTGTGTGTGTGAAAACTGTATGTATATATATATATATATATATATATATATATATATATATATATATATATAAATAATTATTTATATATTATATGCGCAGTACTTATTAGAAAGCGCTAAAATATCAGAGCCAGAACAAACATATTTGGTTGGGTTGATGTGAGTTTGAGATCCTGTGTTTCACGCTTTTGCGATCGTCAGACATGAAACCCAGGTCACAAATCATCAATCAACCAAATATATATATATATATATATATATATATATATATATATATATATATATATATATATATATATATATATATATATATATATATATATATATATATATAAAGGAGTGGTTATAGTTGTTCCAACGAGGAAAAGATTATATTTTAGAGAAGCTGCAAACGTTTTTGGTTTTAATGTGTATTTTTGAAATATATATTATACTTGTTTTTCCATATTTTTCTACTCATGTTTCCGGTCTCGCGACATTCATCATGCAATTGTATGGCTAAAATCGGAAAACATGAGGAAAATTAAATTCCTTTGAATAATATGTGGAAATAAACATTCTTTACCCGGTGAAGGAAGTGAAACAATTTTATTCCGATTACTTTCGACATAGCACAATTTCATCATCGGGGTGTTTTTTTATGTCAAGACAAATGTTGTAATGTTCATCCTTTTGTTTATCATGTGAGTTACATTATTCCTTTAATAATGACACCAGAAAGCTTGTCCATATATATGAAAGGATCCAATTGAAAATGAGTAGCCAAACGCAATATATATATATATATATATATATATATATATATAGTGATTTTCCAAGCGTAACTTAGATGTAGCACTAGGCCGAAATTAGGGGGCACCAAGTGAGGATCGAACTCACTATTCAGTCGTAATTGTTCTAGCGAGCCAAGCTTGCTAACCATTACACCGACTCGTGGAGGCCCAATGGTGATTTTCCAAGAGTAGCTCAGATGTGGCACAAGGCCGAAAGTATGGGTACCCAATGAGGATCGAACTCACTACTCAGTCATAATTGTGGTATATATATATATATATATATATATATATATATATATATATATATATATATATATATAACTATATTGCTGTTAATAATAAATAACTGGTAATAATTTTTCTTCAAAAATGTATTGCTGGAAATATTTTTACCTCAAAACTATCGCTGGTAATGATATATAACTGGTAATAATTTTTTCTTCGAAAATTTATTGTTGGTAATATTTTTTCCCCAAACCTATTGCTGGTAATAATATATATCTGATAATAATTTTTTCTTCCAAAATTTATTGCTGGTAATATTTTACCCACAAAACTATTGCTGGTAATAATATATAGCTGGTAATAATTTTTTCTTCCAAAATTTATTGCTGGTAATATTTTTCCCACAAAACTATTGCTGGTAATAATATATACCTGGTAATAATTTTTTCTTCAAAATTTATTGCTGGTAATATTTTTACCCCAAAACTATTGCTGGTAATAATATATAGCTGGTAATAATTTTTTCTTCCAAAATTTATTGCTGGTAATATTTTTACCCCAAAACTATTGCTGGTAATAATATATAGCTGGTAATAATTTTTTCTTCCAAAATTTATTGCTGGTAATATTTTTACCCCACAACTATTGCTGGTAATAATATATAGCGGGTAATAATATTTTCTTCCAAAATTTATTGCTGGTTATTTTTTTTTTTTTTTACACAAATGTATTGCTGGTATTAAAATATATTTTTACACGTTTTGTCCCTAGTTTGGGGATTAATTATTTGCTCGTGACTGGGATCCTAACAGGTGCTACCACGCTGGGTCATAGTGGACCTGTGAACACCAGCAATTAAGAGGTGGTTTCAAGCTTCTAAAAACCTTCTGATAAGAGGTCTTGCTGCCGGATGTAGTTTATCGTCTTACTTACTCCAGTTTCTTCCCTTTCACTTCTCACTTGTGGAAATCTCTTTCCAGCTCCATGCTATCAAGCCAACATTGATCTTCAAGTGTCTTCCTGATTATTCTTCTATTGTTTACAATCCTTAATAATGCTTTTCTTTCTTCTTCTTATTTCTCAGTAACACCTTGTGTCTTAATGGCTTTATTGCCTTGTATTGGGTGAAATGATTAATATATATGCTAAGTCTCTCTCACTTACACTCTCTCTTTCATCCTCATTTTCTATACATAGAAAAAGAGTGGATGAGAGAGAAAGTGAGGGTGAGAGAGAAAGAGACGGTGATAGAGAAAGTGAGGATGGGAGAGAAAGAGACGGTGAGAAAGAAAGTGAGGGTGAGAAAGAAAGAGAGGATGAGAGAGAAAGAGAGGGTGGGAGAGAAAGTGAGGGTGAGAGAAAAAGTGAGAGTGAGGGAGATAGAGAGGTTGAGAGATAAAGGGTGAGAAAGAAAGAGAAAGAGACGGTTAGAAAGAAAGTGAGGGTGAGAGATAAAGTGAGGGTGTGAAAGAAAGAGAGAGTGGGGTAACAGTGCTGGAATTAATGCAGTACTTGATGCAAAATGACAGAGATAAGATATATATTAAAAATTATTTGGTTGTTCTTCATTGTACAATGCAACTCAATTTTGGTCACCTGAGACTTTGAGTTGCACTATGCTATGAAATGTTCATATAATTCTTTCTACACACACACACACACACACACACACACACACACACACACACACACACACACACACACACATAAACACACACATATATATATATATATATATATGTGTGTGTCTATGTATATATATATATATATATATATATATATATATATATATATATATATAGTAGTGTAAACTAGTATAGCTGTCTGGATATTTACCACTAACCTTATTACCTTAAGAGCTCTTCAAAAGGTATAAGTGGCATATAGCCGCTGGCAACAGCTTTACTGACCCTTTGAACTCTTGCCAATTTCTAGGGATATCTGTAATCTGGCCCTGAGGCAGAATTTTGTGTAAATGGAGAGAATTCCGTGAAACCTTTCCCTCATATTCATAATATAGTCCCGTTCAGTTTTGGAAAGAGGTAATTGAAAGTAAAACATTTTGAAATAAGCCAAATTTAATGAGGCTTTATTACGTATAAACACGTCCCCTTATGCCATTATCTTTCTAATCGCAATTCTCGATTCTTCCGCAATAGTTTCAGATTTTCCTCTGATTTTTTAGTACCAAAATTGGTATATGCTTGCAAGATTGGGAAATTCACTTATTTTTTTTTACATGTTTTTGGCGTCGTTTATTTCTTCCGCATTACTGATTTTTTTCTAACATCTTTAGATAGCAAATCTTTCTCTGTGAGGACATATTTATTCGTCTTCATGAAAATTCCGTTGACTGCTGTCGATATATATATATATATATATATATATATATATATATATATATATATACGTTATCAAGAAGTTCTTATTCCCCTTTTACAGACGCTTTTGACTTATATACGTTTTCTACACACCGTGGGATATCGGGCGCTTTGTACTATTTCAAAGCTAACATATACATATAGTAGTGTACGTTACGAACTACTTTGTGTCGTATTTTTATTATATAGGGTGTGGAGGGTTTCGTTTACCTTCATCTATACTGCATGCAATATCATAGAAGTCAAAATGACGGCGACGATGAGGAGTCACATTTAGTGGGTTTTATAGTAATTTAGATGCAGTAAATTATTTTTCTCCAAACAGAACAGCACAGCCAACCAACAATGCTATAACAATACAACAGTGAAAGAGTTAAATATCAGTCTTTAGTTAAAGTAGCATGAATTAAAAATTTTAAAAAATTCTTTTCTTTTCTTTTCGTTTGAACACAACGTTCCAGTCAATAGACAATTTGGCAATTTTGAATTTATTGAAAATTTATTTCAAAATAAAAGAATGAAGGCTATTTTGGTATTTAAATTAACCCCTCGAGGAGGCACCATGCTTTGAGAAAATATTGGGCCTCAAACTCACAGTCGATTACAAGTTGAATTCTTACATAATATATATCGCTAAAGATGAAAGGTGAACATTTTATGGTCCAAATCGGCCCGAAAATGGACTAAAATTTTCATATTTTGGCGGGAGCTGCCCAGTCATCCCTTTGCAGTCTTGATAGAATTCAAAAGTATCTCCGAGTCCTTTTAGAGAAAGATTATTTTCACCCGCTTCCTCTCTCTCACGGGCGGGATACGGGGGGTTTACTGCTCCATCGCTACTTCCATGGAAAGTGATCGAAGGAACTACATTCCTTAGTTTCAGCCAGGTCTAAACTTCACGGCTAGGAACTGCCATGCAAGCTACATAGTAACAAACCACCCACATCTCCTCCGTATTTCATCGGTGAGAAGTAAGGTCCACTCGAACAGCTTCTTCCAGCGAACCACTGTTCTGTAGAACCGACTCCCAAGAAAACGTTTCCTCGATCACTACAATCTTAAAATGTTTAAGTCTAGAGTTAAAATTCATCTTCCCCTACTATCTATATGAATTCCCGCTTAAAGTAACACTCTAACTTGAGTGGCCCACGGGCCATGCACAAGGTGAATCATATTGTAAAAAAATGGTTTTGAAACGATTAAAGCATGTAGTAAAATTAAGAGGGAATCATTTAGCAACTATTTATATATCATTCGCCTTAAGCAAGGGAATAATGCCACCAAGACGAATCGGATTACTGAGAATGAAAGCGAATGGGAAGATGTTAGAGTGGTGACATGAGAAAACAAAATCAAAACAGAATTCAGGAACACAGAAGGATCGACAGATGTTATAGTTAAATTTTTAAAGGTCATAGGTATAAGGTTAGATAAAGCATTGCTATTGATGTTATATGTAAATTTTAAAGATCATATGTTAGGGAAGCAAAGAAATCGTAGAGAGTTTTAGAGGCGAGAAAAAAAAAGCTATGAAAAAAGGACTTACGATTACATCTCGTTATGTAAGCACTAAGAAACGTGTGTAACTATTACCAATCTAGAAATAGGTTGAAATTTATCCAGTCGAGTTACCAAGACATGACGCACACTAGAACCATTACGATGAAAACATTTATAGAAAAGGCACAGAGAAGTTAAGCTGGCTGGAAAGTGACTGAAGCGGAGATGCCAGGTGAGGACCGATAACGTTTCCGATTCTTCTTAGGGATCATGAATCACGAAAAACATAGCAGAAGCATCAGACCAATGGTGATATTCAATGCATGAGCCAATAGTAGACTTAAAAATGTGTCAAAGAGATTCTGGAGAGAATGATTGTCTGGCACGACACAATGAACCAATTTTCCTAACATCAGAATAAGCAGCAGGCGAATTATAATCTTCTGACTATCAGTAGAAAAATCTTCAGTATAATCAATCTTCTCTCTATCAGTAGAAAACTAGAAGTTAGCAATTACCATAATCAATACTCTCAGATTGCTAAAAGATATCAGTTTCATTTTGAAGGCGCTAAAATTTACAAGCCGTTTCTTGCCCCATATAACAACTGATTTGGTAGACATTCTCGAGATCAGCTGTTAGTTTTACTTTATTTTACCTATCGGGTTTACAATTAAGAGGAGTAAATAATTATCTATGTCTCGGAGATGAGGTATTATGATTATTTACATTATTTACATTATTCGGACTGTTATCCTCATTTTCATTGCCATATTCACAAGGGCACATGGCCCAGTGGATAAAGACGTTGGTTAGATCCAGTGACTAGCTTCTAGTGATAAAATGGCTGTCTATATCTCTGAGATGAGGTATTAAGATTATTTACATTATTTACATTATTTGAACTGTTATCCACATCATCAATGCCATATTCACAACCCTTCGGCCGTTGTATGCTCCTGCCATCTTCGGGTGATTGGAATTACGAATCGAACAATTATTTATTCCAATGGGGTAGATTGTTCTATTTCCACGTGATATGCCTCTTCCGGATGCCTCAGTTATTTCCCTTTAGCTCAACGCTCCAATATTTGGTTCACCTCTGCTGTGGCCTGGTATTGAACGGACAACTCTTTGGGTATAGTCACTAGATCTAACCAACGTCTTTATACACTGGGCCATGTTTCTAAGATTAAGTTGTAAGTTCGATACGCAGACGGTGCTGAACACTTCCGTTATTTTGCCGCATCTAAGCCACGCTTAATATTTCATTACGGGTATTTGGACGTGGTATGATCATTAAGAATATTGTCACGATCGATAATTACGATTGAGTAGTGAGTTCGATACGCAGACGGTGCTGAACACTTCCGTTATTTTGCCGCATCTAAGCCCCGTTTAATATTTCATTACGGGTATTCGGACGTGGTATGATCATTAAGAATATTGTCACGATCGATAATTACGATTGAGTAGTGCGTTCGATACGCAGACGGTGCTGAACACTTCCGTTATTTTGCCGCATCTAAGCCACGCTTAATATTTCATTACGGGTATTTGGACGTGGTATGATCATTAAGAATATTGTCACGATCGATAATTACGATTGAGTAGTGAGTTCGATACGCAGACGGTCCTGAACACTTCCGTTATTTTTGTCGCATCTAATTGGACGTGCCACGCATTAACAATATTTCATTATTTACACGATTAGATGGTGGGTATTTGGACGTGGTATGATCATTAACAATATTGTCACGATCGATAATTACGATTGAGTAGTGCGTTCGATACGCAGACGGTGCTGAACACCTCCGTTATTTTGTCGCATCTAAGCCACGCTTAATATTTCATTACGGGTATTTGGACGTGGTATGATAATTAAGAATATTGTCACGATCGATAATTACGATTGAGTAGTGCGTTCGATACGCAGACGGTGCTGAACACTTCCGTTATTTTTCGTCGCTTAATATTTCTACGGTATTTGGCCACGATCATTAAGAATATTTCGATAATTACGATTGGTATTTGGACGCGGTGCTGATCGTTATTTTAAGAATATATCATTACGGGTATTTGGATATCATTGAATATTGTCACGATCGATAATTACGATTGAGTAGTGCGTTCGATACGCAGACGGTGCTGAACACTTCCGTTATTTTGTCGCATCTAAGCCACGCTTAATATTTCATTACGGGTATTTGGACGTGGTATGATCATTAAGAATATTGTCACGATCGATAATTACGATTGAGTAGTGCGTTCGATACGCAGACGGTGCTGAACACTTCCGTTATTTTGCCGCATCTGAGCTACGCTTAATATTTCATTACGGGTATTTGGACGTGGTATGATCATTAAGAATATTGTCACGATCGATAATTACGATTGATTAGTGAGTTCGATACGCAGACGGTGCCGAACACTTCCGTTATTTTGCCGCATCTAAGCCACGCTTAATATTTCATTACGGGTATGTGGACGTGGTATGATCATTAAGAATATTGTCACGATCGATAATTACGATTGAGTAGTGAGTTCGATACGCAGACGGTGCTGAACACTTCCGTTATTTTGCCGCATCTAAGCCCCGTTTATTTCATTACGGGTATTTGGACGTGGTATGATCATTAAGAATATTGTCACGATCGATAATTACGATTGAGTAGTAAGTTCGATACGCAGACGGTGTTGAACACTTCCGTTATTTTGCCGCATCGTTTACGCTTAATATTAATTACGGGTATTTGGACGATCGATATGATCATTAAGAATATTGTCACGATCGATTCGTAGTGCGTTCGATACGCAGACGGTGCTGAACACTTCCGTTATTTTGTCGCATCTGAGCCACGCTTAATATTTCATTACGGGTATTTGGACGGTATGATCATTAAGAATATTGTCACGATCGATAATTACGATTGAGTAGTGAGTTCGATACGCAGACGGTCCTGAAATACTTCCGTTATTTTGCCGCATCTAAGCCACGTTTAATATTTCATTACGGGTATTTGGATGGTATGATCATTAAGAATATTGTCACGATCGATAATTACGATTGAGTAGTGAGTTCCGATACTCAGACGGTGCTGAATACTTCCGTTATTTTGCCGCATCTGAGCCACGTTTAATATTTCATTACGGGTATTTGGACGTGGTATGATCATTAACAATATTGTCACGATCGATAATTACGATTGAGTAGTGTTCGATACGCAGACGGTCTGAACACTTCCATTATTTTGTCGCATCTTTAGCCACGCTTAATATTTCATTACGGGTATTTGGACGTGGTATGATCATTAAGAATATTGTCACGATCGATAATTACGATTGAGTAGTGCGTTCGATACGCAGACGGTGCTGAACACTTCCGTTATTTTGCCGCATCTGAGCCACGCTTAATATTTCATTACGGGTATTTGGACGGTATGATCATTAAGAATATTGTCACGATCGATAATTACGATTGAGTAGTGAGTTCGATACGCAGACGGTGCTGAACACTTCCGTTATTTTGTCGCATCTGAGCCACGCTTAATATTTCATTACGGGTATTTGGACGTGGTATGATCATTAAGAATATTGTCACGATCGATAATTACGATTGAGTAGTGAGTTCGATACGCAGACGGTGCTGAACACTTCCGTTATTTTGCCGCATCTAAGCCACGCTTAATATTTCATTAAGGGTATTTGGACGTGGTATGATCATTAACAATATTGTCACGATCGATAATTACGATTGCTTAGTGCGTTCGATACGCAGACGGTGCTGAACACTTCCGTTATTTTGTCGCATCTAAGCCACGCTTAATATTTCATTACGGGTATTTGGACGTGGTATGATCATTAAGAATATTGTCACGATCGATAATTACGATTGAGTAGTGAGTTCGATACGCAGACGGTCCTGAACACTTCCGTTATTTTGTCGCATCTGAGCCACGCTTAATATTTCATTACGGGTATTTGGACGTGGTATGATCATTAAGAATATTGTCACGATCGATAATTACGATTGAGTAGTGAGTTCGATACGCAGACGGTCCTGAACACTTCCGTTATTTTGCCGCATCTAAGCCCCGTTTCATATTTCATTACGGGTATTTGGACGTGGTATGATCATTAACAATATTGTCACGATCGATAATTACGATTGAGTAGTGCGTCCGATACGCAGACGGTCCTGAACACTTGTCGCGTTATTTTGCCGCATCTGAGCCCCGATAATTAATATTTCGATACGCAGGTGAATTTGGACGTGGTATGATCATTAAGAATATTGTCACGATCGATAATTACGATTGAGTAGTGAGTTCGATACGCAGACGGTCCTGAACACTTCCGTTATTTTTGCCGCATCTGAGTTTTCATATTTCATTACGGGTATTTGGACGTGGTATGATCATTAAGAATATTGTCACGATCGATAGTACGATTGAGTAGTGCGTTCGATACGCAGACGGTGCTGAAACACTCCGTTATTTTGTCGCATCTGAGCCACGCTAATATTTCATTGCGGGTATTTGGACGTGGTATGATCATTAAGAATATTGTCACGATCGATATCGATTACGATTGAGTAGTGAGTTCGATACGCAGACGGTGCTGAATACTTCCGTTATTTTGCCGCATCTGAGCCACGCTTTAATATTTCATTACGGGTATTTGGACGTGGTATGATCATTAAGAATATTGTCACGATCGATAATTACGATTGAGTAGTGCGTTCGATACGCAGATTTGGTCCTGAACACTTCCGTTATTTTGTCGCATCTGAGCCACGCTTAATATTTCATTACGGGTATTTGGACGTGGTATGATCATTAAGAATATTGTCACGATCGATAATTACGATTGTGTAGTGCGTTCGATACGCAGACGGTCCTGAACACTTCCGTTATTTTCGCATCTACGCAATATTTCATACGGTATTTGGACCGGTATGATCATTAAGAATATTGTCACGATCGATAATTACGATTGAGTAGTGCGTTCGATACGCAGACGGTGCTGAACACTCCGTTATTTTGTCGCATCTGAGCCACGCTTAATATTTCATTTACGGGTATTTGGACGTGGTATGATCATTAAGAATATTGTCACGATCGATAATTACGATTGAGTGGTGCGTTCGATACGCAGACGGTGCTGAACACTTCCGTTATTTTGCCGCATCTGAGCCACGCTTAATATTTCATTACGGGTATTTGGTGGTGGTATGATCATTAAGAATATTGTCACGATCGATAATTACGATTGAGTAAGTGAGTTGATATGCAAACGGTGCTGAACACTTCCGTTATTTTGCCGCATCTAAGCCACGCTTAATATTTCATTACGGGTATTTGGACGTGGTATGATCATTAATAATATTGTCACGATCGATAATTACGATTGCTTAGTGCGTTCGATACGCAGACGGTGCTGAATACTTCCGTTATTTTGTCGCATCTTAATATTTCATTACAGGTATTTTCATTACGGGAATATTTGGACGTGGTATGATCAGTTCGAACAATATTTTGCATCTGCCACGCCAATATTTCATTAAAATTATTTGGACGATCGATCGATAATTACGGACTTCCGTTTTTTTACGCTTAATATTCTTACGTGGCGGGTATTTGGACGTGGTGATCACGTGGAATATTGTCACGATCGATAATTACGATTGAGTAGTGAGTGAACGCAGACCGTTACTTTTGCCGCATCTGAGCCACGCTTAATATTTCATTACGGGTATTTGGACGTGGTATGATCATTAAGAATATTGTGCGATCGATAATTACGATTGAGTAGTGAGTTCGATACGCAGACGGTGCTGAACACTTCCGTTATTTTGTCCCATCTAAGCCACGCTTAATATTTCATTAAGGGTATTTGGACGTGGTATGATCATTAAGAATATTGTCACGATCGATAATTACGATTGAGAAGTGCGTTCGATACGCAGACGGTGCTGAACACTTCCGTTATTTTGCCGCATCTAAGCCACGCTTAATATTTCATTACGGGTATTTGGACGGTATGATCATTGGAATATTGTCACGATCGATAATTACGATTGAGTTAGAGTTCGATACGCAGACGGTGCTGAACACTTCCGTTATTTTGTCGCATCTGAGCTACGCTTAATATTTCATTACGGGTATTTGGACGTGGTATGATCATTAACAATATTGTCACGATCGATAATTACGATTGAGTAGTGCGTTCGATACGCAGACGGTGCTGAACACTTCCGTTATTTTGTCGCATCTGAGCCACGCTTAATATTTCATTACGGGTATTTGGACGTGGTATGATCATTAAGAATATTGTCACGATCGATAATTACGATTGAGTAGTGAGTTCGATACGCAGACGGTCCTGAATACTTCCGTTATTTTGCCGCATCTGAGCTACGCTTAATATTTCATTACGGGTATTTGGACGTGGTATGATCATTAAGAATATTGTCACGATCGATAATTACGATTGGTAGTGAGTTCGATACGCAGACGGTGCTGAACACTTCCGTTTTTTTGCCGCATCTGAGCCACGCTTAATATTTCATTACGGGTATTTGGACGTGGTATGATCGTAACAATATTATCACGATCGATAATTACGATTGAGTAGTGCGTTCGATACGCAGACGGTGCTGAACACTTCCGTTATTTTGTCGCATCTGAGCCACGCTTAATATTTCATTACGGTATTTGGACGTGGTATGATCATTGGGGAATATTGTCACGATCGATAATTACGATTGCGTAGTGCGTTCGATACGCAGACGGTGCTGGAACACTTCCGTTATTTTGCCGCATCTGAGCCGCTTAATATTTCATTACGGGTATTTGGACGTGGTATGATCATTAAGAATATTGTCACGATCGATAATTACGATTGAGTAGTGAGTTCGACCCGCAGACGGTCCTGAATACTTCCGTTATTTTGCCGCATCTGAGCCACGTTTAATATTTCGTACGGGTATTTGGACGTGGTATGATCATTAACAATATTGTCACGATCGATAATTACGATTGAGTAGTGCGTTCGATACGCAGACGTTATTTTGCTGAACACTTCCGTTATTTTGCCGCATCTGAGCTACGCTTAATATTTCATTACGGGGTATTTGGACGTGGTATGATCATTAACAATATTGTCACGATCGATAATTACGATTGCGTAGTGCGTTCGATACGCAGACGGTGCTGCACTTCCGTTATTTTGCCCATCTGAGCCACGAACATCTTCGATCGTTATTTTGTTCCGCATCACTTCCGTTAGCTACGCTTAATATTTCATTACGGGTATTTGGACGTGGTATGATCATTAAGAATATTGTCACGATCGATAATTACGATTGCGTAGTGAGTTCGATACGCAGACGGTCCTGAATACTTCCGTTATTTTGCCGCATCTGAGCAATATTTCATTAATATTTTGCATTATCGGGTATTTGGACGTGGTGGGATCATTCGATAAATTTTATTGTCACGATCGATAATTACGGGATTGTGGTATGATGCGTTCGATACGCAGACGGTGCTGAACGGTCTAGACCTTCCGTTATTTTGTCGCATCTGAGCTACATTTAATATTTCATTACGGGTATTTGGACGTGGTATGATCATTAAGAATATTGTCACGATCGATAATTACGATTGAGAAGTGCGTTCGATACGCAGACGGTGCTGAACACTTCCGTTATTTTGCCGCATCTGAGCTACGCAATATTTCATTACGGGTATTTGGACGTGGTATGATCATTAACAATATTGTCACGATCGATAATTACGATTTAGTAGTGAGTTCGATACGCAGACGGTGCTGAATAACTTCCGTTATTTTGCCGCATCTGAGCCACGCTTAATATTTCATTACGGGTATTTGGACGTGGTATGATCATTGCCAATATTGTCACGATCATTAATTACGATTGAGTAGTGAGTTCGATACGCAGACGGTGCTGAACACTTCCGTTATTTTGCCGCATCTGAGCCACGCTTAATATTTCATTACGGGTATTTGGACGTGGTATGATCATTAACAATATTGTCGATCGATAATTACGATTAGGTAGTGCGTTCGATACGCAGACGGTGCTGAACACTTCCCGTTATTTTGCCGCATCTGAGCTACGCTTAATATTTCATTACGGGTATTTGGACGTATATGATCATTAAGAATATTGTCACGATCGATAATTACGATTGTTAGATGACGTTCGATACGCAGACGGTGCTGAACACTTCCGTTATTTTGCCGCATCTGAGCCACGCTTAATATTTCATTACGGGTATTTGGACGTGGTATGATCATTAAGAATATTGTCACGATCGATAATTACGATTGCGTAGTGCGTTCGATACGCAGACGGTGCTGAATACTTCCGTTATTTTGCCGCATCTGAGCTACACTTTATTTTTCATTACAGGTATTTGGACGTGGTATGATCATTTATTGTCACGATCGGTACGATTGAGTGCGTTCGATACGCAGACGGTGCTGAACACTTCCGTTATTTTGCCGCATCTGAGCCGCAATATTTCATTACGGGATTTGGACGTGGTATGATCATTAACAATATTGTCACGATCGATAATTACGATTGAGTGCGTTCGATACGCAGACGGTGCTGAACACTTCCGTTATTTTGCCGCATCTGAGCTACGCTTAATATTTCATTACGGGTATTTGGACGTGGTAGGATCATTAACAATATTGTCACGATCGATAATTACGATTGAGTAGTGCGTCCGATACGCAGACGGTGCTGAACACTTCCGTTATTTTGCCGCATCTGAGCCGCGTTTAATATTTCATTACGGGTATTTGGACGTGGTATGATCATTAAGAATATTGTCACGATCGATAATTACGATTGCGTAGTTAGTTCGATACGCAGACGGTGTGAACACTTCCGTTATTTTGCCGCATCTGAGCTAACGTTTAATATTTCATTACGGGTATTTGGACGTGGTATGATCATTAAGAATATTGTCACGATCGATAATTACGATTGTGTGGTGCGTTCGATACGCAGACGGTGCTGAATACTTCCGTTATTTTGCCGCATCTGAGCTACGTTTAATATTTCATTACGGGTGTTTGGACGTGGTATGATCATTAAGAATATTGTACGATCGATAATTACGATTGCGTAGTGCGTTCGATACATGGACGGTCCTGAATACTTCCGTTATTTTGCCGCATCTGAGCCACGTTTAATATTTCATTACGGGTATTTGGACGTGGTATGATCATTAACAATATTAATACGATCGATAATTACGATTGAGTGGTGCGTTCGATACGCAGACGATTACTGAACACTTCCATATTTTTGCCGCATTCGCCAATATTTCGTGGGTATTTGGACGTGGTATGATCATTAACAATATTGTCACGATCGATATTTTGAGTTCGATACGCAGACGGTGCTGAACACTTCCGTTATTTTGCCGCATCTGAGCCGCTTAATATTTCATTACAGGTATTTGGACGTGTATGTAACAATATTGTCACGATCGATAATACGATTGGTGGTGCGTTCGATACGCAACGGTCCTAAATACTTCGTTATCTTGCCGCATCTGAGCCGTATTTTATTACGGGTATTTGGACGTGGGTACATGATCATTAAGAATATTGTCCGATCGATAATTACGGTGGTAGTGCGTTCGATACGCAGACGGTCTGAACACTTCCGTTATTTTGCCGCATCTCAGCTACGCTTAATATTTCATTACGGGTATTTGGACGTGGTATGATCATTGAATATTGTGCGATCGATGAAGTACGATTGGTGGTGCGTTCGATACGCAGACGGTGCTGAACACTTCCGTTATTTTGCCGCATCTGAGCCACGCTTATTTCATTACGGGTATTTGGACGTGGTATGATCATTAACAATATTGTCGATCGATAATTACGATTGCGTAGTGGTTCGATACGCAGACGGTGCTGAACACTTCCGTTATTTGCGCGCATCTGAGCTACGCTTAATGTTTGTACGGGTATTTGGACATTGGTATGATCATTAAGAATATTGTCACGATCGATAATTACGATTGCGTAGTGAGTTCGATATAGACGGTCCTGAATACATCCGTTATTTTGCCGCATCTGAGCCATTTTAATATTTCATTACGGGTATTTGGACATTGGTGTGATCATTAAGAATATTGTCACGATCGATAATTACGATTGCGTAGTGCGTTCGATACGCAGACGGTGCTGAATACTTCCGTTATTTTTGCCGCATCTGAGCTACGCTTAATGTTTAATTACGGGTATTTTGGACGTGGTGGGATCATTAAGAATATTTAATACGATCGATAATTACGATTGGTAGTGCGTTCGATACGCAGACGTGCTGAACACTTCCGTTATTTTGCCGCATCTGGCCACGCCAGTAATACGGGTTTGGACGTCATCGGGAATTTGGACGATCATCATAATTACGATTGCGTAGTGCGTTCGATACGCAGACGGTGCTGAACACTTCCGTTATTTTACCGCATCTGAGCCACGCTTAATATTTCATTACGGGTATTTGGACGTGGTATGATCATTAAAATATTGTCACGATCGATAATTACGATTGCGTAGTGAGTTCGATACGCAGACGGTCCTGAACACTTCCGTTATTTTGCCGCATCTGAGCCACGCTTAATATTTCATTACGGGTATTTGGACGTGGTATGATCATTAAGAATATTGTCACGATCGATAATTACGATTGGTAGTGAGTTCGATACGCGAACGGTGCTGCGATCTGGGCTACGCTTAATATTTCATTACGGGTATTTGGACGTGGTATGATCATTAAGATAATTAATATTCCGATTATTTTTGGTAATAGTGCGCATCATGAACGTGGTGCTGATAAACACTTCCGTTATTTGCGCGCATCTGAGCCGCTTAATATTTGTTACGGGTATTTGGATGGTATGATCATTAACAATATTGTCACGATCGATAAGTGCGATTGAGTAGTGCGTTCGATACGCAGACGGTGCTGAATACTTCCGTTGTTTGCCGCATCTGAGCTACGCTTAATATTTCATTACGGGTTATTTGATCATTAAGAATATTATCACGATCGATAATTACGATTGTAGTGAGTTCGATACGAATACTTCCGTTGTTTTGCCGCAGACGCGATTTCAATTTGGACGTGGTATGATTGATCGATAATTACGGTTAACGGTGCGTTCGATACGCAGACGGTGCTGAATACTTCCGTTATTTTGCCGCATCTCGAGCACGCTTAATATTTCATTACGGGTATTTGGACGTGGTATGATCATTAACAATATTGTCACGATCGATAATTACGATTGCGTAGTGCGTTCGATACGCAGACGCGAACGGTCCTGATTACGGTATTTTCCGTTATTTTTGTCCTGATCGCATCGTAGTAGGTTCGATACACGTTTACATCCGTTGTTTGCCCGCATCTGAGCCGCCAATGTTTCATTACGGGTATTTGGACGTGGTATGAGTCATTAAGAATATTGTCACGATCGATAATTACGATTGCGTAGTGCGTTCGATACGCAGACGGTGCTGAACACTTCCGTTATTTTGCCATCTCAGGCTGCGCTTAATGTTTCATTACGGGCATTTGGACATTGGTGGGATCATTAACAATATTGTCACGATCGATAATTACGGTTGCGTAGTGCGTTCGATACGCAGACGGTCCTGAACACATCCGTTATTTTTGCCGCATCTGGGCCACGTTTAATATTTCGTACGGGTATTTTTTGGACATTGGTATGATCATTAACAATATTATGCGATCGATAATTACGATTGGTGTGCGTTCGATGCGCAGACGGTGCTGAATCTTCCGTTATTTTTGCCGCATCTGAGGCTACGCTTAATATTTCATTGCAGGGTATTTGGACGTGGTATGATCATTAACAATATTATGCGATCGATCGTTACGATTAGTAGTGCGTCCGATACGCAGACGGTGCTGAACACCTCGGTATTTTGCCGCATCTGAGCTACGCTTAATATTTTCATTACGGGTATTTGGACGTGGTATGATCATTAGAATATTGTCACGATCGATAATTACGATTGCGTAGTGAGTTCGATACGCAGACGGTGCTGAACACTTCCGTTATTTTGCCGCATCTGAGCCACGCTTAATGTTTCATTACGGGTATTTGGACGTGGTATGATCATTAACAATATTGCGATCGTGGTACGATTGAGTGGTGCGTTCGATACGCAGACGGTGCTGAACACTTCCGTTATTTTGCCGCATCTGAGCCACGCCAATATTTCATTACGGGTATTTGGACGTGATATGATCGTTAAGAATATTGTCACGATCGATAATTACGATTGATGAGTGAGTTCGATACGCAGACGGTCCTGAATACTTCCGTTATTTTGCCGCATCTGGTTTACGCTTAATATTTCATTACGGATATTTGGACGTGGTATGATCATTAACAATATTGTCACGATCGATAAATTACGATTGAGTAGTGCGTTCGATACGCAGACGGTGCTGAACACTTCCGTTATTTTTGCCGCATCTGAGCTACGCCAATATTTCATTACGGGTATTTGGACATTAGTATGATCATTAACAATATTGTCACGATCGATAATTACGATTGATAGTGAGTTCGATACGCAGACGGTGCGAACACTTCCGTTGTTTTGCCCATCTAAACCCGCTTAATGTTTCATTACGGGTATTTGGACGTGGTATGATCATTAACAATATTGTCACGATCGATAATTGCGATTGCGTAGTGCGTTCGATACGCAGACGGTCCTGAATGCTTCCCGTTATTTTTGCCGCATCTGGCCACGTATTTTTACGGGTATTTTGATATTGGATCATTAAGAATATTGTCACGATCGATAATTACGATTGATTAGTGAGTTCGATACGCAGACGGTGCTGAAATACTTCGTTATTTTGCCGCATCTGGCTACGCTTAATATTTAATTACGGGTATTTGGACGTGGTATGATCATTACAATATTGTCACGATCGATAATTACGATTGAGGGTGAGTTCGATACGCAGACGGTGCTGAACACTTCCGTTATTTTGCCGCATCTGAGCTACGCGTAATATTTCATTACGGGTATTTGGACGGTATATGATCATTAAGAATATTGTCACGGTCGATAATTACGATTGAGTGGTGCGTTTCGATACGATTATTTTACCGCAGACGGTCCTGAACACTTCGTAGTAGTTTTGCCGGCTGAATCTCCGAGCCACGCTTAATATTTCATTACGGGTATTTTGGACGGTATTGATTGCGTAGTGCGTTTAACAATATTGTTTCACGATCGATAATTACGATTGAGGTATGTGCGATGATAATTACGTTGGCGATACGCAGACGGTGCTGAACACTTCCGTTATTTTGCCGCATCTGAGCCGCTTAATGTTTTTATTGCGGGTATTTGGACGTGGTATGATCATTAACAATATTATCGATCGATAATTACGATTGAGTGGTGAGTTCGATACGCAGACGGTGCTTTGAACACTTCGTTATTACGCCGCATCAGGCCGCTTAATATTTCGTACGGGTATTTGGACGTGGTATGATCGACAGAATATTTTAATTACGATTGGTAGTTTTACGGACGGTGCTGAACACCTCCGGTATTTTGCCGCATCTGATTAATATTTCGTGCAGGTGTTTGGACGTGATATTGTCAGAATATTGTCGATCGATAATTACGATTACCAGGTGAGTTCGATGCGCAGACGGTGGTGAATACACTTTACCCGTTTATTTTGCCGCATCTAAGCCACGCTTAATATTTCATTACGGATATTTGGACGTGGTATGATCATTAAGAATATTGTCGCGATCGATAGTACGGTGATTGCGTAGTGCGTTCGATACGCAGACGGTGCTGAACACTTCCGTTATTTTGCCGCATCTGAGCTACGCTTAATGTTTCATTACGGGTATTTGGACGTGGTATGATCATTAAGAATACCCGATACGATTGAGTGGTGAGTTCGATACGCAGACGATTACGAATGCGTTATTTTGGTACATCTTCGCAATATTTCGCACTTGGGTGTTGGACGTGGTTATGATCATTAACATCCGATTATTTTTGCCGCATCGCAGACGGTCTGAACACTTCCGTTATTTGTCCATCGTTTAATATTTCATTACGGGTATTTGGGCGTGGTATGATCATTAAAGAATATTGTCGCGATCGATAATTACGATTGCGAAGTGAGGTCGATACGCAGACGGTGAACACTTCGTTATTTGCCGCATCTAAGCCCCGTTTCATATTTCATGCGTATGATCATTAACAATTTGTCCGATCGATAATTCGATTGAGCTACGAACACTTCCCCGTATTTCATTACCGGGTATTTGGACGTGTTATGATCGTAAAGAATATTGTCGTCGATAATTACGATTGCGTGTGCACGTTCGATACGCAGACGGTGCTGTATTACTTCCGTTATTTTGCCGCATCTGAGCTACGCTTAATATTTCATTACGGGTATTTGGACGTGGTATGATCATTAACAATATTGTCACGATCGATAATTACGATTGCGTAGTGAGTTCGATACGCAGACGGTGCTGAACACTTCCGTTATTTTGCCGCATCTGAGCTACGCTTAATATTTCATTACGGGTATTTGGACGTGGTATGATCATTAAGAATATTGTCACGATCGATAATTACGATTGCGTAGTGAGTTCGATACGCAGACGGTGCTGAATACTTCCGTTATTTTGCCGCATCTGAGCCACGTTTAATATTTCATTACGGGTATTTGGACGTGGTATGATCATTAAAATATTGTCACGATCGATAATTACGATTGAGTACGCAGAGTGAGTTCGATACGCAGACGGCTTAATATTTCATTAAGTGTATTTGGACGTGATGATCATTAAGAATATTGTCACGATCGTTATTTTCGCGCGCATCTGAGCATCCACGCTTAATATTTCATTACGGGTATTTGGACGTGGTATGATCACAAGAATATTGTCACGATCGATAATTACGATTGAGTAGTGCGTTCGATACGCAGACGGTCCTGAACACTTCCGTTATTTTGCCGTCGCTTACTGTTTCATTACGGGTATTTGACGTGGTACGATCATTAATATTTCACGATCGATAATTACGGGTATTTGGACGTGGTATGATCATTAAATTTGGATTATGATCATTACGATCGATAATTACGATTGAGTAGTGAGTTCGATACGCAGACGGTCCTGAACACTTCCGTTATTTTTGTCGCATCTGAGACACGTTTAATATTTCATTACGGGTATTTGGACGTGGTATGATCATTAAGAATATTGTCACGATCGATAATTACGATTGAGTAGTGCGTTCGATACGCAGACGGTTCTGAATACTTCCGTTATTTTGCGTTCGATACGCTTAATATTTCATTACGGTATTTGGACGTGGTATGATCGTGAAGATTATACGATCGATAATTACGATTGCGTAGTGCGTTCGATACGCAGACAGTGCTGAACACTTCCATTATTTTGCCGCATCAGCCGCTAATGCTTAATGTTCATTGGACGTGGTATGATTTAACAATATTGTCACGATCGGTAATTACGATTCTTGGATTCGTTCGATAGCAGATATTGTCTTCCGTTATTTTGTCGCATAATTACGATTTGACGTGGTGCGTTAAGAATGCGTCACGATCGATAATTTCGATTGAGTGGTAAGGTTAGATGCCGACAGTTTGAACACTTCCGCATCGAGCCACATAATATTTCATTACGGGTATTTGGACGTGGTATGATCATTAACAATATTGTACGATCGATAATTTTACGATTGGTGGTGAGTTCGATACGCAGACGGTGCTGAACGCTTCGTTATTTTGCCATCTGAGCTACGCCAATATTTCATTACGGGTATTTGGACGTGGTATGATCATTAACAATATTGTCACGATCGATAATTACGATTGAGTTCGATACGTGCGTTCGATGCGCGAATTACAGGTATTTGGGTGATCATTAAGAATATTGTCGATCGATAATTCCGATTGAGTAGTGGTTCGATCTGAGCTGAACACTTCCGTTGGGTATTTTGGACATTACGGTATGATCATTAGGATCATTATTGTCACGATCGATAATTTACGCGTTTAGTAGTGCGTTCGATACGCAGACGTGTATGTTCACTTCCGTTGTTTTGCGCATCTGAGCTGCGCTTAATATTTCATTGATGTATTTGGACGTGAGCCCTTGATCGTGTAGTATTCACGATCGATAATTACGATTGATGAGTAATTTCGATACGCAGACGGTCCTGAATGCTTCCGTTGTTTGCGCATCTGAGCCACTTAATATTTCGTTACGGGTATTTGGACGTGGCCTGATCATTAACAATATTGTCACGATCGATAATTTGATTGGTGGTGCGTTCGATACGCAGACGTTCCTGAACACTTCGTTATTTTTTGAGCTACGCATTACGGGTGTTGGACGTGGTATGATCGCTTGCCACTATTTTCGTGATGCGTTCGATACGCAGACGAATTGCCTGGTTATTTGCCGATCGCTGCGTAATGTTTCATCGGTGTTGGATTATGATCGGCTAAGAATATTGTCTGATGATAATTACGATTTGCGTAGTAGGTCGATACGCAGACGGTCTGAATACATCCGTTATTTTGCGCATCTGGGCCACGTTTACTATTTCATACCGGTATTTTGGACATTGGTATGATCATTAAGAATATTGTCACGATCGATAATTACGATTACGTGGTGCGTTGATACGCAGACGGTGTGAGTCTGATACGCTTAATAGACGGTTTGGCGTGGTAGGATCGTATAGTTCGATCGTTGCGTCCGCATGGTTAGCCGCATCGCTGCAGCAATATTTCATTACGGGTATTTGGACGTGGTATGATCATTGAATATTGTCACGATCGATAATTATTGAGTTGCCGCATACGCAGACGGTATTTGGCTGAATCACACGTACGATTTTGTTCGATACGCAGACGGTCTGACCTGTATTTTGCCATCTGAGCCACGCTTAATATTTCATTACGGGTATTTGGACGTGATATGATCATTAAGAATATTGTGCGATCGATAATTACGATTGCGTAGTGAGGTTCGATACGCAGACGGTGCTGAACACTTCCGGTTATTTTGCCGCATCTAGCCACGCTAATATTTCATTACGGGTATTTGGACGTGATATGATCATTAAGAATATTGTCACGATCGATAATTACGATTGAGTATTGCGTTCGATACGCAGACGGTGCGAACACTTCCGTTATTTTGCCGCATCTAAGCTACGTAATATTTTCATTAAGGGTATTTTGGACGTGGTATGATCATTAACAATATTGTCACGATCGATAATTACGATTTGTATTGAGTTCGATACGCAGACGGTCCTGAATGCTTCCGTTATTTTTGCATCTAAAGCCACGCTTAATGTTCATTACGTTATTTGGACGTTAGTATGATCATTAACATTGTTGTCGATCGATAATTACGATTGAGTAGTGCGTTCGATACGCAGACGGTGTGAACGCTTCCGTTATTTTTGCCGCATCAGGCTATGCTTAATATTTCATACGGGTATTTGGACGTGGTATGATCGTTCACGATCGATAATTTACGATTGAGTAGTGCGTCCGATACGCAGACGGTGCTGAACTGCTTCCGTTATTTTTGCCGCATCTGAGGCCACGGCAATATTTCATTACGGGTATTTGGACGTGGTATGATCATTAACAATATTGTCACGATCGATAATTACGATTGCGTAGTGAGTTCGATACGCAGACGGTCCTGTGAATACTTCCGTTATTTTGCCGCATCTGAGCCACGCTTAATGTTTCATTACGGGTATTTGGACGTGGTATGATCATTTAACAATATTGTCACGATCGATAATTACGATTGCGTGGTGCGTTCGATACGCGAGACGGTGCTGAACACTTCAATTGTTTGCGCATCTGAGCTACGCTTAATGTTCATTGTGGGTATTTTGGACGTGGTATGATCATTAAGAATATTGTCGATTGATAATTACGGTTGCGTAGTGCGTTCGATACGCAGACGGTGCTGGTTTACTTCCGTTATTTTGCGCATCTGAGCCACTTAATATTTCATTACGGTATTTGGACATTGGTATGATCATTAAGAATATTGTCACGATCGATAATTACGATTGCGTGAATTGGTTTCGATACGCAGACGGTGCTGAACACTTCCGTTGTTTTTGCCCGCATCTGAGCTACGCTTAATGTTTTCATTACGGGTATTTGGACGTGGTATGATCATTAAGAATATTGTCATCGATAATTGCGATTGCATAGTGGATTCGATACGCAGACGGTGCTGAATACATCCGTTATTTTGCCGCATCCAGCCGTTTAATATTTCATTACGGGTATTTGGATTAGGAATATTAACGATAATTACGGTTGCGTAGTGAGTTCGATACGCAGACGGTGCTGAATACTTCCGTTGTTTTTGCCGCATCTGAGCTACGTTTCATATATTTCATTACGGGTATTTGGACGTGGTATGATCATTAACAATATTGTCACGATCGATAATTACGATTGAGTAAAAAGTGTCCGATACGCAGACGGTGCTGAACACTTCCATTATTTTGTCGCATCTGAGCACCCCTTAATGTTTCATTACGGGTATTTGGACGTGGTATGATCATTAAGAATATTGTCACGATCGATAATTACGATTGCGTATTGAGTTCGATACGCAGACGGTCCTGAACACTTCCGTTATTTTGCCGCATCTGAGTTACGTTTAATATTTCATTACGGGTATTTGGAAGAGGTATGATCATTAAGAATATTGTCACGATCGATAATTACGATTGAGTAGTGAATTCGATACGCAGAGACGGTGCTGAACACCTCCGGTATTTTGTCGCATCTGAGCCACGCTTAATTTCATTACGGGTATTTGGACGTGGACGCGATCATTAAGAATATTATGCGATCGATAATTACGATTGAGTATTGAGTTGATACGCAGACGGTGCTGAACACTTCCGTTATTTTTGCCGCATTCCAGCAATAATTGGTGTTGGACGCGTGTAATATTTCGATAATTACGATTGGATCGGTATGACGGTTGAACATCATTGTTTTGCCGCATCGATGTATTTCGTATTACGGGATTTGGACATTTAGATCATTCGATATTGTCACGCATAATTACAGTTGAGTGGTAGGTTCGATACGCAGACGGTCCTGAATACTACCGTTATTTGTGTTACGATATTTCATTACGGGTATTTGGACGTGGTGAGTCATTAAGAATATTGTCACGATCGATAATTTTGAGAAAGAGTTCGATATCTGATCCTGAACACTTCCGTTATTTTGTCGCATCTGGCCACGCTTAATATTTCATTACGGGTATTTGGACGTGGTATGATCATTAACAATATTGTCACGATCGATATTACGATTGCGTAGTGAGGTCGATACGCAGACGGTCCTGAATACTTCCGTTATTTTGCCGCATCTAAGGCCCGTTTCATATTTCGTACCGGGTATTTGGACGTGGTATGATCATTAAGAATATTGTCACGATCGATAGTACGATTGCGTGAGTGCGTTCGATACGCAGACGGTGCTGAACACTTCCGTTATTTTTTGCGCATCTTGCCACCTTAATGGCTTCATTACGGGTGTTTTGGACGTGGGCCGGTCATCGTAGAATATTGTCGATCGATAATTACGATTGCGTATTGCGTTCGATGCGCAGACGGTGCTTTGAACACTTCGTTGTTTTGCCGCATAGGCTGCCTTAGTATTTCATTACAGGTATTTGAGTGGTATGATCATTAGAATATTTCGATCGTTATTTTGCCGTTCGCACGGTGCTGAAGCTTCCCGCATCTGGGCACAGCAATGTTTCATTACGGGTATTTGGACTGGTATGATCATTAACAATATTGTCACGATCGATAATTACGATTGCTAGTGCGTTCGATACGCAGACGGTGCTGAACACTTCGTTATTTTGCCGCATCTGAGCTACGATCATTAATATTTCATTACGGGTATTTGGACGTGGTATGATCATTAAGAATATTGATCGATAACGATCGAGTAGTGCGTTATACGCAGACGGTTGCTGAAGTCCGTTATTTTGTCCGCATCTGAGCTACATAATATTTCATTACGTATTTGGACGTGGTATGATCATTAAGAATATTGTCACGATCGATAATTACGATTAGTGGTACGTTTCGATACGCAGATTGTGCTGAATACTTCCGTTATTTGTCCCATCTGGAGTTTCACGCTTAATATTTCATTAAGTGTATTTGGACGTGGTATGATCATTGGCGAATATTGTCACGATCGATAATTACGATTGATGGTGAGTTTCGATGTGTTCGATACGCAGACGAATTATTTGGACGTGATGATCATTAACAATATTGTCCGATTATTTTGTAGTGCGTCCATACTGAGTTCCCTGAATACTTCCGTTATTTTGTCATCTGAGCCACGCTTAATGTTTCATTACCGGTTTTTGGACGTGGTATGATCATTAGAATATTGTCACGATCGATAATTACGATTGAGTGGTGAGTTCGATACGCAGACGGTGCTGAACACTTCGTTATTTTGTCGCATCTAAGCCACGTTTAATATTTCATTACGGGTATTTTGGACGTGGTATGATCATTAAGAATATTGTCACGATCGATAATTACGATTGAGTAGTGAGTTCGATACGCAGACGGTGCTGAACACTTCCGTTATTTTGCCGCATCTAGGCCACGCTTAATGTTTTCATTAAGGGTATTTGGACGTGGTATGATCATTAACAATATTGTGCGATCGATAATTACGATTTGACTTAGTTCGTTCGATACGCAGACGGTGCTGAATTACTTCGTTATTTTTGTCGCATCTAAGCCGCGCTTAATATTTCATTACGGGTATTTGGACGTGGTATGATCATTAAGAATATTGTCGATCGATAATTACGATTGGTGAGTTCGATACCAGACGGTCCTGAATACACCGTTATTTTTGCCCGCATCAGGCTACGGCAATATTTCATTACGGGTGTTGGACATGGTATGATCATTACAATATTGTCACGATCGATAATTGCGATTGAGTGGTGCGTTCGATGCGCAGACGGTGCTGAACACTTCCGTTATTTTTGTCGCATCTGAGCCACATAATGTTTCATTACGGGTATTTGGACGTGGTATGATCATTAAGAATATTGTCCACGATCGATAATTACGATTGTGTAGTGCGTTCGATACGCAGACGGTCCTGGAACACTTCCGTTGTTTGTCGCATCTGAGCCACGTTTAATATTTCATTACGGTATTTGGACGTGGTATGATCATTAACAATATTGTCGATCGATAATTACGATTGCTGGTGCGTTCGATACGCAGACCGTTGCTGAATTACTTCGTTATTTTGTCGCATCTAAGTACAATATTTCATTGCAGGTATTTGGACGTTATGATCATTAAGAATATTGTCGATCGATAATTACGATTGCGTATTGCGTTAGATACGCAGACGGTGCTGAACACTTCCGTTATTTTGCCGCATCTGGCCACGCAATGTTTCATTACGGGTATTTGGGGTGGTATGATCGACAAGAATATTGTCTACGATCGATAATTACGATTGGGTAGTGAGTTCGATACGCAGACGGTGCTGAACTTCTTTCCGTTATTTTGTAGCATCTAAGCCACGCTTAATATTTCATTAAGGGTATTTGGACGTGGTATGATCATTAACAATATTGTCACGATCGATAATTACGATTGCTTGGTGCGTTCGATACGCGAACGGTGCTGAACACTTCCGTTATTTTTGTCGCATCAAGCTACGCTTAATATTTCATTACGGGTATTTGGACGTGGTATGATCGTTAAAGTCGTGTCACGATCGGTATTATTGGTGGTGCGTTCGATACGCAGAACGGTGCTGAACACTTCCGTTATTTTGCCGCATCTAAGCCACGCTTAATATCATTACGGGTATTTGACGTGGTATGATCATTAACAATGTGTCACGATCGATAATTACGATTGGTGGTGAGTTCGATACGCAGACGGTGCTGAACACTTCCGTTATTTTGCCGCATCTGGTTTCACGCTTAATATTTCATTACGGTATTTGGACATTGGTATGATCATTAACAATGTTGTCGATCGATAATTACGATTGAGTAGTGAGTTCGATACGCAGACAGTGCTGAACACTTCCGGTATTTTGCCGCATCTGGAGCCACGCTTAATATTTCATTACGGGTATTTGGACGTGATATGATCATTAAGTGAATATTGTCACGATCGACAATTACGATTTGAGGTTCGTGCACCAGACGGTGAACACTTCCTGTTGTTTTGATACGCAGTTTCATTACGGTATTTGCTGAATGATCGTTAAGAATATTGTCACAAGTTTAGATGCCGCGGTCTACCACGCATCTAATATTTCATTACGGGTATTTGGACGTGGCATGATCATTAACAATATTGTCACGATCGATAATTATGATTGAGTAGTGCGTTCGATACGTGACGGTACTGAACACTTCCGTTATTTTGCCGCATCTGATACGTAATGTTTCATTATGTATTTGGACGTGGGGTATGATCATTAAGAATATTGTCACGATCGATAATTACGATTATAGTGAGTTCGATACGCGCATTTGTCCTGAATAGCTGTTATTTTTGCCGCATCTGAGCCACGCTTAATATTTCATTACGGGTATTTGGACGTGGTACATCATTAATAATATTGTCACGATCGATAAGTACGATTGAGTGGTGCGTTGATACGCAGACGGTAATGAAACTTCGTTGTTTTGCCGCATCTGAGCTACGCAATATTTCATTGCGGGTATTTGGACGTGGGTATGATCATTAAATAATATTGTCACGATCGATATTACGATTGGTAGTGAGTTCGATACGCAGACAGTCCTGAACACTTGGGTTATTTTTGTCGCATCTGAGCCACGCTTAATATTTCATTAAAGGGTATTTGGACATGGTATGATCATTAACAATATTATCACGATCGATAATTCCCGATTTGAGTAGTGCGTTCGATGCAGACGGTGCTGACACTTCGTTATTTGTCGCATCTAAACCATAATATTTCATTACGGGTATTTGGACGTGGTATGATCATTAATATTGTCACGATCGGTAGTACGATTGCGTAGTGGAGTTCGATATACGCAGACGGTGCTGAACTAGCCGTTGTTTTTGCCGCATCAGGGCACTTAATATTTCATTACGGTTATTTTGGATTAGAGTATGATCATTAAGAATATTGTCGATCGATAATTGGGGTTGCGTAGTGTATTGGTTCGATACGCGGACGGTGCTGAACGCTTCGTTATTTTTACCTGCATCTAAAGCCACGCTTAATATTTCATTAAGGGTATTTGGACGTGGTATGATCATTAACAATGTGTCACGATCGATAATTACGATTGCCGTAGTTCGTTCGATACGCAGACGGTGCTGAACACTTCCGTTATTTTGCCGCATCTGAGCTTACGCTTAATATTTCATTGGAATGGTGATTTAAGAATATTGTCACGTGGTATGATCAGTGTTTGATACGCGAATAATTGTCAGTTTTGCCGCATCGATAATTACGTATTTGGACGTGGTATGATCATTAAGAATTTTATTGAGTTCGATACTGATTGCGTAGTGTTCGTTGATCCTGAATACTTCCGTTATTTTGCCGCATCTGAGCTACGCTTAATATTTCATTACGGGTATTTGGACGTGGTAGGATCATTAACAATATTGTCACGATCGATAATTACGATTGAGTAGTGCGTTCGATACGCAGACGATTCGAAATACCTTCCGTTATTTTGCCGCATCTAAGCTACGCTTAGTATTTCATTACGGGTGTTTGGACGTGGTATGATCATTAAGAATATTGTCACGATCGATAATTACGATTGAGTAGTGCGTTCGATACGCAGACAGTGCTGAACACTTCCGTTATTTTTGTCGCATCTGAGCCACGCTTAATATTTCATTAAGGGTATTTGGACGTGGTATGATCATTAACAATATTGTCACGATCGATAATTACAGTGATTGGTGATTGCGTTCGATACGCGACAATTGCTGAACACTTCCGTTGTTTTGTCGCATCTAAGCTACGCTTAATATTTCATTACAGGTATTTGGACGTGGTATGATCATTGAAATATTGTCACGATCGATAATTACGATTAGTAGTAATTCGTTAGAGACGGTGCTGAACACTTCCGTTTTTTGCCGCATCTGGTACGCTTAATATTTCATTACGGGTATTTGGACGTGGTATGATCATTAAGAATATTATACGATCGATAATTACGATTGGTGTGGGTTCGATACGCAGACGGTGTGAACTTACTTCCGTTATTTTGTCGCATCTAAGCGGCACAATATTTCATGCAGGTATTTGGACGGATATGATCATTAACAATATTGTCACGATCGATAATTACGATTGAGTAGTGCGTTCGATACGCAGACGGTTACTGAACACTTCCGTTATTTTGTCGCATCTAAGCTACGCCAATATTTCGTACGGGTATTTGGACGTGGTATGATCATTAAGAATATTGTCACGATCGATAATTACGATTGAGTAGTGAGTTCGAACCGGTCCTATGAATACTTCCGTTATTTTGCCGCATCTAACCCGCCAATATTTCATTACGGGTATTTGGACGTGGTAGGATCATTAACAATATTATCACGATCGTAATTACGATTGAGTGGTGCGTCCCGATACGCAGACGGTGCTGAACACTTCCGTTATTTTGCCGCGTCTAATACGCTTAATATTTCATTACGGGTATTTGGACGTGGTATGATCGTAACAATATTGTCACGATCGATAATTACGATTGAGTAGTGGGTTCGATACGCAGACGATTGCTGAACACTTCAATTATTTTGCCGCATCTGGGCTACGCTTAATATTTCATTACGGGTATTTGGACGTGGTATGATCATTAAGAATATTGTCACGATCGATAATTACGATTGTGTAGTGGTTCGATACGCAGACGGTGCTGAACACTTCCGTTATTTTTACGCATCTGAGCCACGCTCATATTTCATTACGGGTATTTGGACGTGGCGAGTCATTAAGAATATTGTCAGGATCGACAATTACGATTGAGTAGAGTTAGATACGCAGACGGTGCTGAACACTTCTGTTATTTTGCCGCACCTGAGCACGCTTAATATTTCATTACGGGTATTTGGACATTGGTATGATCATTAACAATATTGTCACGATCGATAATTACGATTGAGTAGTGCGTTCGATACGCAGACGGTGCTGAACACTTCCGTTATTACGCATCTGAGCTTACGCTTAATATTTCATTACGGGTATTTGGACGTGGTATGATCATTAAGAATATTGTCACGATCGATAATTGACGATTGAAGATTATTTTGTCGCGTTCGAGCCACGCCAATATTTCATTGGTGTTTGGACGGTATGATCATTGAATATTACGATAATTCCGTTATTTTGTCGCAGACTGAGCCACGCTTAATATTTCATTACGGGTATTTGGACGTGGTATGGATCATTAAGAATATTGTCACGATCGATATTACGATTGAGTAGTGCGTTCGATACGCAGACGGTGCGAAGATAACGTTATTTTGCCCCATCTGAGCCACGCTTAATATTTCATTAAGTGTATTTGGACGTGGTATGATCATTAACAATATTGTCACGATCGATAATTACGATTGAGTAGTGAGTTTCGATACGCAGACGGTGCTGAACACTTCCGTTATTTTGCCGCATCTAAGCCACGCTTAATATTTCATTACGGGTATTTGGACGTGGTATGATCATTAACAATATTGTCACGATCGATAATTACGATTGAGGTCCGATACCAGTGTTCCGAATACGCGATTTTGTGCTGAACACTTCCCGTTATTTTGTCACCCATCTGAGCTAGACGTTCCTTAATATTAAGCGTTTTGTCATTACTATTTCATACCGGCTTTTGGACGTGGTATGATCATTAACAATATTGTCGATCGATAATTACGATTGAGTAGTGAGTTCGAGGCGCAGACGGTCCTGAACACATCCGTTATTTTGCCGCATCTAAGCCACGTTTAATATTTCATTACGGGTATTTGACGTGGTATGATCATTAAGAATATTGTCACGATCGATAATTGATTGAGAAAAAGAGTTCGATACGCAGACGGTGCTGAATAATTCCGTTATTTTGTCGCATCTGGAGCCACGCTTAATATTTCATTACGGGTATTTGGACGGTATGATCATTAACAATATTGTCACGATCGATAATTACGATTCTTAGTGCGTCCGATACGCAGACGGTGCTGGAACACTTCCGTTATTTTGTGCATCTGAGCCACGCTTAATATTTCATTACGGGTATTTGGACGTGGTATGATCATTAAGAATATTGTCACGATCGATAATTACGATTGAGTAGTGAGTTCGATACGCAGACGGTCCTGAACACTTCCGTTATTTTGCCGCATCTGAGTTTACGTTTAATATTTCATTACGGGTATTTGGACGGATCCATTGGTCACGATCGATAATTACGATTGAGTAGTATTGATACGCGACGGTCCTGAATACTTCCGTTATTTTGCTGATTGAGCAATATTTCATTACGGGTATTTGGACGTGGTATGATAACAATATTGCGATCGATAATTACGATTGAGGTGCGTTCGAACACTGAACACCGTTATTTTGCCGCATCTGAGCTACGCTTTAATATTTCATTACGGGTATTTGGACGTGGTATGATCATTAAGAATATTGTCACGATCGATAATTACGATTGAGTAGTGCGTTCGATACGCAGACGGTGCTGAACACTTCCGTTTTTGTCGCATCTGAGCCACCTAATATTCATTACGGGTATTTGGACGTGGTATGATCATTAGAATATTGTCACGATCGATAATTACGATTGAGTAGTGAGTTCGATACGCAGACGGTGCTGAACAATTTTGCCGCATCCTGGGCTACAGCAATATTTCATTACGTCGCATCTAGAATATTGTCACGATCGATAATTACGATTGGTGGTAGGTTCGATAATATTTTTGCCGCATCTGAGCCACCATGTTTCATTGGTGGACCAGGTATGATCATTAACAATATTGTCACGATCGATAATTACGATTGCGTAGTGAGTTAGATACGCAGACAATGCTGAATACCTCCGTTATTTTGCCACATCGGGCCACGTTTAATATTTCATTTACGGGTATTTGGACGTATGATCATTAGAATATTGTCACGATCGATAATTACGATTGCGTATTGCGTCTGATACGCAGACGGTGCTGAATACTTCCGTTATTTTGCCCGCATCTAAGCCACGCTTAATGTTTCATTACGCGTATTTGGACGTGGTAGGATCATTAACAATATTGTCACGATCGATAATTACGATTGTTTAGTGCGTTCGATACGCAGACGGTGCTGAACACTTCCGTTATTTTGCCGCATCTGGAGCTACGCTTAATATTTCATTACGGGTATTTTGGACGTGGTATGATCATTAAGAATATTGTCACGATCGATAATTTACGATTGAGTGGTGGGTTCGATACGCAGACGGTGCTGAAACACTTCCGTTATTTTGCCGCATCTGAGCCACGCTTAATGTTCATTACGGGTATTTGGACGTGGTATGATCATTAACAATATTGTCACGATCGATAATTACGATTGAGGAAAAGTGTTCGATACCGCCAGACGGTGCTGAACACTTCCGTTATTTTGCCGCATCTGAGCCGCTTAATGTTTCATTACGGGTATTTGGACGTGATATGATCATTAAGAATATTTTCACGATCGATAATTACGATTGAGAAGTGAGTTAGATACGAACGGTGCGGAACACTTCCGTTATTTTTGCCGCATCTGAATACGCTTAATATTTCATTACGGGTATTTGGACGTGGTATGATCATTAACAATATTGTCACGATCGATAATTACGATTGAGTAGTGCGTTCGATACGCAGACGGTGCTGAACACTTCCGTTATTTTGTCCATCTGAGTCACGCCAATATTTCATATGTATTTGGACGTGGTATGATCATTAAACAATATTGTCACGATCGATAATTACGATTGAGTAGTGAGTTCGATACGCAGACGGTCCTGAATACTTCCGTTATTTGCCGCATCTCAGCCACGCTGAATATTTCATTACGGTACTGGACGTGGTATGATCATTAAGAATGTTAAGTCACGATCGCCATAATTACGATTGAGTAGTGCAACTGTTAATTACCTGCAGGACGTTGCTGAACACTTCCGTTATTTTGTCGGCATCTGGAGCCACAGCAATATTTCGTACGGGTATTTGGACGTGGTATGATCATTAAGAATATTGTCACGATCGATAATTACGATTGAGTGGTGCGTTCGATACCAGATGTCTGAACACTTCCGTTATTTTGTCGCATCTGAGCTACGCTTAATATTTCATTACGGGTATTTGGACGTGGTATGATCATTGAATATTGTCACGATCGATAATTACGATTGAGAAAGAGTTCGATGCGCAGACGGTCCTGAACACTTCCGTTATTTTGTCGCATCCTGAGCCACGCTTAATGTTTTCATTACGGGTATTGGACGTGGGTATGATCATTAAGAATATTGTGCCGATCGATAATTACATTGATTGAGTATGCGTTCGATACGCAGACGGTGCTGAACACTTCGTTATTTTGCCGCATCTGAGCCAATAAGCAATGTTTCATTACGGGTATTTGGACGTGGTATGATCATTAAGAATATTGTTCACGATCGATAATTATTGATTGGAAGTTCTGTTCGATTACGCAGACGGTTGAATACTTCGGTGTTTTTGCATCGAGCCACTTAATGTTTCATTACGGGTATTTGGACGTGGTATGATATTAAGAATATTGTCACGATCGATATTACGATTGAGTAGTGAGTTCGATACGCAGACGGTCCTGAACACTTCCGTTATTTTGCCGCATCTGAGCTACGTATTATTTGGAATGATCATTAACATTCACGGATAATTTGGACGGTGAGTTCATTCATTAACAATATTCCGTTATTTTGCACGATCGATAATTATGGTATGATTGAGTCACGAGATAATTACGATACGCAGATTCGATACGCAATGCCGAATACTTCCGTTATTTTGCCGCATCTGAGCCACGGCAATATTTCAATACGGGTATTTGGACGTGGTAATACGATCATTAAGAATATTGTCACGATCGATAATTACGATTGCGTGGTGCGTTCGATACGCAGACGGTGCTGAACACTTCCGTTATTTTGCCGCATCAGGCTTGCCAATATTTCATTACGGGTATTTGGATATGATCGATAAGATTATTGGCGATAATTACGATTGCGGGTGAGTTCGATACGATCATTAACACTTCCGTTATTTTGCTTATCTGATCGCCAATATTAATTACGGGATTTGGACGTGGTATGATCATTGATATTGTCACGATCATTAATTACGGTGACGGTGCGTTCGGAAATACTTCCGTTATTTTGTCGCATCTGAGCTACGGCAATATTTATTACGGGTATTTGGATGTGGTATGGTCATTAAGAATATTGTCACGATCGATAATTACGATTGTAGTGAGTTAGATACGCAGACGGTGCTGAACACATCCGTTATTTTGCCGCATCTGGCCGCTTATCATTATTTCATTACGGGTATTTGGACGTGGTATGATCATTAAGAATATTGTCACGATCGGTAATTACGATTGAGTATTGCGTTCGATACGCAGACGGTGCTGAATACTTCCCGTTATTTTTACGCATCTAAGCTACGCTTTAATGTTTCGTACGGGTATTTGGACGTGGTAGGATCAATAACAATATTGTCACGATCGATAATTTACGATTGCTTAGTGCGTCGATACGCGAGATTTTGCTGAACACTTCCGTTATTTTGCCCATCTGAGCTACGCTTAATATTTCATTATTACGGGTATTTGGACGTGGTATGATCATTGTTAATATTGTCACGATCGATAATTACGATTGAGTAGTGAGTGATACGCAGACAGTTGAACCTTCCGTTATTTGCCCGCATCTAGTTACGCTTAATATTTCATTACGGGTATTTTGGACGTGGTATGATCATTAAGAATATTGTCACGATCGATAATGACGATTGAGTAGTGCGTTCGATACGCAGACGGTCCTGAATACTTCCGTTATTTTTGCCGCATCTGAGCTACGGCAATGTTTCATTACGGGTATTTGGACGTGGTATGATTCATTAACAATATTGTCACGATCGATAATTACGATTGAGTAGTGCGTTCGATACGCAGACGGTGCTGAATTTTGCCGCACTTATTATTTCCTGGTGTTGGACGTGATGATAAGAATATTGTCACGATCGATAATTTACGATTGAAGTGGTGAGCCACGCTGAACACTTCCGTTATTTTCATCGCATCAGGCCACTGGGGTATTTGGACGTAAGGATCTTTAAGAATACGGTCGATCGATCGATTAATGCGTACGATTGAACGGTACTGAACTTACTTCCGATTTTGCTCTGATACGCAGACGGGTGTTGGACGCCGAATACGTCGATAATTACGATTATTTTGCCGCATCCTGGTTATTTTGCCGCATTACGGCAATATTTCGTACGGGTCATTGGACGGGTATTTGGACAATATGATCGATAATTACGATGATTGAGTGGTGCGTTCGATCGATAATTGCTGAACACTTCCGTTATTTTGCCGCATCTGAGTTTTCATTACGGGTATTTGGACGTGGTATGAACATTAACAATCCGTTATTTTGATTGCGTAGTATGAGTTCTGCGCAGACGGTGCCAACACTTCCGTTATTTTGCCGCATCTGGGCCGCTTAATATTTCGTACAGGTATTTGGACGTGGTATGACTATTAAGAATATTGTCACGATCGATAATTGTTGATTGCGTAGTGCGTTCGATGCACGCCAGACGGTGCTGAACACTTCCTATTTTTGCCCGCATCTGAGCTACGCTTTTATTATTTCATTACGGGTATTTGGACGTATGATCATTAAGAATATTGTCACGATCGATACGATTGCGTAGTGAGTTCGATTGAGACAGTCCCTGAACACTTCCGTTATTTTGCCGCATCTGTACGCTTAGACGGTTTGGACGTCATTAAGATATTGTCACTTCAATGGTGATTGCGTATTTTTGCAGACGGTGCTGAATCTTCCGTTATTTTGCCGCATCGCTTAATATTTCATTACGGGGTATTTGGACGTAGTGGGATCATTAACAATATTGTCACGATCGATAATTACGATTGAGTGGTGCGTCCGATACGCAGACGGTGCTGAACTTACTTCCGTTATTTTGCCGCATCTGAGCTACGCTTAATATTTCATTACGGGTATTTGGACGTGGTATGATCATTAAGAATATTGTCACGATCGATAACATGATTGAGTGGTGCGTTCGATACGCAGACAGTCCTGAACACTTCCGTTATTTTGCAGCAATATTTCATTACGGGTATTTGGACGTGGTATGATCGTGGAATAGTCACGATCTTAATATTTCATTATGAGGGTACGCAGACGGTGGTATACTTCGTTATTTTTTATCACTGTAATATTTCATTACGGGTATGGTATGATCATTAACAATATTGTCACGATCGATAATTACGATGATTGAGTAGTGCGTTCGATGCGCAACGGTGCTGAACACTTCGTTATTTTGCCGCATCTGAGCTACGCTCAATATTTCATTACGGGTATTTGGACGTGGTATGATCATTAAGAATATTGTCACGATCGATAATTACGATTGCGTAGTGCGTTCGATACGCCAGACGGTGCTGAACACTTCCGTTATTTTGTCATCTGAACATTTCATTCGGGTGTTTGGACGTAGTGGTCATTAAGAATATGATCGATAATTGCGATTGAGCTACCCGGTGCTGAACACTTCTACAGAGCTAATATTTCATTACGGGTATTTGGACGTGGTATGATCATTAAGAATATTGTCACGGTGATAATTACGATTGAGTAGTGAGTTCGATACGCAACGGTCCTGAATACTTCCGTTATTTTGCTGCATCTAAGCCACGCTTAATATTTCATTACGGGTATTTGGACGTGGTATGATCATTAACAATATTGTCACGATCGATAATTACGATTGCTTGTGCGTTCGTTACGCAGACAGTGCTGAACACTTCCGTTATTTTGCCGCATCTGACTGAAATTTCGTACGGGTATTTGGACGTGGTATGATCATTAACAATATTTATTAATTACGATTGCGTGAGTGAGTTCGATGCAGATCTAAGCCACGCCGCATCTGAGCCACGCTTAATATTCATTACGGGTATTTGGACGTGGTATGATCATTAAGAATATTGTCACGACGATCGTTACGATTGAGTAGTGCGTTCGATACGCAGACGGTGCTGAACACTTCGTTATTTTGCCGCATCTGGAGCCACGCTAATATTTCATTACGGGCTTGACGGTATGATCATTATTATTGTCACGATCGATAATTACGATTGAGTAGTGAGTCGATACGCAGACGGTGCCGAACACTTCCGTTTTTTACGGCATCGAAGCCACACGCTTAATATCTCATTACGGGCATTTGACGGTATGATCATTATAATATTGCCGATCGATAATTACGATTGAGTAGTGAGTTAGATACGCAGACGGTGCTGAACACTTCCGTTATTTTGTCGCATCTGGAGCCACGCTTAATATTTCATTATGGTATTTGGACGTGGTATGATTCACAATATTGTTACACGATCGATAATTGGCGATTGCTTAGTGCGTTCGATACGCAGACGGCGTTGGAATACTTCCGTTATTTTGTCGCATCTAGTTTCACGCTTAATATTTCATTACGGGTATTTGGACGGTATGATCATTAAGAATATTGTCACGATCGATAATGATTGAGTAGTGAGTTAGATACGACGGTGTTGAAACACTTCCGTTATTTTGCCGCATCTGGAGCCACGCTTAATATTTCTGTATTACGGGTATTTGACGTGGTAGGATCATTAAGAATATTGTCACGATCGATAATTACGATTGAGTATTGCGTCCGATACGCAGACGGTGCTGAATATCCGTTATTTGCCGCATCTGAGCTTACGCTTAATATTTCTCTCATTACGGGTATTTGGACGTGGTATGATCTATTACCATTGTCATGATCGATAATTACGATTGCTTAGTGCGTTCGATACGTATTGGTGCTGAACACTTCCGTTAGTTTTGTCGCATCTGGGTTTACGCCATTAATATTTCATTACGGCATTTGGGTGGTATGATTATTAAGAACATTGTCACGATCGATAATTACGATTGAGTAGTGAGTTCGATACGCAGACGGTCCTGAACACTTCCGCCAGTTTTGCTGCATCTGAGCTTTCTTACGCTTTAATATTTCATTACGGGTATTTCTTAGTGGGGAGATTATTAATATTGTCACGATCGATAATTACGATTGAGTAGTGCGTCCGATACGCAGACGGTGCTGAACACTTCCGTTATTTTGCCGCATCTGAGCTTACGCTTATTATTTTCCCATTACGGGTATTTGACGTGGTATGATCATTAAGAATATTGTCACACCGGATAATTACGATTGAGTAGAGTCTGATACGAGACGGTGCTGGAACACTTCCCGTTATTTTTGTCGCATCTGGTTTACGCTTAATATTTCATTACGGCATTTGACGTAAAGCGATCATTAAGAATAATGTCACGATCGATAATTACAGATTGAGAAGTGGAGTCTGATGCAGACGGTGCTGAACACTTTGCTACGGCCGTAATCTGAGCCACGCTTAATATTTCATTACGGGTATTTGGACGTGATAGACGATTAAGAATATTGTCATGACCGGACACTCAAGATTGAGAGTGAGTTGATACGCAGACGGTCCTGAATACTCCCGTTATTTTGCTGCATCTGAGCCACGCTTATTATTTCATTACGGGTATTTGACGTGGTATGATCATTAACAATATTGTCACGATCGACAATTACGATTGAGTAGTGCGTTCGATACGCAGACGGTGCAACCTCCGTTATTTTGCCGCATCTGAGCTTACGCTTATATTTCATTACGGGTATTTGACGTGGTATGATCATTAAGAATATTGTCACGATCGATAATTACGATTGAGTAGTGCGTTCGATACGCAGACGGTGCTGAACACTTCCGTTATTTTGCCGCATCTGAGCTTACGCTTAATATTTCATTACGGGTATTGGACGTGGTATGACTATTAAGAATATTGTCACGATCGATAATTACGATTGAGTAGTGAGTTCGATACGATTGCTGAACACTTCCGTTATTTTGCCGCATCTGGAGATACGCTTAATATTTCATTACGGGTATTTGGACGTGGTATGATCATTAAGAATATTGTCACGATCGATAATTACGATTGCGTAGTGCGTTCGATACGCAGACGGTGCTGAATACTTCCGGTATTTTACGCATCTGAGCCACGCTTAATATCTCATTACGGGTATTTGGATCGGTATGATCATTAAGAATATTGTCACGATCGATAATTACGATTGAGTAGTGCGTCCGATACGCAGACGGTGCAGAACACTTCCGTTATTTTGCCGCATCTGAGCTTTCTTACGCTTTAATATTTCATTACGGTATTTGGACGGTATGATCATTAACAATATTGTCACGATCGATAATTACGATTGAGTAGTGCGTTCGATACGCAGACGGTGCTGAACACTTCCGTTATTTTGCTGCATCTGAGCTTACGCTTAATATTTCATTACGGGTATTTGGACGTGGTATGATCATTAAGAATATTGTCACGATCGATAATTACGATTGAGTAGTGAGTTCGATACGCAGACGGTGCTGGAACACTTCCGTTATTTTGCCGCATCTGGTTTCACGCTTAATATTTCATTACGGGTATTTGGACGTGATATGATCATTAAGAATATTGTCACGATCGATAATTGGCGATTGAGTATAGTGAGTTAGATACGCAGACGGTGCTGAACACTTTGTTATTTTGCCGCATCTGAGCCACGCTTAATATTTCATTACGGGTATTTGACGTGGGTATGATCAATAAGAATATTGTCACGATCGATACTGATGATTGAGTAGCGTTCGATACGCAGACGGTGCTGAACACTTCCGTTATTTTGCCGCATCTGAGCTTACGCTAATATTTCATTACGGGATTTGATGGTATGATCATTAAGAATATTGTCACGATCGATAATTACGATTGAGTAGTGAGTTGATACGCAGACGGTCCTGAATACTTCCGTTATTTTGCTGCATCTGAGCCACGCTTTATTTTCATTACGGGTATTTGGACGTGGTATGATCAATAATAATATTGTCACGATCGATAATCACGATTGAGAAGTGCGTTCGATACGCAGACGGTGCTGAAACATCGTTAGTTTTTGTCGCATCTGAGCTACGCTTAATATTTCATTACGGGTATTTGGACGTGGTATGGATCATTAAGAATATTGTCACGATCGATAATTACGATTGAGAGCGAGTTCGATACGCAGATTTGGGTCCTGAACACTTCCGTTATTTTGCCGCATCTGGTTTCACGCCATTACTTCATTACGGGTATTTGGACGGTATGATCATTAACAATGTTGTCACGATCGATAAATACGATTGAGTAGTGAGTTCGATACGCAGACGGTCCCGAACACCCGTTATTTTGCTGCATCTGAGTTACGCTTAATATTTTATTACGGGTATTTGACGTGGTATGATCATTAAGAATATTGTCACGATCGATACGCGATTGGTAGTGCGTTCGATACGCAGATTTGTGCCACCTGTTATTTTGCTGCATCTAGCTACGCTTAATATTTTTACGGGTATTTGGACGATGATCATTAAGAATATTGTCACGATCGATAATTACGGATTGCGAGTGAGTTCGATACGCAGACGGTCCTGAATACTTTCCGTTATTTGCCGCATCTGAGCCACGCTTAATATTTCATTACGGGTATTTGGACGTGGTATGATCATTAAGAATATTGTCACGATCGATAATTACGATTGCGTAGTGCGTTCGATACGCAGACGGTGCCGAACACTTCCGTTATTTTGCCGCATCTGAGCTACGCTTATTTCATTACGGGCATTTGGACGGGTATGATCATTGTCAATATTGTCACGATCGATAATTACGATTGCGGAGGAGTTCGATACGCAGACGGTCCGAATATATCCGTTATTTTGCCGCATCTGAGCCACGCTTAATATTTCATTACGGGTATTTTGGACGGTATGACTATTAAGAATATTGTCACGATCGATAATTACGATTGCGTAGTGAGTTCGATACGCAGACGGTGCTGAACACTTCCGTTATTTTGCCGCATCTGGAGCTACGCTTAATATTTCATTACGGGTATTTGACGACGTATGACATTAAGAATATTGTCACGATCGATAATTACGATTGCGTAGTGAGTTCTGATACGCAGACGGTCCTGAATACATCCGTTATTTTGCCGCATCTGAGCCACGTTTAATATTTCATTACGGGTATTTGGACGTGGTATGATCATTAAGAATATTGTCACGATCGATAATTACGATTGAGAGTGAGTTCGATACGCAGACGGTGCTGAACACTTCCGGTATTTTGCACGCATCTGAGCCACGCTTAATATTCAATACGGGTATTTGACGATAGCGATCATTAAGAATATTGTCACGATTGAGTAGGAGTTAGATACGCAGACGGTGCAGAACACTTCCGGTATTGCCGCATCTGAGTTTCACGCTTAATATTTCATTACGGGCATTTGAGGGTATGATCATTAAAGAACATTGTCACGATCGATAATTATTGATTGAGTAGTGCGTTCGATACGCGACGGTGCTGAATACTTCCGTTATTTTGTTTCCATCTGGAGCTCACGCTTTATTTCCATTACGGGTATTTGGACGTGGCAGATCATTAAGAATAATGTCACGATCGATAATTACGATTGAGTAGTGCGTCTGATACGCAGACGGTCCTGAATACTTCCGTTATTTTTGTTGCATCTGGATGTTTACGCCTTTATTTCATTACGGGTATTTGACGTGGTATGATCATTGGTGAATATTGTCACGATCGATAAATTACGATTGATAGTGAGTTCGATACGCATCATCCTGGTAATACTTCTGTTATTTTGCCGCATCTGAGCCACGCCATATTTCATTGATGGTATTTGACGTAGGTATGATCATTAAGAATATTGGTCACGATCGATAATTACGATTGAGAAGTGCGTTCGATGCAGACGGTGCTGAACACTTCCGTTATTTTGCCGCATCCAGCTACGCTTAATATTTCATTACGGGTATTTGACGTGGTATGATCATTAAGAATATTGTCATCACGATCGATAACGATTGAGATGAGTCTGATACGATTGCGTAGTGCGTTCGATTACGGGTAGATATGATCACAATATTGTCACGATCGATAATTACGATTGAGTAGTGCGTTGATACGCAGACGGTGCTGAATACTTCCCGGTTATTTTGCTGCATCTGAGCTACGCTTAATATTTCATTACAGGTATTTGATGGTAGGATCATTGCGAATATTGTCACGATCGATAACGCTGATTGAGTAGTGAGTCCGATACGCAGACGGTCCCTGAACACTTCCGTTATTTTGCGCATCTGGAGCTACGCTTAATATTTCATTACGGGTATTTGGACGGTATGATTAACAATATTGTCACGATCGATAATTATGATTGCGTAGTGAGTTCGATACGCAGACGGTCGCGAAATTAGATCCGTTATTTTGCCGCATCTGAGCCACGCTTACTATTTCATTACGGGTATTTGACGTGGTATGATCATTAACAATATTGTCACGATCGATAATTACGCCGATTGAGTAGTGAGTTCGATGCAGACGGTGTTGAACAATTTCCGGTATTTTTTGCCGCATCTTGAGCCACGCTTAATATTTCCATTACGGTATTTGACGATATGATCATTAATAATACGTCACGATCGATAATTACGGATTGAGAGTGAGTCCGATACGCAGATTTGTGCTGAACACTTCCGTTATTTTGCCGCATCTGAGCCACGCTTTATTTCATTACGGGTATTTTGGACGGTATGATCATTAAGAATATTGTCACGATCGATAATTATTGATTGAGAAAAGAGTTCGATACGCAGACGGTGCTGAAATACTTCCGTTATTTTGGCTTAATCTGAGCTTTACGCTAATATTTCATTACGGGTATTTGGAGTGGTATGACTATTAAGAATATTGTCACGACGATAATTACGATTGAGTAGGAGTTCGATACGCAGATGGTCCTGAACACTTCCGGTATTTTGCCGCATCTGTTTCACGCTTAATATTTCATTACGGGTATTTGGACGGTATGATCATTAACAATATTCACGATCGATAATTACGATTGAGTAGGCGTTCGATACGCAGACGGTGCAGAACACTTCCGTTGTTTAAGCGCATCTGAGCTACGCTTAATATTTCATTACGGGTATTTGGACGGTATGATCATTAAATAACATTGTCACGATCGATAATTACGATTGCGTAGTGAGTTCGATACGCAGACGGTGCCGGAACACTATTTGCCGCATCTGAGCCACGCTTTATTTCATTACGGGTATTTGGACGTGGCAGATCATTAACAATATTGTCATGATCGATAATTACGATTGAGTAGTGAGTTCGATACGCAGACGGTCCTGAATACTTGAGCCACGTTATTTTTTACGGGCATTTGGACGTGGTATGATCATTAAGTAACATGTCACGATCGATAAATTACGATTACGGGTGCGTTCGATACGCAGACGGTGCTGAACACTTCCGGCGACTACGCTTAATATTTAATTACGGTATTTGACGGATCGATTGTCACGATCGATACCACGATTGCGGAGTGAGTTCGATACGCAGCATTTGCGCGAATACTTCTGTTATTTTGCCGCGCATCTGAGCTTACGCTTACTCATTACGGTATTCGGACGTGGTATGATCATTAAGAATATTGTCTACGATCGATAATGATGATTGAGAGTGAGTTCGATACGCAGACGGTCCTGAACATTTCCGTTATTGTTGCATCTGGAGCCACGCTTATTCTTCATTACGGGTATTTGACGTGGTATGATCATTAACAATATTGTCACGTGATCGATAATTACGATTGTGTAGTGAGTCTGATGCAGATTTGTCCGAACACCTCCGTTATTTTGCCGCATCTGCTTACGCTTATTTCATTACGGGTATTTTGACGAAGTATGATCATTAAGAATATTGTCACGATCGATAATTACGATTGCGTAGTGCGTTCGATACGCAGATTGGTGCTGAACACTTGTTATTTTAAGCCGTATCTAGCTTACGCTTAGTTATTTAATTACGGGTATTTGACGTAAGTACATCTATTAAGAATATTGTCACACTGATAATTTACACTTGCGAAGTGAGTTCGATACGCAGACGGTGCTGAATACTTCCGTTATTTTGCCGCATCTGAGCTACGCTTAATATTTCATTACGGGTATTTGGACGTGGTATGATCATTAACAATATTGTCACGACGATAATTATTGATTGAGTAGTGAGTTCGATACGCAGACGGTGCTGGAACACTTCCGTTATTTTGTTGCATCTGGTTTACGCTTAATATTTCATTACGGGTATTTTGGACGTGGTATGATCATTGGGCATTATTGTCACGATCGATAATTACGATTGAGTGGTGAGTTCGATACGCAGACGGTGCTGAACACCTCCGGTATTGCTGCTTGCATCTGAGCCACGCTTAATATTTCATTATTGCATTTGGACGCGATCATTAAGAATATTGTCACGATCGATAATTTACGATTGAGTAGTGAGTTAGATACGCAGACGGTGGTGAACACTTCCGGTTTTGCCGCATCCGCATTCATTACGGATATTTGGACGTGGTATGGACTCATTAACAATATTGATCGATAATTACGATTGAGTAGTGCGTTCGATACGCAGACGGGGTTACGCATCTGGTATTTGATTACGGGTATTTGACGTGGTATGATCATTGAATATTCACGATCGATAATTACGATTGAGTAGTGAGTTCCGATACGCAGAGACGGTCCTGAATACTTCCGTTATTTTTGCCGCATCTGAGCTACGCTTAATATTTCATTACGGGTATTTGGACGGTATGATCATTGCGAATATTGTCCCGATCGATAATTACGATTGCGGAAAGTGTCTGATACGCAGATTTGGTCCTGGAACACTTCCGCCATTTTTTCTGAGCCACGCATCATTACGGGTATTTGCGTGGTATGATCATTAAGAATAATCGATTTCATTGAGGTCGGGTATTGACGGGTCCTGAACACTCCGTTATTTTGCTTATCATTATATTTCATTATTGGTATTTGGACGTGGTATGATCATTAAATAATATTGTACGATAATTACGATTGAGTAGTGCGGTTCGATACGCAGACGGAAAGAACACCTCCGTTATTTTGTCGCATCTGAGCCAACTTTAATATTTATTACGGGTATTTGGACGAAGCATTCATTACAATTATTGTCACGATCGATAATTACGATGTATTGAGTTCGATACGCAGACGGTCCGAACACTTCCGTTATTTTGCTGCATCTGAGCTTACGCTTAATATTTCATTACGGGTATTTGGATGTGGTATGATCATTAAGAATATTGTCACGATCGATAATTACGATTGAGTAGTGCGTTCGATACGCAGACGGTGCTGAATATTACAAGCATTTTGTCGCATCTGGAGCACGCTTAATATTTCTATTACGGGTATTTGACGTGGTAGGATCATTGTACAATATTGTCACGATCGATAATTACGATTGAGTAGTGCGTCCGATGCGATTCTGGTGCTGAACACTTCCGTTATTTTGCTGCATCTGAGCTACGCTTAATATTTCATTACGGGTATTTGGACGTGGTATGACAATATTAACAATATTGTCACGATCGATACCGATTGAGTAGCGTTCGATACGCAGATGGTGCTGAACACTTCCGTTATTTTGCCGCTTGAGCTTGATGCTTTATTGATTTCATTACGGTATTTGACGTGGTATGATCATTAAGAATATTGTCACGATCGATAATGATTGATTGAGAGTGAGTTCGATACGCAGACGGTCCTGAATATTTCCAAGCAGGTTGCATCTGGAGCTACGCTTATTCTTCATTACGGGTATTTGGACGTGGTATGATCATTAAGAATATTGTCACGATCGATAATTACGATTGCGTAGTGCGTTCGATACGCAGACGGTGCTGAACACTTCCGTTATTTTGCCGCATCTGAGCTACGCTTAATATTTCATTACGGGTATTTGGACGTGGTATGATCATTAACAATATTGTCACGATCGATAATTACGATTGCGTAGTGCGTTCGATACGCAGACGGTCCTGAACACTTCCGTTATTTTTGCCACGCTTAATGTTTCTAATTTTGGACGTGGTATGATCATTAAGAATATTTCGATCGATACGGGTAGTTCGATACGGACGGTGAATACTTCCGTTATTTTGATTTTTGGATTTGGTATGATTAACAATATTGTCACGATCGATAATTACGATTGAGTAGTGAGTTCCGATTTGCCGCATCGCATAATATTTCGACGGTGGACGTGGTATGATCATTAAGAATACTTCCGTTATTTTGCCGCATCGTTATTTTGTCGCACGCTTAATATTTCGTACGGGTATTTGGACGTGATATGATCATTAAGAATATTGTCGATCGATAATTACGATTGAGTTCGTAGTGAGTTAGATACGCAGACGGTGCTGAATACTTCCGTTATTTTGCCGCATCTCGAGCCACGCTTAATATTTCATTACGGTATTTGGACGTGGTATGATCATTAACAATATTGTCACGATCGATAATTACGATTGAGTAGTGCGTTCCGATACGCAGACGGTGCTGAACACTTCCGTTATTTTGCCGCATCTGAGCGGGTATTTACGCATTAATATTTCATTACGGGTAGTTTTGACGTTATTTTTGGTATGATCATTAAGAATATTGTCATTAAGAATACGATCGATAATTACGATTGCGTAGTGAGTTCGATACGCAGACGGTGCTGAATACTTCTGTTATTTTGCCGCATCTGAGCCACGCTTAATATTTTCATTACGGGTATTTGGACGTGGTATGATCATTAAGAATATTGTCACGATCGATAATTACGAGTTTGAGTACGTTGTTTTGCCGTTAGATACGCAGACGGTGCATTGAACATTTCACGTTATTTTGTGCGTTCGATCTGATTGCACGCGTTAATATGCCGCATTCATTTTACGGGTATTTGGACGTGGTATGATCATTAACAATATTGTCACGATCGATAATTACGATTGCGTAGTGCGTTCGATACGCAGACGGTGCTGAACACTTCCGTTATTTTGCCGCATCTGAGCCACGCTTAATATTTCATTACGGGTATTTGGACGTGGTATGATCATTAAGAATATTGTCACGATCGATAATTACGATTGAACACTTCCGTTATTTTTGCCGTTCTGATACGCTTAATGTTTCATTACGGTATTTCCTGGATGATCATTAACTTCCGATAATTATTTTCGATACGCACGGTGCTGAGCCGTTATTTGCCGCATCTAATATTTTATTACGGGTATTTGGACGTGGTATGATCATTAAGAATATTGTCACGATCGATAATTACGATTGGTAGTGCGTTCGATAACGCAGACGGTGCTTAACACTTCGTTATTTTTGCCGCATCTAGCTACGCTTAATATTTAATTACCGTGATCATTAAGAATATTGTCACGATCGATAATTATCCTGAGTGCGTTCGATACGCAGACGGTGCTGAACTTACTTCGTTATTTTGCCCGCATTGAGCTCTTTCATTACGGGTATTTGGACGTGGTATGATCATTAAGAATATTGTCACGATCGATAATTACGATTGCGTAGTGAGTTCGATACGCAGACGGTCCTGAACACTTCACCGTTATTTGCCCGCATCTGAGCCACGCTTATCATTTCATTACGGGTATTTGGACGTGGTATGATCATTAAGAATGTCACGATCGATAATTACGATAGTAGTGAGTTCGATACGCAGACGGTGAATATATCCGTTATTTTGCCGCATCTGAGCTACGCTTAATATTTCATTACGGGTATTTGGACGTGGTATGATCATTAACAATATTGTCACGATCGATAATTACGATTGCGTGATGCGTTCGATACGTTAAGACGGTGCTGAATACTTCGTTATTTTGCCGCATCTGAGCTACGCTAATATTTCATTACGGTATTTGATTTGGATCATTAATATTGTCACGATCGATAATTGGTTGATTGGTGATACGCAGACGGTGCCGAACAGTGCATTACGCTTTAATATATTACGGGTATTTGGACGTAGGCGATCAATATTAATATTGTCACGATCGATAATTACGATTGCGTAGTGAGTTCGATACGCAGACGGTGCTGAACACTTCCGCTATTTTGCCGCATCTGAGCCACGCCTAATATTTCGCTTAATATTTCATTACGATCGATAATTACGGTATTTGGACGGTATGATCATTAAGCCGCAAATATTGTCATTTGGATCGATAATTACGATTAGTGGTTACGATTGCGTTCGATACGCAGACGGTGCTGAACACTTCCGTTATTTTGCCGCATCTGAGTTACGCTTAATATTTCATTACGGGTATTTGGACGTGGTATGATCATTAAGAATATTGTCACGATCGATAATTACGGTGAGTTAGTAGTGAGTTCGATACGCAGACGGTCCTGAATACTTCCGTTATTTTGCCGCATCTGTTATTTTGCCATCTGGGGTTACGCTTAATATTTCATTACGGGTATTTTTGGACGTGGTATGATCATTAAGAATATTGTCACGATCGATAAGTTTGCAGACGGTCCTGATTGAGCATCTAGTGCGTCCGATACGCATTTGGACGGTGATCTGAATATTATTTCCGTTATTTTGATCGCATCTGAGCCACGTTATTTAATATTTCATTACGGGTATTTGGACGTGGTGCCATTAAGAATGTTAATCGATCGATAGTACGATTAGTGGTGTTCACGCGAACGGTGCTGAACACTTCCGTTATTTTGCCGCATCTGAGCTACGATTTGTACGGGTATTTGGACGTGGTATGATCATTAAGAATATTGTCACGATCGATAATTAGATTGAGTAGTGAGTTCGATGCGCAGACGGTCCTGAATACTTCCCGTTTTTGCCGCATCTGAGCCACGCTTAATATTTCATTACGGGTATTTGGACGGGTATGATCATTAACAATATTGTCACGATCGATAATTACGATTGAGTAGTGCGTTCGATACGCAGACGGTGCTGAACACTTCCGTTATTTTGCCGCATCGCGCTTAATATTTCATTACGGGTATTTGGACGTGGTATGATCCATTGATATTGTCACGATCGATAATTCGATTGTGGTAGGTTCGATTCCTGAATACTTCCGTTATTTTGCCGCATCTGAGCCACGCTTAATGTTTCATTACGGGTATTTGACGATATGATCATTAACAATATTGTCACGATCGACAATTACGATTGAGTGGTGAGTTAGGATACGCAGACGGTGCTGAACACTTCCGTTATTTTGCCGCATCTGAGCTACGCTTAATATTTCATTACGGGTATTTGGACGTGGTATGATCATTAACAATATTGTCACGATCGATAATTACGATTGCGGAGTGGCGTTCGATACGCAGACGGTGCTGAACACTTCCGTTATTTTGCTGCATCTGAGTACGCTTAATATTTCATGCAGGTATTTGACGTGGTATGATCATTAAGAATATTGTCACGATCGATAATTACGATTGCGTAGTGAGTTCGATACGCAGACGGTCTGAATACTTCCGTTATTTTGCCGCATCTGAGCCATACGCTTAATATTTCATTACGGGTATTTGGACGTGGTATGATCATTAAGAATATTGTCACGATCGATAATTACGATTGCGTAGTGCGTTCGATACGCAGACGGTGCTGAACGCTTCCGTTATTTTGCCGCATCTGAGCTGCAGCAATATTTCGTACGGGTATTTGGACCGTTATGATTTGCGATCAAATAATTTACGATTTGCGGGTGGGTTCGACGCTACGTCCTGAATACTTCCGTTATTTTCGCGCATCTCTTAATATTTTACGGGTATTTGGACGTGGTATGATCATTTAAGAATTATTGTCGATCGATAATTACGATTTTTGAGTAGTGCGTTCGATACGCAGACGGTGCTGAATACGCAGACTTCCGTTATTTTGCCGCATCTGAGCCACGTTTAATATTTCATTACGGGTATTTTGGACGTGGTATGATCATTAAGAATATTGTCACGATCGATATATTGAGTTCGATACGCAGACGGTCCTGATAATTACGTTATTTGCCGCATCTGCTGCCGTTTAATGTTTCATTACGGGTATTTGGACGTGGTATGATCATTAAGAATATTGTCCGATCATTAATTACGATTGCGTAGTGCGCATGCAAGACGGTGCTGAATACTTCCGTTATTTTGCCGCATCTGACTGCAGCAATATTTCATTACGGGTATTTGGACGTGGTATGATCATTAACAATATTGTCACGATCGATAATTTGAGTAGTGCGTTCGATACGCAGACGGTGCTGAACACTTCCGTTATTTTGCCGCATCTGAGCTACGCTTAATATTTCATTACGGGTATTTGGACGTGGTATGATCATTAAGAATATTGTCGATCGATGATCGATAATTATACGACGGTGCTGAACACTTCGTAGTCTGAGTTCGATACATTACGGGTAGACGGTCATTGAATAATGCGATCCGTTATTTTGCCGCATCTGTTATTTTGCCGCACGTTTAATATTTCATTACGGGTATTTGGACGGTATGATCATTAACAATATTGTCACGATCGATAATTACGATTGCGTAGTGCGTTCGATACGCAGACGGTGCTGAACAATTCCGTTATTTTGCCGCATCTGAGCTACGCTTATTATTCCATTACGGGTATTTGGACGTGGTAGGATCATTAACAATATTGTCACGATCGATAATTACGATTGAGTAGTGCGTTCGATACGCAGACGGTGCTGAACACTTCCCGTTATTTTGTCGCATCTGAGCCACGCTTAATATTTCATTACGGGTATTTGGACGTGGTATGATCTTTAAGAATATTGTCACGATCGATAATTACGATTGAGTAGTGCGTTCGATACGCAGACGGTGCTGAACACTTCCGTTTATTTTGCTGCATCTGAGCTACGCTTAATATTTCATTACGGGTATTTGGACGTGGTATGATCATTAAGAATATTGTCACGATCGATAATTACAAGGTTTACGATTGAATACTTCCGTTAGTGAGTTAGATACGCAGACGGTGATCATTAACTGAATCGATACATTCCGATTATTTTGCCGCATCTGAGCTTAATATTTCATTACGTTATTTTGCCGCATCTGAATCATTAACAATATTTCATTACGGGTGCGTTTACGGACGTGGTATGATACGCTTAATATTTAACCCCGGATTGTCACGATCGATAATTACGATTGCGTAGTGAGTTCGATACGCAGACGGTGCTGAACACTTCCGTTATTTTGCCGCATCTGAGCCACGCTTTATATTTCATTACGGGTATTTGGACGTGGTATGATCATTAAGAATATTGTCACGATCGATAATTACGATTGCGTAGTGCGTTCGATACGCAGACGGTGCTGAACACTTCAGTTATTTTGCCGCATGAGCTGCAATATTTCATTACGGGTATTTGGACGTGGTATGATCATTAAGAATATTGTCACGATCGATAATTACGATTGCGTAGTGAGTTCGATGACGTTCCTGAACACTTCCGTTATTTTTGCCGCATCTTATTAATTTCGTAATTTGGACGTGGTATGTCATTAAGAATATTGTCACGATCGATAATTACGATTGCGTTGTGCGTTCGATACGCAGACGGTGCTGAATACTTCCGTTATTTTGCCGCATCTGAGCCACGCTTAATATTTTCATTACGGGTATTTGGACGTGAGCGGATCATTAACAATATTGTCACGATCGATAATTACGATTGAGTAGTGCGTCCGATACGCAGACGGTCCTGAATACTTCCGTTATTTTGCCGCATCTGCTACGCCATTTCATTACGGGTATTTGGATGGTATGATCATTAAAATATTGTCACGATCGATAATTACGATTGTGTAGTGCGTTCGATACGCAGACGGTGCTGAACACTTCCGTTATTTTGCCGCATCTGAGCCACGTTTAATATTTCATTCCGGTATTTGGACGTGGTATGATCATTAAGAATATTGTCACGATCGATAATGACGATTGAGTAGTGAGTTCGATACGCAGACGGTCCTATGAATACTTCCGTTATTTTGCCGCACGTTATTTGGACGTGGTATGATCAATATTGAGCTACGCGTTAATATTTCATTACTTCCGTATTTGACGCATCTGGTATAGGATTTGATCATTTAACAATCATTGAATCACGATCGATAATTACGATTGAGTGGTGCGTTCGATACGCAGACGGTGCTGAACACTTCCGTTATTTTGTCGCATCTGGCTTACGCTTAATATTTCGTACGGGCATTTGGACGTGGTATGATCATTAAGAATATTGTCACGATCGATAATTACGATTGATTGAGTTCGATACGCAGACGGTGCTGAACACTTCCGTTATTTTGCCGTTCGATGCTGGCATTTGGACGGTGCTAAGAATAACGATCGATAATTCCGATTGAGTAGTGAGTTCGATACGCAGACGGTCCTGAATCTCCGTATTTTGCCGCTGGCCACGCTTAATATTTCATTACGGGTATTTGGACGTGATATGTATGATCATTAAGAATATTGTCACGATCGATAATTACGATTGATCGATAATTACGATTGCGTTCGATACGCAGACGGTGCTATTTTGCCGCATCGAGAATTACGGGTATTTCGTGGTATGATCATTAAGAATATTTTGATCGATAATTCGATTGAGTAGTGAGTTCGATACGCAGACGGTACTTCCGTTTCCGCATCTGGAGCCGCTATTATTTATTACGGGTATTTGGACGTGGTATGATCATTAAGAATATTGTCACGATCGATAATTACGATTGCGTAGTGCGTTCGATACGCAGACGGTGCAGTTACGCATCTGAGCCACTTAATATTTTCATTACGGGTATTTGGACGTGGTATGATCATTAAGAATATTGTCACGATCGATAATTATTTAGTGAGTTCGATACGCAGACGGTCTGAACACTTCCGTTATTTTGCCGCATCGCTACGCTTAATATTTCATTACGGGTATTTGGACGTGGGTATGATCATTAGAATATTGTCACGATCGATAATTACGGGTATTTGGCGTATGTGCGTTCGATACGCAGACGGTGCTGAACACTTCCGTTATTTTGCCGCATCTGAGCTACGCCTAATATTTCATTACGGGTATTTGGACGTGGTATGATCATTAAGAATATTGTCACGATCGATAATTACGATTGCGGAGTGAGTTCGATACGCAGACGGTCCTGAATACTTCCGTTATTTTGCCGCATCTGAGCCACGCTTAATATTTCATTACGGGTATTTGGACGTGTATGTATGATCATTAAGAATATTGTCACGATCGATAATTTTACGGGATTTGGACGTAGTGCGTTCGATGAGTTCGATACGACGGTGCTGAACACTTCCGTTATTTTTGCCGCATCTGAGCTACGCGGTCCTGAATACTTCCGTTTCATTGGAGCCACGCTTAATATTTCATTACGGGTATTTGGACGTGGTATGATCATTAAGAATATTGTCACGATCGATAATTACGATTGCGTAGTGAGTTCGATACGCAGACGGTGCTGAACACTTCCGTTATTTTGCATCTGAGCCACGCTTAATATTTCGTACGGGTATTTGGACGTGGTATGATCATTAAGAATATTGTCCCGTTGATCGATAATTACGATTGCGTAGTGAGTTCGATGCGCAGACCGTCCTGAATACTTCCCGTTATTTTGCCGCAATGCGCCCACGGTTTCATTACGGGGCCATTTGGACGGTATGATCATTAAGAATATTGTCACGATCGATAATTACGATTGCGTAGTGCGTTCGATACGCAGACGGTGCTGAACACCTCCGTTTTTTGCCGCATCTGAGCTACGCTTAATATTTCATTTACGGGTATTTGGACGTGTAGTGATGATCATTAAGAATATTGTCACGATCGATAATTATCGATTGATTGCGTAGTGCGTTCGATGCGTTCGATGCCGCACGCAGACGGGTGCTGAACACGATCCGTTATTTTTGCCCGCATCTGAGCTACGCAATATTTTTCATTACGGGTATTTGGACGTGGTCATTAACAATATTTGTCACGATCGATAATTACGATTGCGTAGTGAGTTCGATACGCAGACGGTCCTGAAATACTTCCACAGGTTTTGCTGTTATTTTCATTACGGGTATTTGGACGCATCTTAGGCCACGCTTAATGTTTCATTACGGGTATTTGGACGTAATATTTCATTGGTATGATCATTAAGAATACGATTGTCACGATCTGATAATTACGATTGAACATCGTTATTTTGTGAGTTCGATTACGCAGACGGACTTATTGTTTTGCCGATCGAAATTACGATGAGAACCGGATATTTGGACGTGGTTTGATGCCGCGGGTATTTCTCACGATCGATAATTACGATTGCGTAGTGCGTTCGATACGCAGACGGTGCTGAATTTCGTATTTTGCCGCATCTGGGCGCTTAATATTTCATTACGGGTATTTGGACGTGGTATGATCATTAACAATACGCAGATTGTCACGCATCGATAATTACGATTGCGTAGTGATAATTACGATTGCGCAGTGAGTCTGATACGCAGACGGTCCTGAACACTTCCGTTATTTTGCAGACGCCAACATCTGCTATTTTGCCACTGAGCTTAATGTTTCATTACGGGTATTTTGGACGTGGTATGATCATTAAGAATATTGTCACGATCGATAATTACGATTGCGTATGAGTTCGATACGCAGATTTCGTTATTTTACGCACGCTTAATATTTCATTACGGGTATTTGTGATCATTAAGACCGATACGATTCCGTTATTTTGCCGCATCTACCCGAGCCACGCCTAATATTTCCATTACGGGGTATTTTGGACATTTGGTCCGAATACTTCCGTTATTTATGATCATTGAACAATATTGTCACGATCGATAATCGATACGCAGATGCCGGAATTAATTTCCGTTATTTTGGCCGCATCTGAGTTACGCTAATATTTCATTACGGGTATTTGACGTGGTGGAAGACTATTGGCCACGGTCAATGATCGATAATTGCCGATTGCGTAGTGAGTTCGATACGCAGACGGTGCTTAATACCTGGTTATTTTGCTTAATTCGGAGCCTACGCTTAATATTTCATTACGGTATTTGGACGTGTAAGGACTATTTAAGAATATTTATCGCCAGATCGATAATTACGATTTGGTAAAGTGCGTTCGATACGCAGACGGTGCTGAACACTTCCGTTATTTTGCCGCATCTGAGCTTGGCGTCAGGCTTCCATTACGGTATTTTGAGGGTATGACTATTAAGAGTTCGATACGCAGACGGTGCTGAACACTTCTGTTATTTTGCCGCATCTGAGCCACGCTTAATATTTTCAATACAGGTATTTGGACGTGATATGATCATTAAGAATATTGTCACGATCGATAATTACCGGGGTTTTGGAGAAAAAAAGTTTGGAGGGGTTAGGGTACGCAAGGGAAACCCGGGTGGCTGGGGGGAAAAACTTTTTCCGTTATTTTTGGCCGCCCATTTCCCCCCGAGGGGGCCTTTACACGGCTTAAAATTTCATTTGGTATTTGGACGTGGTTAACTTTTGTCGATCGATAATTTCGTTGGTAGTCGTTCGATACGCAGACGGTGGGAATTGTTTTTTGCCACTATTTTTTTTATTTCTTGGGGGTTTGGGGTAGATCTAAAAATTGTACGTCGAAAAAAGGGGTGGTTCGTAAAGGGGGGTCTGAAACCCCTTTTTTTTTGGGTTGGACGTTTTTTTCATTATATTTACGGGGTGATTTAAAAATTTGTACGATCGAAATTACAGGGTTTTTTTTCGCAACGGTTTAAATTCCCCTTTTTTTGCGTTAGACCTTAATATTTCTTCGGTATTTGGGGGTAGAAATTTAAAATAGCAGACGAAAAAAGAATTGTTTTTTGCATTGAAACCCTTTTTTTAAGGATTGGGTTTCCCTTTTTAAAATTTTTGGGTTTTTAGGTGGTTAAAAATTTTACGACCGAAATTTTTTTTTTCGCAAGGGCCCAAATTTTTTATTTTATTGCAAATTTTTAAATTTTTATTAAATTTTGGTTGATTTAAATTTTGAATTTTTTTTCATTGGGGTAAATTTCCATTTTTTTTTAACCCAATTTTCCATTAAATTTTTGGGGTGGTTATAAAAATATTTTACGTCGTAATTACGATTAAAGGGGGGATACCCAAGGGTATTTTTATGGATCTTACCCAAATTTTTTTTCGGTATGACGTGGATTCAAAGGCGTCGAAATTCCCTTAACCGGTAAGCTTAAACCCCGTTTTTTTCCCTTGACACCTAATTTTCATTACGGGTTTAGTGGTTGACCCAAAAATTGCACTCGATATTTTGGGGATTTAACCCCAATCAAAACTTTTTTTGCCCTGGGAAATTAATTTTTAAGGGATTTTAGTGTTACTTAAAAATTTCCACGTATTTTTTATTGAGTGGAAATTTTAAAAATTTGGGGAAATTTTTTTGTTTTTCCCTAGTATTTTTTTTGGGTATTTGAGAATTTAAAAATTTTTTAAATTTTTGATTGAAGTTTTAAAAGGGGGGGGGAAAAGTTTTTTTTTCCTTGCAAAAATTTTTTTTGGGTGGTTTATTTAAAAAACCGGTATTTTTTCGTTGGAAATAAATTTTTTTTCCGTTCCTGAAACCCTTGTTTTTTTCCCTCGGGTTTGGGAAATTTGTAAAGGCAAATTTATTTTTTTTGATTGAAAAGGTTAAATTTTATTTGGGATTTTGGCGAAATTTCCCCTTTTTTTCCTAGTAATTATTTTGGGTTGAAACTTAAAATTTTTTGATAAAACGTTTTAATTTTTACGGGATTTTTGGTTCCCTTTTTTTCCCCCTTTGGAGTTTATTTTAGGGTATTTGGGGGAAAAAATTTTTTTTGGGGCAAAAATTTTTATAGGGGGGAAAGGTTAAATTTTTTTTCCCAGGGGAAATTTAAAATTTTATGGGAAGGTTTTGAAATTTTGAAATTGCCGAAATTTTTAAATTTTTTGTGCTTTTTCCCCTTTAAAATTTTTTTTCCATAAAATTTTTAATTGAGGGTGGAAATTTATTTTTTGGGCAAAAATTTTTTTTTTGCGGGTTTTGGGGAACTTTTTTTTTTCCGGGAAAAGGGGGATGATTTGAAATTTATTTATTTTTTTAAGCCCTAATATTTTTGGGGGATTTAAAAATTTTTAAGGGGTGTAAACCCCTTTTTTTCGAAAATACGAAATTTTTTTTTTTTCGAATCCTTAAAAATTTGGGTTTTTTTGGTTTGATTTAATTGTGGAAATCTTTGTTTCGTTTTTTTGAAATTTGTTTTTTTCCCCCATGGTTATTTTCAGGATTTTTAGGGTTTTTACTTTTGCGTATAAAATTTTCTTCTTTTAAAAATCTGCCCCCCTTTTTTCAAACCCCCTATTTGGCTTGGCTTAATTTTTTAGTATATTTTCGGGGGGGTATAAAATTTTTGAAAATTCCCATTGGAGGTTTTTTTTTCTTGGGGTTTTCCCCTTTTTTTAAAATTTTTTAAAAAATTTTTTTGGGGATGGTTGTGAAAACAAATTTTTTATTTTTCGTCTACCACCAAAATTTTTTTTTAGGGGATTTGGCGGTTTTCAAAAAATTTTTCCCCAAAAAAGGGGGGTTTATTGATACCGACGTAAACCCGTTTTTGCCCCAGGCGCAAATTTTTTTGGTTTTTTTAAGTATTAAAAAAAGTTTAAAAAATTTTTTAAAAATTTTTAAGAACGGTTGGAATTTTTGTTTTTTGCGCCGAAAACCCCCTTTTTTTTGGGTTAGTGGTATTTTTTAAAATTTGATTTTTTGTTTTTTTCAAAAGTCAAACCCCGTTTTTTTTGGGCCCAAACGCCTTTTTTTAAAAAATTTTTGGGATTTAAAAATTTTTAAAAATTTTTGGGGATATTGATGGGTGAATTTTTTTGGGGCCCTTTTCCCGTTTTAAATTTTTTTTTGGCCCTTAATTTTTCCCTATTTGGGGTTTGACTAAATTTCTTTGGGGTTTAAAATTGGTTTCCAAAGGGGGGGGGAAAAATTTTTTTTTTGGTTGGTTGTTAAATTTTATTTGGGTTTTACGGTATAAGTCAAAGCAATGTTTATTGGGATTTTCCATCGGGGCCCCCCCTTTTTTTTGGATTGGGTTTAATTTATTACGGTTTTTTTGATTTGAAATTGACAGAAATTAAATTGGGGGATTGAAAGGAAATTTTAAAATTTTTTGGGATTTCCCGTTTTAAAATTTAATTTGGGGTTTGGGAAAAATTAAGAATAGCGACGTTTTTAAAATTTTCTTTTCGCAACGGGCTGAAATTCCGTTTTTTGGTTGAGTGCAATATTTCAACGGTATGATGGTGAAAAAAATTTGGGTGTAATTCGTTATTGGGCCCATAGGACGGTTAAACCCTTTTTATTTTTATTGGTTTATTAAACTAGGGAAAATTTAGGGGGGGAAAAAATTTTTAAATTTTAAAGGGAAAAAGGTTATTTTCGACGGGGGGGCTTTTTTTTGGGATTGGGATGTAATTTTTTTAGTTTTCTTTGATACCAAAAAGGGGAAATTCCTTATTTTCGATCGAACGTTTATTTTTTGGGTTTTTTTGGGTTAAATATTTGTTTGGAGGAAAACTTAATTTCCCCTTAAAGGGGAATATTTTTTTAAGGGGAAAAAAGTTTTTTCATTAAATTTTGGCAAAAAATTTTTGGGTTGAAGATTTTTCCCTTGATTTCCCATTTCCCCTTTTTTCAAAGGGGGTTATATTTAAAATTTTGCGATCACCTTAAATTTTAAGGGGTTTAGTGGTCGAAATTTTTTTGATCTATACGATTATTTTTTACGGGTTTTGGATTGTATTGTATTGCTATATCTTCGGGTTGACGGGGTCCCAATACTTTATTTTTTTTAAACTTTTTTATTTCCCGATTTGGGTGGAAAACTTAAATTTTTGTTACGTTTTTTTGGATTGCGGGTTCTTTTTTGCCCGGTTTAAAATTCATTTGCGATTTGGAGTTTCATTTTTGGGCGGATTCCCCCCTTTTTTTTCCAACGAAAGGGGGGGTTTTCCAAATTTTCAATTTTGAAAGGGTTTTTGTTATAATTTTCTTGGGTTTTTGGGGGGCTTAAATTTTTAAAATTCGTTTTTTGGGAAAAAAGTTAAAATTTTTTTTTTTCTGAAGGCCCCCAAAATTTTGGGAAAAAATTAGAGTAATTTAAAAGGATGGGGATTCTTTTTATTTGGCCCAAAATTTCTTGGGGGGTTAAAAAAATTTTAAATTTTATTTTTTGATTCAAATTTTTTAATTGGGGGGTTTTTTGAGTGCTTTTTTTTTTTTTTTTTTTTTTTTTTTTTTTTTTTTTTTTTTTTTTTTTTTTTTTTTTTTTTTTTTTTTTTTTTTTTTTTTTTTTTTTTTTTTTTTTTTTTTTTTTTTTTTTTTTTTTTTTTTTTTTTTTTTTTTTTTTTTTTTTTTTTTTTTTTTTTTTTTTTTTTTTTTTTTTTTTTTTTTTTTTTTTTTTTTTTTTTTTTTTTTTTTTTTTTTTTTTTTTTTTTTTTTTTTTTTTTTTTTTTTTTTTTTTTTTTTTTTTTTTTTTTTTTTTTTTTTTTTTTTTTTTTTTTTTTTTTTTTTTTTTTTTTTTTTTTTTTTTTTTTTTTTTTTTTTTTTTTTTTTTTTTTTTTTTTTTTTTTTTTTTTTTTTTTTTTTTTTTTTTTTTTTTTTTTTTTTTTTTTTTTTTTTTTTTTTTTTTTTTTTTTTTTTTTTTTTTTTTTTTTTTTTTTTTTTTTTTTTTTTTTTTTTTTTTTTTTTTTTTTTTTTTTTTTTTTTTTTTTTTTTTTTTTTTTTTTTTTTTTTTTTTTTTTTTTTTTTTTTTTTTTTTTTTTTTTTTTTTTTTTTTTTTTTTTTTTTTTTTTTTTTTTTTTTTTTTTTTTTTTTTTTTTTTTTTTTTTTTTTTTTTTTTTTTTTTTTTTTTTTTTTTTTTTTTTTTTTTTTTTTTTTTTTTTTTTTTTTTTTTTTTTTTTTTTTTTTTTTTTTTTTTTTTTTTTTTTTTTTTTTTTTTTTTTTTTTTTTTTTTTTTTTTTTTTTTTTTTTTTTTTTTTTTTTTTTTTTTTTTTTTTTTTTTTTTTTTTTTTTTTTTTTTTTTTTTTTTTTTTTTTTTTTTTTTTTTTTTTTTTTTTTTTTTTTTTTTTTTTTTTTTTTTTTTTTTTTTTTTTTTTTTTTTTTTTTTTTTTTTTTTTTTTTTTTTTTTTTTTTTTTTTTTTTTTTTTTTTTTTTTTTTTTTTTTTTTTTTTTTTTTTTTTTTTTTTTTTTTTTTTTTTTTTTTTTTTTTTTTTTTTTTTTTTTTTTTTTTTTTTTTTTTTTTTTTTTTTTTTTTTTTTTTTTTTTTTTTTTTTTTTTTTTTTTTTTTTTTTTTTTTTTTTTTTTTTTTTTTTTTTTTTTTTTTTTTTTTTTTTTTTTTTTTTTTTTTTTTTTTTTTTTTTTTTTTTTTTTTTTTTTTTTTTTTTTTTTTTTTTTTTTTTTTTTTTTTTTTTTTTTTTTTTTTTTTTTTTTTTTTTTTTTTTTTTTTTTTTTTTTTTTTTTTTTTTTTTTTTTTTTTTTTTTTTTTTTTTTTTTTTTTTTTTTTTTTTTTTTTTTTTTTTTTTTTTTTTTTTTTTTTTTTTTTTTTTTTTTTTTTTTTTTTTTTTTTTTTTTTTTTTTTTTTTTTTTTTTTTTTTTTTTTTTTTTTTTTTTTTTTTTTTTTTTTTTTTTTTTTTTTTTTTTTTTTTTTTTTTTTTTTTTTTTTTTTTTTTTTTTTTTTTTTTTTTTTTTTTTTTTTTTTTTTTTTTTTTTTTTTTTTTTTTTTTTTTTTTGCGGAAACTTGAGCCCACGTTTATATTTCATTACGGGGATTTGGACGTGGTATGATCGTTAACAATGCGTCCGATAATTACGATTTGCGTAGTGAGTTTCGATACGCAGACGGTGCTGAACACTTCCGTTGTTTTGCCGCATCTGAGCTACGCCAATGTTTCATTGCAGGTATTTGGACGTGGTGCGATCATTAACAAACATTGTCACGATCGATAATTACGATTGATAGTGCGTTCGATACGCACTTAGACAGTACAGACACTTCCGTTATTTTGCCGCCTCTGAGCCGGCAATATTTCATTGGGTGTTGGACGTGGTATGATCGTGAAATATTGTCACGATCGATAATTACGATTGAGTAGTGAGTTCGATACGCAGACGGTCTGAATACTACCGTTATTTTGCCGCATCTGACTACGCTTAATATTTCATTACGGGTATTTGGACGTGGTATGATCGGTATAATATTGTCACGATCGATAATTACGATTGGTAGTGGAGTTCCGATACGCAGACGGTCCTGACCTTCCGTTATTTTGTCATCGTTTACCACTTAATATTTTCACATGGGTATTTGGACGTGGTATGATCATTAAGAATATTGTCACGATCGATATTACGATTGAGTAGTGAGGTCGATACGCAGACTTCCGGTTTTGCTGAACGTTTCTATTTCATTTTGGGTATTTGGACGTCAGGCGTTATTTTGCCGCGATAATTCTGGAGCCACGTTCTTTCGAACACTTCCGTTGTTTTGTATCAGACCACGGCAATATTTCATTACGGGTGATGGACGTGGTATGATCATTAAGAATATTGTCACGATCGATAATTACGGTGCGATTGGTTTAGTGAGAACACTTCGTTATTTTGCCGATACGCAGATTTGTTTGGTGATCATTAGAACGATCGATAATTACGGTTATTACGTTCGATACCATCTTTAACTTCCACGCATCTAGCAATATTTCAATACGGGTATTTGGACGTGGTATGATCATTAAGAATATTGTCACGATCGATAATTACGATTGAGTAGTGAGTTCGACACCAGACGGTCCTGAATACTTCCGTTATTTTTGCCGCATCTGAGCTACGCTTAATATTTCAATACGGTATTTGTGCGTGGTATGATCATTAACAATATTGTCACGATCGATAATTACGATTGATTTGCCGCATAGCTGCGTTTCGATACGCATTTTGGACGGTGCGCGTGAACGATCTTCCGATTTGGTATTTCGATACGCAGACGCATCTTGTTAGTCTCAGGTCACGCTTAATATTTCATTACGGTATTTTGGACGGTATGATCATTAACAATATTGTCACGATCGATAATTACGATTGGTAGTGCGTTCGATACGCAGACGGTGCTGAACACTTCCGTTATTTTTTGCCGCATCTGAGCCACGCTCTTAATATTTCCATTACGGGTATTTTGACCAAGTATGATCATTAACAATATTGTCACGATCGATAATTACGATTGCTTAGTGTCCGATACGCAGACGTTCCTGAACACTTCCGTTATTTTGTCGCATCTAAGCCACGCTTAATATTTCATTACGGTATTTGGACGTGGTATGATCATTAAGAATATTGTCACGATCGATAATTACGATTGGTAGTGCGTAGTGACGTTCGAATACTTCCGTTAGACGGTGCTGAAGCCACTTACCGTTTTATTTTTGTCGCATCTGTTTCAGACGCTTACTTCCGTTATTTCATTACGGGTATTTGGACGGTATGATCATTAAGAATATTAATCGATCGATAATTACGATTGTGAGTGAGTTCGATGCAGACGGTCCTGAATACTTCCGTTATTTTGCCGCATCTGAGCTACATGTATTATTTCTTATTACAGGTATTTGGACGTGGTATGATCATTAAGAATATTATGCGATCGATAATTTACGATTGGTAGTGAGTTTCGATACGCAGACGGTCCTGAATACTTCCGTTGTTTTGCCGCAATCAGGCCACGCTTAATGTTTCATTACGGGTATTTGGACGTGGTATGATCATTAACAATATTGTCACGATCGATAATTTACATTGGGTAATTGCGTTCGATACGCAGACGGTGCTGAACACTTCCGTTATTTTTGCTGCATCCCAGGCTACGCTTAATATTTCATTACGGGTATTTGGACGTGGTATGATCATTAAGAATATTGTCACGATCGATAATTTACGATTGCGTAGTGAGTTCGATACGCAGACGGTGCTGGAATACTTCCGTTATTTTGCCGCATCTGAGCCGCTTAATATTTCATTACGGGTATTTGAACAGGTATGATCATTAACAATATTGTCACGATCGATAATTACGATTGCGTAGTGAGTTTCGATACGCAGACAGTCTATGAATACTTCCGTTATTTTGCCGCATCTGAGCTACGCTTAATATTTCATTACGGGTATTTGGACGTGGTATGATCATTAAGAATATTGTCGATCGATAATTACGATTGCGTAGTGCGTTCGATACACCGGACGGTGCTGGTTACTTCCGTTATTTTGCCGCATGGGCTACGCTTAATATTTTCATTACGGGTATTTGGACGTGGTATGATCATTAAGAATAATGTCACGATCGATAATTACGATTAGGTGAGTTCGATACGCAGACAGTGCTGAATACTTCCGTTATTTGCCGCATCTGAGCTACGCAATATTTCGTACGGGTGTTATTTGGACGTGGTTGATCGTAAAATGTTGATGATCGGTAATTACGATTGCGTAGTGCGTTCGATACGCAGACGGTCCTGAATACTTTCCGTTATTTTGCCGCATCGCCACGCTTAATATTTTCATTACGGGTATTTGGACGTGGTATGATCGTTAACAATAATTGTGCACGATACGCGATACCATCCGTTATTTTTGCCGCATTGAGTAGGTGTTGGTGCGATCATTCGAATACGCAGACGGTGCTGTGCGTTTACGCAGACGTTATTTTTGCGCCGCATCTGAGCTACGCCAATATTTCATTACGGGTATTTGGACGTGGTGGATCATTAACAATATTGTCACGATCGATAATTACGATTGCGTGGTGCGTTCGATACGCAGACGGTGCTGAACACTTTCCGTTGTTTTGCCGCATCGGGCTACGCTTATTATTTCATTACGGGTATTTTGGACGTGGTATGATCGACAACAATATTGTCACGATCGATAATTACGGTGCGTGAGTGAGTTCGATACGCAGACGGTCCTGGAGCCTTCGTTATTTGCGCATCTGAGCCGTTTATATTTCTTACGGGTATTTGGACGTGGTATGATCATTAGAATGTACGATCACGATACGATAGTGGAGTTCGATACGATTGCGTGAACAGTGCGTTCGCCAATATTTCATTACGGGTATTTGGATGAATAGTCTTCGATCGATAATTATTGGTTTTGCCGACATCTGAACACTTCCGTTATTTTGCCGCATCTTAATTATCTCGTACAGGTATTTGGACGTGGTGGGATCATTAACAATATTGTCGTCGATAATTACGATTGAGTAGTGCGTTCGATACATACGAACAGTTACGGTACGCTGTTCATTACGGTATTTCCGTTGTTCATTAAGAATATTATCACGATCGATAATTACGATTGAGTAGTGAGTTCGATACGCAGACGGTCCCTGAATAATATTTCATCTACGGTTTCATTTGGACGTGGTGATCATTAACAATATTGTCACATTCGATAATTGATTGAGTGGTGGTTTCTGATACGCAGACGGTCCTGAACACTTCCGTTGTTTTTCGCATACCGCTTAAGTTTCATTACGGTGCTGCCATAGTCGTAGAATATCATCACGTCGATAATTACGATTTTGCCGACAGTCTGACTTCCGTTACGCATCTAAGCCCGTTTATTTCATTACGGGTATTTGGACGTGGTATGATCATTAACAATATTGTCACGATCGATTGAGTATTTACGGTGCTGTCGTTGTTTTGTCGCATCTGGGCGCAGCAATATTTCATTACGGTGGACGTGAACACCTCCGGTATTTGCCGCATCTGAGCACTTCGTTATTTTGCCGCATTACGGCAATGTTTCATTTGGACGTGATATGATCATTCAGAATATTGTCACGATCGATAATTTACGATTGGTGGATTGGATACGCAGACGGTGCTGAACACTTTCCGTTATTTGCATCTGAGCCATCTAAGTTCATTACGGGTGTTGGACATTAGTATGATCATTTAACAATATTTCACGATCGTTACGATTGAGTGGTGCATTTGGACGTGGAACACTTAGGTGTTTGCCGCATCTGAGCTACGCAGTATTTCATTACGGGTATTTGGCGTGGGCGCGGTCGTGCCAATATTTTCGATCGATAATTACGATTGAGTGGTGCGTTCGATACGCAGACGGTGCGAACTTACTTCCGTTATTTTGCCGCATCTGGCTACGATATTTCATTACGGGTATTTGGATTTCGTACGATATTTCACGATCGTCGTTTTGGTAGTGCGTTCGTACGCCAGACGGTGCTGGAACACTTCCGTTATTTGTCCCATCAGGTAGCTTAATATTTCATTAATTCATATTTGAGGATCGATATCATATTGATTCACGATCGATAGTACGATTGGTGGTTCGATACGCAGACGGTCCTGGAACACTTCCGTTATTTTTGCCGCATCTGAGCCACGCTTAATATTTCATTTACGGGTATTTGGACGTGGTATGATCATTAACAATATTGTCGAATCGATAATTACGATTGGTAGTGCGTTCGATACGCAGACGTTCCTGAATACTTCGTTGTTTTTGCCGCATCTGAGCTACGCTTACTGTTTCATTACGGGTATTTGGACGTGGTATGATCATTAACAATTGTCACGATCGGCCCGATTGGCGGTGCGTCCGATACTCGGTGTCCTGAATACTTCCGTTGCACCGCATCTGAGCCGCTTAATATTTCGTACGGGTTTTTGGACGTGGTATGATCATTAACAATATTGTCACGATCGATAATTACGATTGTGTGGTGAGTTCGATACGCAGACGGTGCTGAATACTTCCGTTATTTTGTCGCATCTGGCCACGTTTAATATTTTGTACGGGTATTTGGACGTGGTATGATCATTGAATATTGTCACGATCGATAATTACGATTGCGTAGTGCGTTCGATACGCAGACGGTGCTGAACACTTCGTTATTTTGCCCATCTTAGCCACGTAATATTTCATTAAAGAATTATTTGGACGTGTATGATCATTAACAATATTGTGCGATCGATAGTACGATTGCTTAGTTCGTTCGATGCACGCGACGGTGCTGAATCTTCGTTATTTTTCGCATCTAAGCCACAGCAATATTTCATTACGGGTATTTTGGACGTGGTATGATCATTAAAGAATATTTGTCACGATCGATAATTCGTTGGGTGGTGAGTTCGATGCACGCAGACGGTCTGAATACTTCCGTTATTTTGCCGCATCGAGCTACGCTTAATATTTCGTACGGTATTTGGATGAGCGTGATCATTAACAATGTTATCACGATCGGTAATTACGATTGCGTAGTGAGTTCGATACGCAGACGGTCCTGATACATCGTTATTTTGCCGCATCTGAGCCGCCAATATTTCGTACGGGTATTTGGATGGTGATCATTAAGAATATTGTATGCGATCGATAATTACGATTGCGTAGTGCGTTCGATACGCAGACGGTGCTGAACACTTCCGTTATTTTGTCGCATCTGAGCCGCTTAATATTTCGCTGGGGTATTTGGACGATGGTAGGATCATTAACAATATTGTCACGATCGATAATTACGATTGGTGCGTTCGATACGCAGATTCTGAACACTTCCGTTATTTTGTCGCATCTGAGCTACGCTTAATATTTCATTACGGGTATTTGGACGTGGTATGATCATTAACAATATTGTCACGATCCGATAATTACGATTAGTAGTGAGTTAGATACGCAGACGGTACTGAACACTTCCGTTATTTTGCCGCATCTGAGTAATATTTTCATTACGGTATTTTTTGGACATTGTTATGATCATTAGAATATTGTCATCGATAATTACGATATTACGACTTCCGTTGTGCGCATGAGGTCCAATACGCAGTACGGTGATAGTAACATTAACCTCCGGTATTTGTTCGCATCAGGCCGCTTAATATTTCATTACGGGTATTTGGACGTGGTATGATCATTAAGAATATTGTCTGATCGATAATTACGATTGAGTGGTGCGTTCGATACGCCAGACGGTGCTGAACACTTCCGTTATTTTGCCGCATCAGGCCACGCTTAATATTTCGTACAGGTATTTGGACGTGGTAGGATCATTACAATAATGTCACGATCGATAATTACGATTGAGTGGTGCATCCGATACGCAACGGTGCTGAACACTTCCGTTATTTTTACCGCATCTGAGCTACGCTTAATATTTCATTACGGGTATTTGGACGTGGTATGATCATTAAGAATATTGTCACGATCGATAATTACGATTGAGTAGTGAGTTCGACACGCAGACGGTCTGTGAACACTTCCGTTTTATTTTGCCCATGTGTTTCATTCTGAATGGACGTGGTATGATCATTAATATTTCATTACGGGTATTTGCTGACGTTATTTGCCGAACCATAATGTTTCATTAACTGGATGATATGATCGGTAAGAATATTGTCGATCGATAATTACGATTGAGTAGTGCGTTCGATACGCAGACGGTGCTGAACACTTCCGTTATTTTGCCGCATCTGAGCTGCGCTTAATATTTCATTACAGGTATTTGGACGTGGTATGATCATTAACAATATTGTCACGATCGATAATTACGATTGAGTAGTGCGTTCGATACGCAGACGGTGCTGAACACTCCGTTATTTTTGCCGCATCAGGCTACGCTTAATATTTCATTACGGATTGCGTAGTGCGTTCGATACGCAGCAGACGGTGCTGAACACTTCCGTTATTTGGTTGCACCCGAGCTTACGCTATTTCTTAATAATACGGGTATTTGGACGGTATGATCATTACACATTGTCACGATCGATAATTACGATTGCGTAGTGAGTTCGATACGCAGACGGTCCTGGAATACATCCAAGGTTATTTTGTTGCATCTGGTTTACGTTTAATATTTCATTACGGTATTTGGACGTGGTAAGGATCATTAAGAATATTGTCATGATCGATAATTACGATTGCGTAGTGTCTGATACGCAGACGGTGCTGACATTCTAAGTTATTTTACGTATCTGAGTTACGCGCCATTATTTCATTACAGGTATTGACGTGGTAGGATCATTAACAATATTGTCACGATCGACCATGATTGAGAGTGCGTCCGATATGCAGACGGTGCTGAACACTTCCGTTATTTTGTCGCATCTGAGCTACGCTTTAATATTTCATTACGGGTATTTGGACGTGGTGTAAGGATCATTAACACACACGATCAGATAATTACGATTGAGAAAGTGAGTTCGATACGCAGACGGTGCTGGAACACTTCCGTTATTTTGCTGCATCTGGAGCCATACGCTTATTTTCCCCATTACGGGTATTTGACGTGGTATGATCATTAACATTATTGCCACGATCGATAATTACGATTGAGTAGTGAGTTCGATACGCAGACGGTGCTGAACACTCCGTTATTTTGCCGCATCTGAGTTTACGTTTTAATATTTCATACGGGTATTTACGGCATTAAGAATTTGGACGTGAGTAGTATGATCATTAAGAATATTGTCACGATCGATTACGATTGAGTGAGTGAGTTCGATACGCAGACGGTGCTGAACATTCCGTTATTTTGTCGCATCTGGAGCCACGCTTAATATTTCATTACGGGTATTTGGACGGTATGATCATTAAGAATATTGTCACGATCGATAATTACGATTGCTTAGTGAGTTCGATACGCGACGGTGCTGAACACCGTTATTTTGTCGCATCTGAGATCACGCTTAATATTTCATTACGGGTATTTGGACGTGGTATGATCATTAACAATATTGTCACGATCGATAATTACGATTGAGTAGTGCGTTCGATACGCAGACGGTGCTGAACACTTCCGTTGTTTTGCCGCATCTGAGCCACGCTTAATATTTCATTACGGGTATTTTGGACGTGGTATGATCATTAAGAATATTGACACGATCGATAATTACGATTTAAGTAGTGAGTTCGATACGCAGACGGTGCTGAACACCTCCGTTATTTTGCCGCATCTGAGCCACGCTTAATATTTCATTACGGGTATTTGGACGTGGTATGATCATTAAGAATATTGTCACGATCGATAATTACGATGCGTAGTGCGTTCGATACGCAGACGGTGCTGAACACCCGTTATTTTGTCGCATCTAAGCCCCGTTTAATATTTCATTACGGGTATTTGGGCGTGGTATGATCATTAACAATATTGTCGATCGATAATTACGATTAGTAGTGTTCGATACGCAGACGGTGCTACGACACCTTCGTTATTTTGCCGCATCTAAGCCACGCGCTTAATATTTCATTACGGTATTTGGACGTGGTGATCATTAACAATATTGACAATGATCGATAATTACGATGATTGATTAGTGCGTTCGATACGCAGACGATTGCTGAACACTTCCGTTATTTTGCCGCATCTGAGCCACGCTTAATATTTCATTACGGGTATTTGGACGTGGTATGATCATTGAAATATTGTCACGATCGATAATTACGATTGAGTAGTGAGTTCGATACGCAGACGGTGCTGAATACTTCCGTTATTTTGCCGCATCTAAGCTATTACAGGTATTTGGTTTAATATTTCGATTAATGATTGGTAGTGAGTTGATACGCAGACGGTGCTGGAACATCGTTATTTTGCCGCATCTTGAGCCACGCTTAATTTTCATTACGGGTATTTCGTGATATGATAAGAAATTACGATCGATTACGACGAAAAGGTTCGATACGCAGACGGTGCTGAACACGCTCCGTTATTTTGCCGCATCTGAGCCACGCTTAATATTTCATTACGGGTATTTGGACGTGGTATGATCATTAACAATATTGTCACGATCGATAACATACGATTGAGTAGTGAGTTCGATACGCAGACGGTGCTGAACACTTCCGTTATTTTGCCGCATCTGAGCCACGCTTTTAATATTTCATTACGGGTATTTGGACGTGGTATGATCATTAAGAATATTGTCACGATCGATAATTACGATTGCGTATTTTGAGTTCGATACGCAATATTTCATTATTACGGGTATTTGACGGTATGATCATTGGGTCATTATTGTCACGATCGATAATTACGATTGAGTAGTGCGTCGATAGCAGATTTGTGCCGGAATTACTTCCCGTAGTTATTTTTGCCGTGCATCTGATTACGCTTTAATATTTCACGGCTGGTATTTGGACGTGGTATGATCAATAAGAATATTGTCACGATCGATATAATTACGCGATTTATAGTGAGTCTGATACGCAGATTTAATGAATACTACCGTTATTTTACGCATCTGAGCTATTAATACTTCATTACGGGTATTTGACGTGGTATGATCATTAACAATATTGTCACGATCGATAATTATTACGATTGAGTAGTGCGTCTGATACGCAGACGGTCCTGAACACTTCGTTATTTTGTCGCATCTGAGCCACGCTTAATATTTCATTACGGTATTTGGACGTGGTATGATTTATTAAGAATATTGTCACGTAGATCGATAATTACGGATTGTGTAGTGAGGTCGATACGACGGTCCTGAACACTCTGTTATTTTGCCGCATCTAAGCCCTGCTCTCCTCATATTTCATTACGGGTATTTGACGTGGTATCATTAACAATATTGTCACGATCGATAATTACGATTGAGTAGTGCGTCCGATACGCAGACGGTCCTGAATACTTCCGTTATTTTGTCGCATCTGGAGCCACGCTTACTTTCCCATTACGGGTATTTGGACGTGGTATGATCGTGCAATATTGTCACGATCGATACTCGATTATTGCGTATTGCGTCTTTGATACGCAGAACGTTCGTTTTTCCGTTATTTGTCGCACCTGAGCTGGCCATGCTTACTATTTCATACCGGTTTTTGGACGGTATGCGTCATTGAAATATTGTCACGATCGATAATTACGATTGAGAAAAGTGTCGATACGCAGATTGATTGCTGAACACTTCCGTTATTTTGTCGCATCTAAGCCGTTTAATATTTCATTACGGGTATTTGGACGTGGTATGATCATTAAGAATATTGTCACGATCGATAATTACGATTGAGTAGTGAGTTCGATACGCAGACGGTGCTGGAACTGCTTCCGTTGTTTTGCCGCATCTGTTTTTTGGCGTTTAATATTTCGTGGGGTATTTGGACGTGGTATGATCATTAACAATATTTTCACGATCGATAATTACGATTACTTAGTTCGTTCGATACGCAGACGGTGCTGAACACTTCCAGTTATTTTGCTGCATCTGAGCCGCGCTTAATTTTTCATTACGGGTATTTGGACGTGGTATGATCATTAAGAATATTGTCACGATCGATAATTACGATTGAGAAAAGTGTTCGATACGCAGACGGTCCTGAACACTTCCGTTATTTTTGCCCCATCTGAGCTACGCGCTTAATATTTCATTACGGGTATTTGGACGTGGGCGATCATTAACAATATTGTCACGATCGATAATTACGATTAGTAGTGAGTTTCGATACGCAGACGGTGCTGAACACTTCCGTTATTTTGCCGCATCTCAGCCGCTGAATATTTCATTACGGGTATTTGACAGGTATTTGGACGTGATTGATAGTGTTATCCATACCAGACGTCTTACTTCCGTTATTTTGTCGCATATTGTCACGGGTATCGATAACAAATTTACGATTAACATGATTGAGTGCGTCCGATACGCAGACGGTGCTGAACCTTCCGTTATTTTGTCGCATCTGAGCCACGCCTTACTATTTCATACCGGTTTTGGACGTGGTATGACTATTGGTGAATATTGTCACGATCGATAATTATGATTGCTTAGTGAGTTCGATACGCAGACGGTGCTGAACACTTCCGTTATTTTGTCGCCGCATCAGCCACGTTTAATATTTCATTACGGGTATTTGGACGTGGTATGATCATTAAGAATATTGTCATCGATCGATAATTACGATTGAGTAGTGAGAGTTAGATACGCAGACGGTGCTGAACACTTCCGTTGTTTTGCCGCATCTGAGCCACTTAATATTTCATTAAGGGTGTTGGACGTGGTATGATCATTAACAATATTGTCACGATCGATAATTACGATTGCTTAGTTCGTTCGATACGCCGCAGATTTCGGTATTTGGACGTGGTAATCATTAACAATATTGTCGATCGTTATTTTGCGTTCGACGCGCATGGTTACTTCCGTTATTTTGTCGCATCAGCCGCTTAATATTTCATTACGGTATTTTGACGTGGTATGATCATTGGAATATATTGTCGATCGATAATTACGATTGGTAGTGAGTTCGATACGCAGACGTCCCGGAATACTTCCGTTATTTTGCCGCATCTGAGCTACGCAATATTTCATTACGGGTATTTGGACGTGGTGGGATCATTAATAATATTGTCACGATCGATAATTACGATTGAGTAGTGCGTCCGATACGCAGACGGTGCTGAACACTTTCCGTTATTTTGCCGCATCTGAGCTACAACAATATTTCATTACGGGTATTTGGACGTGGCGATCATTAACAATATTGTCGATTGATCGATAATTACGAACGGTTGAAGTAGTGCGTTCGATACGCATTCGACGGTGATCATTGAACACTTCCGATATTTTGCCGCATCTGAGCCACGCTTAATATTTCATTACGGGTATTTGGACGTTTATGATCGTTAGAAATATTGTCACGATCGATATTACGATTTAGTGAAGAATTTTTGTCATCTGAGCCACGCTTAATGTTTCATTACGAGAATTACAATATTGTCACGATCGATTAGTAGTGAGTTCGATACGCAGACGGTGCTGAACACCTCCGTTATTTTGTCGCATCTAAGCCACGTTTAATATTTCATTACGGGTATTTGGACGTGGTATGATCATTAATAATATTGTCACGATCGATAATTACGATTGAGTGGTGCGTTCGATACGCAGACGGTGCTGAACACTTCCGTTATTTTGCCGCATCTGAGCTACGCTTAATATTTCATTACGGGTATTTGACGTGTCTGACCGAATATTGTCACGATCGATAATTACGATTGGGTATTGAGTTCGATACGCAGACAGTGCTGAACATCCGTTATTTTGTCGCATCTAAGCCACGCTTAATATTTCATTACGGGTATTTGGACGTGGTATGATCATTAACAATATTGTCACGATCGATAATTACGATTGCTTGGTGCGTTCGATACGCAGACGGTGCTGAACACTTCCGTTATTTTGCCGCATCTGAGATTATTTGGACGCTTAATATTTCATTACGATTGGTATTTGGACGGTGTATGATCATTAAGTTTAATATTTCATTAATACGTGGTATGATCACGATCGATAATTACGATTGATTAGTGCGTTCGATACGCAGACGGTGCTGAACACTTCCGTTATTTTGCCGCATCTAAGCCACGCCAATATTTCGTTACGGGTATTTGGACGTGGTATGATCATTAACAATATTGTCGTCGATAATTACGATTGAGTAGTGCGTTCGATACGCAGACGGTGCGAACACTTCCGTTATTTTGCCGCATCTAAGCCCGTTTAATATTTCATTACGGGTATTTGGACGTGGTATGATCATTAACAATATTGTCACGATCGATAATTACGGTGCGTGGTGCGTTCGATACGCAGACGGTGCTGAACACTTCCGTTACTTCGTTATTTTGCCGCATCATCGCAATATTGCTCACGGTCGATAATTACGATTGAGTGAGTGAGTTCGATACGCAGACGGTGCTGAACACTTCCGTTGTTTTTGCCCGCATCTGGTGCAATATTTCGCTGGGTGTTTGGACGTGGGTAACGATCATTAAGAATATTGTCGATCGATAATTACGATTGGTGAGTAGGAGTTCGATACGCAGACGGTGCTGAACACCTCCGGTATTTTGCCGCATCTGAGCCACGCTTAATATTTCATTACGGGTATTTTGGACGTGATATGATCATTAAGAATATTGTCACGATCGATAATTACTGATTGGTAGTGGGTTAGATACGCAGACGGTGCTGAACACTTCCGTTATTTTGCCGCATCTAAGCCACGCTTAATGTTTCGTACGGGTATTTGGACGTGGTATGATCATTAACAATATTGTCACGATCGATATAATTTGATTGAGTAGTGCGTCCGATACGCGGACGGTGCTGAATACTTCGTTATTTTGCCGCATCTGAGCTGCGCTTAATATTTCATTACGGGTATTTGGACGTGGTATGATCATTAGAATATTGTCACGATCGATAATTACGGAATTAGTGCGTCCGATACGCAGACGGTCCTTTACTTCCGTTGTATTTTGCCGCATCGGTACAATATTTCATACCGGTTTTTGGACGTGGTATGATCATTAACAATATTGTCACGATCGATAATTACGATTGGTGGTGAGTTCGATACGCAGACGGTGCTGAATTTACTTCCGTTATTTTGCCCGCATCTGAGCTACGCTTAATATTTCATTACGGGTATTTGGACGTGGTATGATCATTAAGAATATTGTCGATCGATAATTACGATTGAGTAGAGTTCGATACGCAGACGGTGCTGAACACTTCCGTTATTTTTGCCGCATCTGAGCCACGCTTAATATTTCATTACGGGTATTTGGACGTGGGCGATCATTAACAATATTGTCACGATCGATAATCAGATTGAGTATTGAGTTCGATACGCAGACGGTCTGGAACACTTCCGTTATTTTCGCCGCATTTGCCACGCTTAATGTTCATTAAGGGTATTTGGACGTGGTATGATCGTACAATATTGTCGTCGATACCATGATTGCGTAGTGCGTTCGATACGCAGACGGTGCTGAACACTTCGTTATTTTGCCGCATCATAGCTTCACGCTTAATATTTCATTACGGGTATTGGACGTGGTATGATCATTAAGAATATTGTCACGATCGATAATTGATTGAGTAGTGAGTTCGATACGCAGACGAGGTGCTGAACACTTCCGTTGTTTGCCGCATCTGAGCCACGCTTAATATTTCATTACGATTATTGGACGTGGTAGGAGTCATGGGGAATATTGTCACGATCGATAATTACGATTGCGTAGTGCGTTCGATACGCAGACGGTGCTGAACACTTCCGTTATTTTGCCGCATCTGAGCTACGCCATTATTTCATTACGGGTATTTGGACATTGGTATGATCGTAAGAATATTGTCACGATCGATAATTACGATTGAGTAGTGAGTTCGATACGCAGACGGTCCTAGATACATCCGTTATTTTGCCGCATCTGAGCCACGTTTAATATTTCATTACGGGTATTTGGACGTGGTATGATCATTAACAATATTGTCACGATCGATAATTACGATTGCGTAGTGCGTTCGATACGCCAGACGGTGCCAATACTTCCGTTATTTTGCCTTATCTGAGCTACGTTGATTTCATTACGGGTATTGGACGTGGTAGGATCATTAACAATATTGTCACGATCGATAATTGCGATTGCGTAGTGCGTCCGATACGCAGACGGTGCGAAACACTTCCGTTATTTTGCGCATCTGAGCTACGCCAATATTTCATTACGGGTATTTGGACGTGGTATGATCATTAAGAATATTGCTACGATCGATAGTACGATTGCGTAGTGAGTCGATGATACGCAGGCGGTGCTGAATACTTCCGTTATTTTGCCGCATCTGAGCCACGTTTAATATTTCATTACGTATTTTGGACGGTATGATTAAGAATATTGTGCGATCGATGAGTACGATTGAGTAATAGTGTTCGATACGCAGACGGTGCTGAATACTTCCGTTATTTGCCGCATCTGAGGAGTTAATATTTCATTACAGGTATTTGACGTGGTAGGATCATTAATAATATTGTCACGATCGATAATTACGATTGAGAGTGCGTTAGATATGCAGACGGTGCTGAACACTTCCGTTATTTGCCGCATCTAAGCCACGCTTATTATTTCATTACGGGTATTTGACGTGGTATGATCATTAGCTGTATTATGCGATCGATAATTACGATTGAGAGTGCGTTCGATACGCAGACGGTGCTGAACACTTCCGTTATTTTGCCGCATCTGAGCTCACGCTTAATATTTCATTACGGTATTTGGACGTGGTATGACTATTGAGAATATTGTCACGATCGATAATTACGATTGATAGTGAGTTCGATACGCAGACGGTCCGGAAGAACTACCCGTTATTTTGCCGCATCTGGAGCCACGCTTATTATTTCATTACGGGTATTTGGACGTGGTATGATCATTAAGTTTGAATATTGTCACGATCACAATTACGATTGAGTAGTGCGTTGATACGCAGACGGTCCTGAACACTTCCGTTAGTTTTGTCGCATCTACCACGCTTAATATTTCATTACGGGTGTTTTGGACGTGGCATGATCATTAATAATATTGTCGATCGATAATTACGATTGAGTAGTGAGTTCGATACGTGACGGTCCTGAACACTTCCGTTATTTTGCCGCATCTAAGCCCCGTAATATTTCATTACGTATTTGGACGTGGTGGTATGATCTTCGTAAGAATATTGTCACGATCGATAATTACGATTATAGTGCGTTCGATACGCAGACGGTGCTGAATACTTCCGTTATTTTGTCGCATCTGAGCCACGCTTAATATTTCATTACGGGTATTTGGACGTGGTATGATCATTATAATATTGTCACGATCGATAATTACGATTGAGTATTGCTGATTCGATACGCCGTTAATTAATTTCCGTTATTTTGCTGCATCTGTTTTTACGCTAATATTTCATTACGGGTATTTGGAGTGGTATGATCATTAATAATATTGTCACGATCGATAATTACGATTGCGTAGTGAGTTCGATACGCAAGACGGTGCGAACACTTCCGTTATTTTGTCGCATCTGAGCCACGCTTAATATTTCGTACGGGTATTTTGGACGTGGTATGATCATTAACAATATTGTCACGATCGATAATTACGATTGCGTAGTGAGTTCGATACGCAGACGGTCCTGAATACTTCTGTTATTTGGTCGCATCTGAGCCACGCTTAATATTTCATTACGGGTATTTGACGTATGATCATTAACAATATTTTCACGATCGATAATTACGATTGCGTAGTGCGTCTGGATACGCAGACGGTGCTGAACACTTCCGTTATTTTTGCCGATCTAGGCTACGCTTAATTTCATTACGGGTATTTGACGGTATGATCATTAAGAATATTGTCATGATCATTAATTGCAGATTGAGGAGTGAGTTCGATACGCAGACGGTGCTGAACACTTCCGTTATTATTTGCATCTGAGTCACGCTTAATATTTCATTATTTGTATTTGGGTATGATCATTAACAATATTGTCACGATCGTAATTACGGTGCGTAGTGAGTTCGATACGCAGACGGTGCTGAACCTTCCGTTATTTGCTGCATCTGAGCTTACGCTTAATATCATTACGGTATTTGGACGTGGTATGATCATTAACAATATTGTCACGATCGATAATTACGATTGCAGTGTCGATACGCGACGGTCCCAGATGCTTCCAGTTTTTGTGCATCAGGCCACGCTTACTATTTCATTACGGGTATTTGGACGTGGTATGATCATTAAGAATATTGTCACGATCGATAATTGATTGCGTAGTGTCCGATACTCAGACGTTCCTAGATACTTCCGTTATTTTGTCGCATCTGAGCCACTTACTATTTCATACCGGTTTTTGGACGTGGTAGGATCATTAACAATATTGTCACGATCGATAATTACGATGATTGAGTAGTGCGTCCGATACGCAGACGGTGCTGAACGCTTCCGTTATTTTGCCGCATCTGAGCTACGTTTAATATTTCATTACGGGTATTTGGACGTATGATCATTAAGAATATTAATACGATCGATAATTACGATTGAGGTAGTGGGTTCGATACGCAGACGGTGCTGAACACTTCCGTTATTTTGCCGCATCTGAGCCACGCTATTTCATTACGGGTATTTGGACGGTATGATCATTTATTGTCAGATACTACGATTGAGAGGAGTTCGATACGATCTGAATTCCGGTATTTTGCCGCATCTGAGCCACGCTTATTTCCCATTACAGATTGGACGTGATACGATTTGAATATTGTCGACTGATAATTGATTGAGTAGTGAGTTCATTACGCAGACGGTGCTGAACACTTCGTTATTTTTGTCGCATCTAAGCCACGCTTAATATTTCAATATTTTGGACGGTATTTTGGATCATCGTACAATATTGTCACGATCGATAATTACGATTGAGTAGTGAGTTCGATACGCAGACGGTCCTGATACTTCCGTTATTTTGCCGCATCTGAGCTACGCTTATTTCATTACGGGTATTTGGACGTGGTATGATCATTAAGAATATTGTCACGATCGATAACCGGATGAGTAGTGAGTTCGATACGCAGACGGAATACTACCGTTATTTTTGCCGCATCTGGAGCTACGCTTAATATTTCATTACGGGTATTTGGACGTGGTATGATCATTAAGAATATTGTCACGATCGATAATTTACGATTGAGAAGTGCGTTGGATACGCAGACGGTCCCGGAACACTTCCGTTATTTTTGTCGCATCTGGGCCACTTTATTATTTATTACGGGTATTTGGACGTGGTATGATCATTAAGTAATATTGTCACGATCGATAATTACGATTGTGTAGTGAGTTCGATACGCACGGCCCTGAACACTTCCGTTATTTTGCCGCATCTAAGCCCCGTTTAATATTTCATTACGGGTATTTGGACGTGGGTGATCATTAAGAATATTGTCAACGATCGATAATTACGATTGAGAGTGAGTTCGATACGCAGACGGTGCTGAACACTTCGTTATTTTGTCGCATCTGAGCCACGCTTAATATTTCATTACGGGTATTTGGACGTGGTATGACTATTAAGAATATTGTCACGATCGATAATTACGATTGAGTATTGGGTTCGATACGCAGACGGTGCTGAACACTTCCGTTATTTTGCCGCATCTAAGCCACGCTTATTTCATTACGGTATTTGGAAGTGGTATGATCATTAACAATATTGTCACGATCGATATTACGATTGAGTAGTGCGTTCGATACGCGCAGACGGTGCTGAACACTTCCGTTATTTTGTTTACCTAAGCCACGCCATTAATATTTCTTTCATGGGTATTTTGGTATGATCATTAAGAATATTGTCACGATCGATAATTACGATTGAGTAGTGCGTCTGATACGCAGACAGTGCTGAACACTTCCGTTATTTTGCCGCATCTAAGCTTACGCTTAATATTTCATTACGGGTATTTGGACGGTAGGATCATTAACAATATTGTCACGATCGATAATTACGATTGAGTAAGTGCGTTCGATACGCAGACGGTGCTGAACACTTCCGTTTTTTGCCGCATCTGAGCTGCGCTTAATATTTCATTACGGGTATTTGGACGTGGTATGATCGTTATGAATATTGTCACGATCGATAGTACGATTGAGTAGAGTTCGACGCAGACGGTGCTGAACACTTCGATATTTTGCCCCATCTGAGCCACGCTTAATATTTCGTACGGACGTATTTGGACTATTAACAGTCATTGTCACGATCGATAATTACGATTGTGGTGAGTTTCGATACGCAGACGGTGCTGAACACTTCTGTTATTTTGCCGCATCTCAGCCACGCTGAATATTTCATTATGGGTATTTGGACGTGGTATGATCATTAACAATATTGTCACGATCGATAATTACGATTAGGTAGTGAGTCCGATACGCAGACGGTGCTGAATACTTCCGCAGCATTTTGTCGCATCTGAGCCACGCTAATATTTCATTACGGGTATTTGAGACGTGGTGATCATTAACAATATTGTCACGATCGATAATTACGATTGAGTGGTGCGTTCGATAGACGTTCCGGTGCAGACACTTCCGTTTTGTCGCATCTGAGCACGCTTACTATTTCATACCGGTATTTGGACGTGGTATGGTCATTAGAATATTGTCGATCGATAATTACGATTAGTAGTGAGTTCGATACGCAGACGGTGCTGAACACTTCCGTTATTTTGTCGCATCTAAGCTACGCTTAATATTTCATTACGGGTATTTGGACGTGGTATGATCATTAAGAATATTGTCACGATCGATATTACGATTGAGTGGTGCGTTCGATACGCAGACGGTGCTGAACGCTTCCGTTATTTTGCCGCATCTGAGCTACGCTTAATATTTCATTACGTGTTTTTGGACGGTATGATCATTAAGAATATTGTCACGATCGATAATTACGATTCTTAGTTCGTTCGATACGCAGACGGTGCTGAACACTTCCGTTATTTTGTCGCATCTGAGCCGCTTAATATTTCATTACGGGTATTTAAGAATATTGACGATGGTGATCATACAGACGGTGCTGAAATATTGCCGCACGATCGATAATTACGATTGAGTAGTGCGTTAGTGAGTTCGATACGCGAACGGTCCTGAATACTTCCGTTATTTTGCCGCATCTGAGCTACGCTTATTATTTCATTACGGGTATTTGGACGTGGTATGATCATTAACAATATTGTCACGATCGATAATTACGATTGAGTAGTGCGAGTTCGATACGCAGACGGTGCTGAACACTTCCGTTATTTTGCCGCATCTGAGCTACGCTTTAATATTTCATTACGGGTATTTGGACGTGGTATGATCATTAAGAATATTGTCACGATCGATAATTACGATTGAGTAGTGGCGTTCGATACGCAGACGGTGCTGAACACTTCATTATTTTACCGCATCTAAAGCTACGCTTAATATTTCATTAAGGGTATTTGGACGTGGTATGATCATTAAGAATATTGTCACGATCGGATAATTACGATTGCTTAGTTCGTTCGATACGCAGACGGTGCTGAACACTTCCGTTATTTTGTCGCATCTAAGCCACGCTTAATATTTCATAAGGGTATTTGGGTAATGATCATTAAGAATATTGTCACGATCGATAATTACGATTGAGTAGTGAGTTCGATACGCAGACGGTCCTGAACACCTCCGTTATTTTGCCGCATCGGAGCCACTTAATATTTCGTACGGGTATTTGGACGTGGTATGATCATTAAGAATATTGTCACGATCGATAATTACGATTATATTGAGTTCGATACGCAGACGGTCCCTGAACACTTCCGTTATTTTTGCAATATTTCATTACGCATCTAAGCCACGCGATTAATATTTCATTACGGGTATTTGGACGTGGTAGCAGTCATTAAGAATATTGTCACGATCGATAATTACGATTGAGTAGTGCGTTCGATACGCAGACGGTGCTGAACACTTCCGTTATTTTGTCGCATCTGAGCCGCTTAATATTTATTACGGGTATTTGGACGTGGTATGATCATTAACAATATTATTCGATCGATAAATTACATTGATACGCAGACGGTGCTGAACACTTCCGATCGCATCAAGCGCAATACGTTTGGACGTGGGTATGATGAACACTTCCGTTATTTTGCCGCATCTCGAACACTTCCGTTATTTTCATCTGAGCCATTATATTTCATTATTTGGACGTGGTATGATCATTAAGAATATTGTCACGATCGATAATTACGATTGAGTATTGAGTTCGATACGCAGACGGTGCTGAACACTTCCGTTATTTTGCCGCATCTGAGCCACGCTTAATATTTCATTACGGGTATTTGGACGTGGTATGATCATTAAGAATATTGTCACGATCGATAATTACGATTGAGTAGTGAGTTCGATACGCAGACGGTGCTGAACACTTCCGTTATTTTGCCGCATCTAAGCCACGCTTAATATTTCATTACGGGTATTTGGACGTGGTATGATCATTAACAATATTGTCACGATCGATAATTACGATTGAGTAGTGCGTTCGATACGCAGACGGTGCTGAACACTTCGTTATTTTGCCGCATCTGGAGCTATTGGTGGGCTAACAATATTTCATTACGGGTATTTGGACGGTGCTGAACACTTCCGTTATGATCATTAAGAATATTGTCACGATCGATAATTACGATTGAGTAGTGAGTTCGACGCAGACGGTGCTGAACACTTCCGTTATTTTGCCGCATCTGAGCCACGCTTAATATTTCATTACGGGTATTTGGACGTGGTATGATCATTAAGAATATTGTCACGATCGATAATTACGATTGAGTAGTGAGTTCGATACGCAGACGGTGCTGAACACTTCTGTTATTTTGCCGCATCTGAGCCACGCTTAATATTTCATTACGGGTATTTGGACGTGATATGATCATTAAGAATATTGTCACGATCGATAATTACGATTGAGTAGTGAGTTAGATACGCAGACGGTGCTGAACACTTCCGTTATTTTGCCGCATCTGAGCTACGCTTAATATTTCATTACGGGTATTTGGACGTGGTATGATCATTAACAATATTGTCACGATCGATAATTACGATTGAGTAGTGCGTTCGATACGCAGACGGTGCTGAACACTTCCGTTATTTTGCCGCATCTGAGCTACGCTTAATATTTCATTACGGGTATTTGGACGTGGTATGATCATTAAGAATATTGTCACGATCGATAATTACGATTGAGTAGTGCGTTCGATACGCAGACGGTGCTGAACACTTCCGTTATTTTGTCGCATCTGAGCCCGCTTAATATTTCATTACGGGTATTTGGACGTGGTATGATCATTAGAAGAATATTGTCACGATCGATAATTACGATTGGTAGTGCGTTCGATACGCAGACGGTGCTGAACACTTCCGTTATTTTGCCGCATCTGAGCTACGCTTAATATTTCATTACGGGTATTTGGACGTGGTATGATCATTAAGAATATTGTCACGATCGATAATTACGATTGCGTAGTGAGTTCGATACGCAGACGGTGCTGAATACTTCCGTTATTTTGCCGCATCTGAGCCTGCTTAATATTTTCATTACGGGTATTTGGACGTGGTATGATCATTAACAATATTGTCACGATCGATAATTACGATTGAGTAGTGCGTTCGATACGCAGACGGTGCTGAACACTTCCGTTATTTTGCCGCATCTGAGCTACGCTTAATATTTCATTACGGGTATTTGGACGTGGTATGATCATTAACAATATTGTCACGATCGATAATTACGATTGCGTAGTGAGTTCGATACGCAGACGGTGCTGAACACTTCCGTTATTTTGCCGCATCTGAGCCACGCTTAATATTTCATTACGGGTATTTGGACGTGGTATGATCATTAAGAATATTGTCACGATCGATAATTACGATTGCGTAGTGAGTTCGATACGCAGACGGTCCTGAATACATCCGTTATTTTGCCGCATCTGAGCCACGTTTAATATTTCATTCCGGGTATTTGGACGTGGTATGATCATTAAGAATATTGTCACGATCGATAATTACGATTGCGTGGTGCGTTCGATACGCAGACGGTGCTGAATAATTCCGTTATTTTGCCGCATCTGAGCTACGCAGCGCAATATTTTCATTACGGGTATTTGGACGTGGTATGATCATTAAGAATATTGTCACGATCGATAATTACGATTGAGTAGTGAGTTCGATACGCAGACGGTGCTGAACACTTCCGTTATTTTGCCGCATCTGAGCCACGTTTTAATATTTCGTACGGGTATTTGGACGTGGTATGATCATTAAGAATATTGTCACGATCGATAATTACGATTGAGTAGTGAGTTCGATACGCAGACGGTGCTGAACACTTCTGTTATTTTGCCGCATCTGAGCCGCTTAATATTTCATTACGGGTATTTGGACGTGGTATGATCATTAACAATATTGTCACGATCGATAATTACGATTGAGTAGTGCGTTCGATACGCAGACGGTGCTGAACACTTCCGTTATTTTGCCGCATCTGAGCTACGCTTAATATTTCATTACGGGTATTTGGACGTGGTATGATCATTAACAATATTGTCACGATCGATAATTACGATTGAGTAGTGCGTTCGATACGCAGACGGTGCTGAACACTTCCGTTATTTTGCCGTTCCGCATCTGAGCTACGCTTAATATTTCATTACGGGTATTTGGACGTGGTATGATCATTAAGAATATTGTCACGATCGATAATTACGATTGAGTAGTGCGTTCGATACGCAGACGGTGCTGAACACTTCCGTTATTTTGTCGCATCTGAGCCACGCTTAATATTTCATTACGGGTATTTGGACGTGGTATGATCATTAAGAATATTGTCACGATCGATAATTACGATTGAGTAGTGCGTTCGATACGCAGACGGTGCTGAACACTTCCGTTATTTTGCCGCATCTGAGCTACGCTTAATATTTCATTACGGGTATTTGGACGTGGTATGATCATTAAGAATATTGTCACGATCGATAATTACGATTGAGTAGTGAGTTCGATACGCAGACGGTCCTGAATACTTCCGTTATTTTGCCGATCTGAGCCGCATTAATATTTCATTACGGGTATTTGGACGTGGTATGATCATTAACAATATTGTCACGATCGATAATTACGATTGCGTAGTGCGTTCGATACGCAGACGGTGCTGAACACTTCCGTTATTTTGCCGCATCTGAGCTACGTTTAATATTTCATTACGGGTATTTGGACGTGGTATGATCATTAACAATATTGTCACGATCGATAATTACGATTGAGTAGTGCGTTCGATACGCAGACGGTCCTGAACACTTCCGTTATTTTGCCGCATCTGAGCCACGCTTACTATTTCATTACGGGTATTTGGACGTGGTATGATCATTAACAATATTGTCACGATCGATAATTACGATTGAGTAGTGCGTCCGATACTCAGACGTTCCTGAATACTTCCGTTATTTTGTCGCATCTGAGCCACGCTTACTATTTCATTACGGGTATTTGGACGTGGTATGATCATTAAGAATATTGTCACGATCGATAATTACGATTGGTAGTGCGTTCGATACGCAGACGGTGCTGAACACTTCCGTTATTTTTCTGCATCTGAGCTACGCTTAATATTTCATAATTACGGGTATTTGGACGTGGTATGATCTAAGTTAAGAATATTGTCACGATCGATAATTACGATTGAGTAGTGAGTTCGATACGCAGACGGTGCTGAACACTTCCGTTATTTTGCCGCATCTGAGCCACGCTTAATATTTCATTACGGGTATTTGGACGTGGTATGATCATTAAGAATATTGTCACGATCGATAATTACGATTGAGTAGTGAGTTCGATACGCAGACGGTCCTGAATACTTCCGTTATTTTGCCGCATCTGAGCCACGCTTAATATTTCATTACGGGTATTTGGACGTGGTATGATCATTAACAATATTGTCACGATCGATAATTACGATTGAGTAGTGCGTTCGATACGCAGACGGTGCTGAACACTTCCGTTATTTTGCCGCATCTGAGCTACGCTTAATATTTCATTACGGGTATTTGGACGTGGTATGATCATTAAGAATATTGTCACGATCGATAATTACGATTGAGTAGTGAGTTCGATACGCAGACGGTCCTGAATACTTCCGTTATTTTGCCGCATAAGAATATTGTCACGCCAACGCTTAATATTTCATTACGGGTATTTGGACGTGGTATGATCATTAATATTATTTGGACGATCGATAATTACGATTGAGTAGTGCGTTCGATACGCAGACGGTGCTGAACACTTCCGTTATTTTGCCGCATCTGAGCCACGCTTAATATTTCATTACGGGTATTTGGACGTGGTATGATCATTAAGAATATTGTCACGATCGATAATTACGATTGAGTAGTGAGTTCGATACGCAGACGGTGCTGAACACTTCCGTTATTTTGCCGCATCTGAGCTACGCTTAATATTTCATTACGGGTATTTGGACGTGGTATGATCATTAAGAATATTGTCACGATCGATAATTACGATTGAGTAGTGAGTTCGATACGCAGACGGTCCTGAATACTTCCGTTATTTTGCCGCATCTGAGCCACTTTAATATTTCATTACGGGTATTTGGACGTGGTATGATCATTAAGAATATTGTCACGATCGATAATTACGATTGATACGCAGTGCGTTCGATACGCAGACGGTGCATTGAACACTTCCGTTATTTTGCCGCATCTGAGCTGCAGACTTAATATTTTCATTACTGAGCTACGGTATTTGGATTTGTGGTATGATCATTAAGAATATTGTCACGATCGATAATTACGATTGCGTAGTGAGTTCGATACGCAGACGGTCCTGAATACATCCGTTATTTTGCCGCATCTGAGCCACGTTTAATATTTCATTACGGGTATTTGGACGTGGTATGATCATTAAGAATATTGTCACGATCGATAATTACGATTGCGTAGTGCGTTCGATACGCAGACGGTGCTGAATACTTCCGTTATTTTGCCGCATCTGAGCTACGCTTAATATTTCATTACAGGTATTTGGACGTGGTAGGATCATTAACAATATTGTCACGATCGATAATTACGATTGAGTAGTGCGTCCGATACGCAGACGGTGCTGAACACTTCCGTTATTTTGCCGCATCTGAGCCACGCTTAATATTTCATTACGGGTATTTGGACGTGGTATGATCATTAACAATATTGTCACGATCGATAATTACGATTGCGTAGTGAGTTCGATACGCAGACGGTCCTGAATACTTCCGTTATTTTGCCGCATCTGAGCCACGCTTAATATTTCATTACGGGTATTTGGACGTGGTATGATCATTAAGAATATTGTCACGATCGATAATTACGATTGCGTAGTGAGTTCGATACGCAGACGGTGCTGAACACTTCCGTTATTTTGCCGCATCTGAGCTACGTTTAATATTTCATTACGGGTATTTGGACGTGGTATGATCATTAAGAATATTGTCACGATCGATAATTACGATTGCGTAGTGCGTTCGATACGCAGACGGTCCTGAATACTTCCGTTATTTTGCCGCATCTGAGCACGTTTAATATTTCATTACGGTATTTGGACGTGGTATGATCATTAAGAATATTGTCACGATCGATAATTACGATTGCGTAGTGCGTTCGATACGCAGACGGTGCTGAACACTTCCGTTATTTTGCCGCATCTGAGCTACGCTTAATATTTCATTACGGGTATTTGGACGTGGTGATGATCATTAAAGAATATTGTCGTTTTTTTGCCGATCGATAATTACGATTGACGTAGTGAGTTCGATACGCAGACGGTGCTGAACGTGGTATGACTTCCGTTATTTTGCCGCATCTGAGCTACGCGTTATTTTAATATTTCATTACGGGTATTTGGACGTGGTATGATCATTAAGAATATTGTCACGATCGATAATTACGATTGCGTAGTGAGTTCGATACGCAGACGGTCCTGAATACTTCCGTTATTTTGCCGCATCTGAGCTACGCTTAATATTTCATTACGGGTATTTGGACGTGGTATGATCATTAACAATATTGTCACGATCGATAATTACGATTGAGTAGTGCGTTCGATACGCAGACGGTGCTGAACACTTCCGTTATTTTGCCGCATCTGAGCCACGCTTAATGGACGTGGTTTCATTTACGGGTATTTGGACGTGGTGATGATCATTTGTCGCAATATTATTTCATTACGGGATCGATAAGAATATTGTCACGATCGATAATTGATTGGTAGTGCGTTCGATACGCAGACGGTGCTGAACACTTCCGTTATTTTGCCGCATCTGAGCTACGCTTAATATTTCATTACGGGTATTTGGACGTGGTATGATCATTAAGAATATTGTCACGATCGATAATTACGATTGAGTAGTGAGTTCGATACGCAGACGGTCCTGAATACTTCCGTTATTTTGCCGCATCTGAGCTACGCTTAATATTTCATTACGGGTATTTCGTGGTATTTGGACCGATCATTAACAATATTGTCGATCGATAATTACGATTGAGTAGTGCGTTCGATACGCAGACGGTGCTGAACACTTCGTTGTTTTGCCGCATCGAGCTACGCTTAATATTTCATTACGGGTATTTGGACGTGGTATGATCATTAACAATATTGTCACGATCGATAATTACGATTGAGTAGTGAGTTCGATACGCAGACGGTGCTGAACACTTCCGTTATTTTGCCGCATCTGAGCTACGCTTAATATTTCATTACGGGTATTTGGACGTGGTATGATCATTAAGAATATTGTCACGATCGATAATTACGATTGAGTAGTGCGTTCGATACGCAGACGGTGCTGAACACTTCCGTTATTTTGCCGCATCAGGCTGCGGCAATATTTCATTACGGGTATTTGGACGTGGTATGATCATTAAGAATATTATACGATCGATAATTACGATTGCGTAGTGCGTTCGATACGCAGACGGTGCTGAACACTTCCGTTATTTTGCCGCATCTGAGCTACGCCAATATTTCATTACGGGTATTTGGACGTGGTATGATCATTAAGAATATTGTCACGATCGATAATTACGATTGAGTAGTGCGTTCGATACGCAGACGGTGCTGAATACTTCCGTTATTTTGCCGCATCTGAGCCGCTTAATATTTCATTACGGGTATTTGGACGTGGTATGATCATTAACAAATATTGTCACGATCGATAATTACGATTGCAATATTTCGTAGTGCGTTCGATACGCAGACGGTGCTGAACACTTCCGTTATTTTGCCGCATCTGAGCTACGCTTAATATTTCATTACGGGTATTTGGACGTGGTATGATCATTAACAATATTGTCACGATCGATAATTACGATTGCGTAGTGCGTTCGATACGCAGACGGTGCTGAACACTTCCGTTATTTTGCCGCATCTGAGCTACGCTTAATATTTCATTACGGGTATTTGGACGTGGTATGATCATTAAGAATATTGTCACGATCGATAATTACGATTGAGTAGTGCGTTCGATACGCAGACGGTGCCGCATCTGAATACTTCCGTTATTTTGTCCGATCATCGATTGAGTTCGATACGCAGACGGGTCCTAATATTTCATTACGGGTATTTGGACGTGGTATGATCATTAAGAATATTGTCACGATCGATAATTACGATTGAGTAGTGCGTTCGATACGCAGACGGTGCTGAACACTTCCGTTATTTTGCCGCATCTGAGCTACGCTTATTTTTCATTACGGGTATTTGGACGTGGTATGATCATTAAGAATATTGTCACGATCGATAATTACGATTGAGTAGTGCGTTCGATACGCAGACGGTGCTGAACACTTCCGTTGTTTTTGTCGCATCTGAGCCACGCTTAATATTTCATTACGGGTATTTGGACGTGGTATGATCATTAAGAATATTGTCACGATCGATAATTACGATTGAGTAGTGCGTTCGATACGCAGACGGTGCTGAACACTTCCGTTATTTTGCCGCATCTGAGCTACCTTAATATTTCATTACGGGTATTTGGACGTGGTATGATCATTAAGAATATTGTCACGATCGATAATTACGATTGAGTAGTGAGTTCGATACGACGGTCCTGAATACTTCCGTTATTTTCGCATACGCACGTTTAATATTTCATTACGGGTATTTGGACGTGGTATGATCATTAACAATATTGTCGATCGTTACGATTGAGTAGTGCGTTCGATACGCAGACGGTGCTGAACTTCCGTTATTTTGCCGCATCTTTAATATTTCATTACGGGTATTTGGACGTGGTATGATCATTAACAATATTGTCACGATCGATAATTACGATTGCGTAGTGCGTCCGATACGCAGACGGTGCTGAACACTTCCGTTATTTTGCCGCATCTGAGCTACGCTTAATATTTCATTACGGGTATTTGGACGTGGTATGATCATTAAAGAATATTGTCACGATCGATAATTACGATTGGTAGTGAGTTCGATACGCAGACGGTGCTGAACACTTCCGTTATTTTGCGGCATCTGAGCCACGCTTAATATTTCATTACGGGTATTTGGACGTGGTATGATCATTAAGAATATTGTCACGATCGAGAATTACGATTGCGTAGTGAGTTCGATACGCAGACGGTCCTGAACACTTCCGTTATTTTGCCGCATCTGAGCTACGCTTAATATTTCATTACGGGTATTTGGACGTGGTATGATCATTAACAATATTGTCACGATCGATAATTACGATTGCGTAGTGAGTTCGATACGCAGACGGTGCTGAACACTTCCGTTATTTTGCCGCATCTGAGCTACGCTTAAATATTTCATTACGGGTATTTGGACGTGGTATGATCATTAACAATATTGTCACGATCGATAATTACGATTGCGTAGTGCGTTCGATACGCAGACGGTGCTGAAACTTCCGTTATTTTGCCGCATCTGAGCCACGCTTAATATTTCATTACGGGTATTTGGACGTGATATGATCATTAAGAATATTGTCACGATCGATAATTACGATTGCGTAGTGCGTTCGATACGCAGACGGTGCTGAACACTTCCGTTATTTTGCCGCATCTGAGCCACGCTTAATATTTCATTACGGGTATTTGGACGTGGTATGATCATTAAGAATATTGTCACGATCGATAATTACGATTGCGTAGTGCGTTCGATACGCAGACGGTGCTGAATACTTCCGTTATTTTGCCGCATCTGAGCTACGCTTAATATTTCATTACGGGTATTTGGACGTGGTATGACGATCGATAAACGAATATTGATCACGATCGATTTTAATTACGCTGTCATTTCATTGATTGCGTAGTGAATATTGTTCGATACGCAGACGGTGCTGAACACTTCCGTTATTTTGCCGCATCTGAGCCGCTTAATATTTCATTACGGGTATTTGGACGTGGTATGATCATTAAGAATATTGTCACGATCGATAATTACGATTGCGTAGTGCGTTCGATACGCAGACGGTGCTGAACACTTCCGTTATTTTGCCGCATCTGAGCTACGCTTAATATTTCATTACGGGTATTTGGACGTGGTATGATCATTAAGAATATTGTCACGATCGATAATTACGATTGCGTAGTGAGTTCGATACGCAGACGGTCCTGAACACTTCCGTTATTTTGCCGCATCTTAGCCACGCTTAATATTTCATTACGGGTATTTGGACGTGGTATGATCATTAAGAATATTGTCACGATCGATAATTACGATTGCGTGGTGCGTTCGATACGCAGACGGTGCTGAATACTTCCGTTATTTTGCCGCATCTGAGCTACGCCTAATATTTCATTACGGGTATTTGGACGTGGTATGATCATTAACAATATTGTCACGATCGATAATTACGATTGAGTAGTGATTTCGATACGCAGACGGTGCTGAACACTTCCGCTATTTTGCCGCATCTAAGTTACGCGTAGAATTTCATTACGAGTATTTAGATGTGGTATGATCATTGTCTTGTCACGATCGATAATTATTGCGTAGTGAGTTACAGACGGTCCTGAGTACTTCCGTTATTTTCGCATCCGCTGTGTTTTTTCTACGGGTATTTTGGCCTTCTAGAATATTGTCACGATCGATAATTTCGATTGCGTGTGCTTCGATCAGACGGTGCTGAAAATGCCCGCATCTGAGCTACGCCTACTAGACGGGTATTTGGATGTATGACATTAACAAATTGTCACGATCGAAATCTAGTAGTGATTTCATGCGACGGTGCTGAAATCCGCTATTTTGCCGCAAAACGCGTAGAATTTATTCGAGTATTTAGATGTGGAAAAATTGTATTTAATGTAGTAGTTTCGCAGTTTTCTCTACAGTTTTTTTACAATGGGCTGGAATCAAAAACGATTTAATCTATACATGGTGAAGCAATTTATCCTACCAAAATTTCTGAATATACCGCGGGCTGGTTGATTTAATCTTGATGGTGAAGCAGTAACTGTTTTATTCCCGACTGTTTTATTCCCGCGGCTTAAGTTAGGTTGTGTCCAGTGAATAAAATTGTTTAGACGAGAGTAAACCACACTAGGTTATAATACAACCTTTTCTTTTCCAATTGTAATAAGATGATTATTATTGTATCCACATGATGATACTCGGAGTTACTATGAACCAGATAGTGTCAGACAACATCAGATATTTATTGTATTCATTATACAGCCGTCAAGATTGAAGAATGTTCATTTTTATAATTGACTTTTCTACGGTTTAATTTAATAGTAACAGCTCTGTATACTCTAGTACAGTGGTTCTCAAACTTTTTTTTATCTGGGCTGCATATTTGGAAAGAAAATTTACTCGCGCCCCACCAAATTGAATGTGATAAAAAAAAACTGCATTTAAAGATATGAAATAAACACAAAGATGTTTAAATACAGATAACCGCGTATTCGAAAACTGAACATTTCCAGTGATAACGCTCTCCTCCAATTTGCAGAGCCTTGTTACTATATTCTTAATACTTGATATAATGCAAAAATATCACAATGTTAAAATCGATTAGTAATTATTTATAACTATTTATACTTAGATTCATCTATGCAATTAAAATTAATCCATAATAATATTTGAAATTTTGAAATTATATTTATTTTTGGCATATGATATTTTTGAAACGGTTTCTAAATATTTGATTGGCTTTCAATCATTCCACCTGACCTGTTATCCACTTCCGCTGGAACTATTAGGCGCGCCATAATATTTAGGAATCCCTGCTCCAGAGCAATCTGTTTATTTCTACCCAATAGCTGTATTAATTGAAAAGATTTAGTTCCATTTTAGAAATGTGGAGACTCGATTATTGCTGAATTAATTAATATCAGCCATTTTCGTGCTGAATCAAAAGAGACGTTATCGCCTAAGCGTGTATTACGTACGGAACTTAACTGACTGACTGAATTACTTCTATGAATAGGAATAAGTTTTAGTAGTAAGTCTTGACAAACACGGATTAGCCACTGATTTTAATATCGTTTTTATAAAATGTAGATCTGTTTCATTTTTAATTAAGCATGTTCATCGGCCATTTTCAGACGTGTTCTTTTATGAACTATGTAAAAACAACAACAAAAAAAAAATTATATGTTTGTTCTATTTTAAATGAGGTGATTCGATTAGATGTGAACTGACTGAAGATTATGATACTCTCAACATTTTAGTAACGGTCTTGACTCCTCCAACTAAGAGAAAGTGGAGCTTCATATTTATTTTTAAAATATCGAAGAGATTTTTTTTTAACTATTCCATCCGTTTTTCATTCTTTTATATAAATTTCCTTTGTTGTTTATTTATTCTAAGGGAAATCGTTTTTCCCTTATATTTCATTAATTTCAACCGTTCTCTTTGCTTTTTAATTTTTTTCTGGTTTTCATTTTATCATTCAATTTACCTATCTTGCTTTGTTTGATTGTTTCTTTCATTTTTTTCTTTTTCTTCTTTTTTTGTTTCTTTCTTTCACTTCGCAATTAGATTTTATTTATTTGTTGTTATTATTCCTTTCCTAGTTTAAAATTTACTTTTTAATTTCTTTTTGGTTTCTATCCTACACTTTCTTTCTTTCCTTCTTTCTTTCTTTCTTTCCTTCTTTCTTTCTTTCTTTCTTTCTTTCTTTCTTACACTTTTTCATTACATTTTTATTTGCTTTTATTATTTCATTCCTATTTTAATCTTTTATTTTTTCTTTCTTTCTTTCTTTTCTTGTCTTCTTTCTTTCTTTCTTTCTTTTTTCTATATTTCTTTCTTTCACTTCCTCATTACAATTTATTTATCAGCTGTTATTATTCTTTTCTTATTTTAATCTTTCTTTCCATCTTTTTTCCTTCTTTATTTTCTTTCTTTCCCTTTTTTCTTTCTTTCTTTCTTTCTTTCTTTTTTCTTTCTTTCTTTTAGTTACTCACTGTATTTTATTTGATTTTATTTTTCCTTTCCTATTATAATCATTTCTTTCTTTCTTTCTTTCTTTCTTTCTTTCTTTCTTTCTTTCTTTTTTTATTTTCTTTCTTATTTCTTTTTCTTTTTTTTTTTCTTTCTTTCTTTCTTTCTTTCTTTCTTAACACTATATTTCTTTCCTTCTTTCTTTCTTTCTTTATTTATTTACTAGGATTATATTTCTTTTCTTTCTTTCCTTAATAGGATTATATTTCCTTCTTTCTTAGATTATATTTCTTTCTTTCTTTCTTAGGATTATATTTCTTTCTTTATTTATTTCTTCTTTCTTTATTTATTTATTTACTAGGATTATATTTCTTTTTTTTTTCTTTCTTAGGACTATATTTCTTTCCTTCTTTCTTTCTTTCTTTCTTTCTTTCTTTATGTATTTACTAGGATTATATTTCTTTTCTTTCTTTCTTTCTTTCTTTCTTTCTTTCTTTCCTTAATAGGATTATATTTCTTTTCTTTCTTTCTTTCTTTCTTTCTTTCTTTCTTTCTTTCTTTCTTTAATAGGATTATATTTCTTTTCTTTCTTTCTTTCTTTCCTTAATAGGATTATATTTCTTTTCTTTTCTCTCTTTTTTTCTTTCTTTCTTTCTTTTTTCTTTCTTTCTTTCTTTCTTTATTTATTTATTTATTTACTAGGATTATATTTCATTCTTTTTTTCTTTCTTAGGATTATATTTCTTTCCTTCTTTCTTTTTTTCTTTCTTTCTTTCTTTCTTTCTTTCTTTCTTTCTTTCTTTATGTATTTATTAGGATTATATTTCTATTCTTTCTTTCTTTCTTACTTTCTTTCTTTAATAGGATTATATTTCTTTCTTTCTTTCTTTCTTTCTTTCTTTCTTTCTTTCTTTCTTTCACGTCCTTCATTCCTTTGCCATAAACACAGTTCTCATAGCATTTCTCTAACATTTATCTTTTACTTTCTTTTTAGCCGTCAGTTTTTTTTCTCCCCCTTTTTTTCCGTTTAATTTAACCGTATTTAACCTTCCTTTCCGGCATTTATATTCATTTATCACTGTCTATTTATCGAGTGGTTTTTTCTGCTCCTCGCCTCAGATATCACTTAACCTTTTCCTTGTCCTGGTTGTCGCCCCTGTTTCCAGAGAGTCGATCCAAATTTAGCTTCTTCTGACAAGTTACTAAAACACATTTTTTTCTTTACACACACATACCCACGGACAGATGCATAGACATTAAGGTTACAGACACACGAACGAGCGCGCACACACACACACACACACACACACACACACACACACACACACACACACACACACACACACACACACACCTACCTACACACGGAGAAAGGCACACTGACACACACATAAACACAAATATACACACATTTAGTCGTGGAGCTAATAGAAAATAATTTTGAAATGAAAACAAAGACCGAATCAAATTAAAAAAAACATTTCTGTTTTTGCCACCCAGCTTCATCTATCTATCTATCTATCTATCTATCTATCTATCTATCTATCTATCCCGTTCATATCTCTCTCTGTCAATCTATTTCAGTTTGTTTCTATCTATCAATTTTCGTAGGTAGGTAGGTGTGTAGGATGATGTGTATGTAGGTATGTATATATGTATGTAGGTAGGTAGTTTATCAAATCAGATCTATCTATCTATCTATTTATCTATCTATCTATCTATCTATCTATCTATCTATCTATCTATCTCTATCTGCTTACTTATATTTACCTAATAGGAGGCTCTCTCAGTAATTATATATCATTATGTCTATCCATACATTTCCACACGATTTCTCATCTATCTATCTATCTATCTATCTATCTATCTATCTAAGCAGATACAGAAAAATCTGACTAACTGTGCTCAAATTCATTGTTTGATCTCGACAAATGTTCAGCAAGCTTCAATGAATTCCTATGCTTGCAATTTTCCGTATAGCCGAAGCCAATAATATCTCCTCTTTGTGCGCACCTCCATGTTAGACACCATACTCAGCTATTCATTGTTAGAAGGTAAAACAAATCGCTTATCGGCAGGATAGTTCGACCTCAGTTGCCATAAGAATACCATAATTAAATAGGCAGCATTTCTTTTGGAGCAATATTCGTCTACACACACACACACATACACACACACACACACACACACACACACACACACACACACATATATATATATATATATATATATATATATATATATATATATGTTATAAGTTAAAGAACTTGGTAATCCGTATGGGTAATCCCAAGGAGGATGAAATCCTGAGAGCTCAATGTAAATCCAGGCTAATATTTATATATATATATATATATATATATCCAGAGCTAATATATATATATATATATATATATCTAAATAAGGCAAGCCATATTTGTTTTCTTAAATTTGACCGGAACACCATCATATATATATATATATATATATATATATATATATATATATATATATATATATATATATATATACCGAGTGTAACAGCAATATTGTCCAAATCCTATGAACATAAAATTGTCCAGATTTATAAGATTTTATAACACTATATGAGTTCACTTTGAGCAATAAGAATGTATAATTACTCTCCAGGCTTTACAGATGAATCGTGATCAAATCGATCATAAATGAAAATGGCATATTCATCATTAATAAGGGTCAGAAGCTCATTAATAATTGAAATTAAGTTTATATATATATATATATAATTTCAGGATCATTTTCTAACCAAGTCAAGATGATCTTCGGCTTCTCTAGCCTTCTAACTTTCTGTCCTAGAGCAATAAAGTGCCTCAAGTACGATTTCACGGTCTTTTTTTTCACTGCACTTTGGGCTGTCATATCTGAACCTCCCCTCTTACGTGACAAACGTCTTACGGATTGAGTTGGATATTTCCTAACTGGTCTTTTTAGCTCTAAGTTGAAATGAGGACCTCTCTTCCTGTTATGACCTCGTGATCCACTTCTTCTACTGTTCCCTCTTTTTTTAAACTTATTCGCCATTCCCTTGATGGTTTTTGAATGCTATTTGCAGATGGAAAGCAGATTATGAATGTTGGTATCATTACTGAAGACCTGAATGATCATTCCTTTTGGAAGACAGTGGTTCTGGCACAAACGATTTTAACCTCTGCTGAATAACCCAAAGTGGGTTTACAGTGATTCTTAGGATAAATTGTAACAAGATGGCTAAACGTCTTATAGGAAAACTTGGAAAAAAAAGGAACTCATTTAGTTGAGTGATATGAAACACCTTGTTGTATGGACAATTATATTGTACCACGCTTTAAACAATTTTGCTGTCACACACACACACACACACACACACACACACACACACACACACACACACACACACACACACATATATATATATATCCAGCTATGGGTTAAATAGCAGGACAGACTGGGTTTTATAGCCTTGGATGGCAACTGGTCTAGGAGAAGGACAACTCTAAATTCAAAACCTGAGGGGGGTTGTTTGGGACCTTGTGGCACGTAGTGCACCAGGTCGCTGTATTCGGCCCTTCAAAAAGTGTGGATGGTCCTGCTCGAGGCCTTCACCACTATAATCGAATCTCATGTGCCGGTGTCGGGCTGTCAGTTTCCTGGAAACTGATCTGCTTGACCCTCATACGACGAACCCGACGGGAGAATCGATTTGAATTTATATATATATATATATATATATATATATATATATATATATATGATTAGTTTTCTAAACTGAAGGAGAAATGACACGTCTTTTTGAAGTTCCCAAAGTCAGTTATTTGGCATGGGCAGGAGGTTGCCATTTCTTTCGGCGGTAGACCAGTTTCTATCCAAGACTATAGAACTCTATATGTCCTGCTATTTACCCATAGCTGGGCGGGGGGAGGATTCATACCTTTCCAAAAGGTATTAGCACGTAAGAATTCGTTTGGAATTTGAACTCGGCTCTCCGATTCCTCAATCCGAGCCCTTTCCAAACTCAACTGAAAAACGTAAATATTGCTTAAATTATAAAGATTTAATATAATTTACAATTATTATTTCTTTTCTTTTATTTATTATATATATTATACTTATTTTATTTATTTGAAGTAATGTATGTATTGTTTATTATTATTTCTTTCAATCTTTTTCACGGTTTTCGGATTCTTCTGTTTTAGTATTTATTTGTTTTTATACAACTAACCCTGAAGATCGTTTGTCTTATTTTTACTTTCTGCTTTTACTTACTAAAGCTATATTTATCAATTTTGCATTTTCTACTCCCGTTCATTGTTTTATCAGTTGATAGCTGAGGCTTTAGTACCGTCAAAAAGGCAGTATAAATTATTTTACTGTACGTCAAATAATGACTTTCTAATCCCCGAGTATTTTCGGCTTAAATCCCGATTTATATTTTCATCTTTTCTTTCTGCTATCTCTTCTAAAAAATTTTTTTTCGATATTTGTGTTTGTTGAATAATCTACTCTTTCGGTATTTGCCTTCCTTTCTATTTTTTTTTGTTTTGTTTACCTAATGTTTTTTGTTTGAGTTTCTAAAACACATATTGCATATCATTTTTTATGTATATATATATATATATATATATATATATATATATATATATAATTATTTATTTAAAAATTTATAACATAAATATGTTATAAAATCACTACAAAAATAGCCATTTGTTTTTCAAAACCTCCGATGTCTTATCAAGTTGAGACATTCAAACATCATTTTGATAAGACATTTTATGTTAATAAATATGTTATGAATTTTTAAAATAAATAAAATATATCTATCTACTCTCGGTATTGAGCACTCTTTTAAGAATAGTAATTGTTGGATATTGGAATTCATTGCGTAATTATATATATATATATATATATATATATATATATATATATATATATATATATATACCCTACCTCAGCTTGACCTCTCCCGGAAGGTGAATGATATGTGGATAAAAATGGTCGCCCCAGCTGTTTCCATAGTAACGAATGAACACGCTTATAACGATGCGTAATTTTCAAAATTGGTTATTCCTAAATTTTCGCTTGAGGATGAAACAGGGCTTGATACTTTAATTCAATTTAATTTTAATAATTATATTGATGGTTTCGGCTCTCGTTTTTGAAACATGAGAACTCTTATGTAGCGAAGAAATCATATTTAAAAAAATAATTATGATCTAAGCTCTACTTCTGTAGGGAGCACTGTTTTTTAAAAATAAAAACAAAAATACTAAAGAAACCCGGATTATTTACCTAACGTGTTCTTTCCTATTTTTCTACATACCTGCACACACACACACACACACACACACACACACACACACATATATATATATATATATATATATATATATATATATATATATTCCAAAGGTTGTCATCGCCGGAGGTCAGAGTGGGTTCAAGTTCCGAAATATCTAAATAAAATGCTTCCTTAGCATATGCGTTTTAAATATCCTCTGAAAATGAAGCCAAGCTTCAAGCCGTAAAATATGCGAAGGCGGAAAACTATCACCTCAAAACCAGCTGACCGGATGATATGGAGCTCGACAGCGCAGAAATGCAGTCCATCTTGGACAAGGAAAACCCTGATTTTAAACCTCAACTGTCTTGCGGTGATTTCAAAACACGGAAAGAATTATGGAAGTAAATCTAGACAGAAAACCGAAAGTTGATATCTGAAGGCGGTTGGATGTTAACACAGACAATTTATCCGGTAAGTTCTACAGCCAATTCGTCCCTATAGTTAGTGTCATGGGACCTTACCCATAATAACATAATGGACTATCCCATACGTAATAAATCAATAGGGAGCAGGGAGTTCAGTCCGAAGTCGGGCGACCGGCAGATCGGCTGATCGGTTGAACTTTCTGCCTTCGGGCGGGGAGGAACCCGAACGAGGCTACGTCGCAAAACGGAGTCTCATTCGGGGAGGTAAACCGACCCTGAACCCGTTTATACGGTTTCAAAGGGCATATTTTTGGCCGAGCCCATGGGCTCGGAGATCTCGTGGGCTCGGAGATCCCATGTTAAATCGGCCTTGTGCCACATGATGCCCTCTTGGGTGGGTGACTAGATATCGTTCAGTCTGAAGTCGGACGACCGGCTGATCGGTTGAACTCTCTGCCTTCGGGCAGGGAGGAACCCGAACGAGGCTACGCCGAAGGGCGGAGTCTCTTTCGGGAAGGTAAACCGACCCTGAACCCGTTTATACGGGTTCAAAGGCCCTTTTTTTTGGCCGAGCACACGACCTCGGTGATCCCACGTTAAACCGGCCTTGTGCCACATGATGCCCTGGTGGGATTTGTGACTAAATACTGTACAGTCTGAAGTCTGGAGTGAGGTCCGTCAGAAGTCTGTCAGTCAGAGCGAGCGAGTCAGTCAGTCGAGTCAGTCAGTCGAGTCAGAGGCAGTCCGAAACAGACAATTACTACTAAACCTGATTGTTCGTACTAACATTTTCTACTTCTCTGTATATATTCCTGTTTGTAATATATCTGTGTTATTCCATATCCGTGTTCGAGTTCTTCTTTATTGGTGCTACCTTGGACTATCACCGTGGTACAAGGAACCGGACAATAACAGTTAGTTTCCTTTAGATCTTGTTGGTACGGCTGAGAGAAGATGACATGTATTCTGGACCGAGCACAGCCATCATATGCCATCACCCTGGAGTGTTCACTCCAATTACACCACCAAAGGATTGGAATGAGACAAAACAGGCAGCTACGTTTATCTATCTAGATAAACGGATGCATACTATATATATATATATATATATATATATATATATATATATATATATCTGCTCTACTTTATTGAGCACTTTATTTACTTATTTTGCTTACTCGTATCGGGGTTTTTTTCTTTGGGCTTTGGACTTGTATGTTAGGCGGTTATTTTCGGTTAACGTACATGTTCTTGGTTCTTTCTTTTTTCATACTTTTTTTCCCTTTGGTATTGGTTTGATTATTTGCAAATCAAGACACCGAATGTTTTCCGGACGAGTATAATTTCTTATACTTTTAAGATTATTACTACTACTACTAATATATATATATATATATATATATATACACAACACAACTGATACAACAAAAGATAATAAAATGAACACGCAACCATCCCTTGTCTAGATGAATGGATTTCTCTGTATCCTTGGAAACTGTAAATTATGATTTTTGCCGTGTCTTAAAAACCCAGTAAATTTAAAAAAAAAGTTACTTCAAAATTCGCATGAAGAAATGGGATTAATATCATTAATTTAACTACAAAATTAAATTCAAACTTTTTAGCTTCCATTTTTGAAACATGGTTTTTAACTGTGTATGAAAAAAACATATTTTAAATCAGTTATATATATATATATATATATATATATATATATATATATGTGTGTGTATGGGCACGAGTGATTAGAACGTTTGCATTCTGACAATGAAATTAGACCCGTGTTCGAATCGCATCATGGTCGATTTGTCAGACTTTCTAATGTTATCAGACTGGAAGGGCCGATCCCAGCCTACGGCACCTTTGGAAAGTGCCTGAAAACTATGTGACGGGTTGACCCATGCCTTGTGAGTGAAATTGGGTAGACGGAACTAGCACAGTTATCGAGGGAACCCGTCGATATCTTTGCTTGCTCGAAGTCCTAAGTCATCGTGGCCGAGGGCTTGAGCGTGCTGGTCTTGTTCAAATTGTTAATCACACTAGATAACGCGCTATTTCCCAAAAACTGTAATTAGATCCGCTCAGCATAGTTACAGTATAAACTGCAGGTGGGCTTCCTGCGTGTTGAATAAACACAAAGTCGCCTGATAAACACAAAGCGTCTGCAGTAGGGATTGCAGCTATCCTCGAATTCGAGTGGTCAGCTATATATATATATATATATATATATATATGTACAGGTTGCGATCGGTAAATTGTCGGTATTATATATTTTTTATTTCGCGCATGCGCATTGTTTGTTTTGGATTTTGCTGACTGCACAGTAGAGTAGGGTTAGTTGGGCACCATTTGAGAGAAGAACACCATGATGCAATTCACTCAGCCAGAAATTTGGAAACGGCTTACTGTAATGCTAGGCATTCTATACGGAAGCTCCGATACAAAGATTTCGGAATGTTTAGGTGTCAATCTGGGGACAGTGTAGACGATTCAGGAAGAGTTGGATGAATATAATGGTGATTACGAAGGTACGGAAGTTCGGAAAACTCAATCTGATCGTTCAGATTTCGAAAGAACTCCCGAATTTGTTTGGTGAGGGTCTTGGCTCAAGTGGGTGGCTACTGGAAGACACTATGTTCAGCAACAGACTCTGCACCATGCCACATAAGCAGGAGAACCGAATCATGGACGTCACAATTTCTGCGACAATATCGCCCCTTATATCTGGCCACTTAACTCCCCAGACCGCAACCCCCTTGATTATTTTATGCGGGTGAAAGTTGAATGAGATACGAAGAAAGCATCTTGTATCACCAAAAATGAACTGAAGGCAGTGATTATGGCAGTATTCACCAACTTAAATAAGGAGACAGTCCAGCAGAGTTGCAGAAGATTCCGAAGTCATCTCGAGGCTGTGGTTGAAGGCAATGTCGATTTTATTAAATACATTTACTCTTTAGTATTTCAAGATATTTTTGTGTAATTTTTGTAAATATATCTTTTTAAATGAGATGAGTATTATTTTCATTTTTGCGTAATTTAGACGACAACTTATCCATCGCACTCTTTACACACACACACACACGCATATATATATATATATATATGTGTGTGTGTGTGTGTGGGTGTGCTGGAAATGTTCTGACATTGAAGGAGTAATGCTAGAGCTGTGAAATCTTGCATGCGTTAATTTCAACTCTTCTTATTAACAACCATTTTTTTCAGGTAAACTGACATCTCTGGGTTCAAAGATGGCTTTTCGTCCCGTTGGTCAACATATGAGGTCTTCATTACTACAATACTGATTCGGACCCAAGTGTTTTTCATGTTAGGAAACTGATGTCAAATCAGGAGAATGGGAAGGATGATCAATCAGTTCAAAACCCCTGTCACACACAACAACCATTGAAACCAGGGCGTGTGCTCTGGGGCATTGCTCTGATGAAAGAAATCCCCTTCCATCCGTTTTCTTTGTCGTTTGGTCTTGATAGGCTTTCGTAACTGCCTCAGAAATTTGGCAAAGTACTCTCCGTTTATGGTCTTGGCCTTTTGAAGATAGTTAATAAACATAATACCTTATTCGTTCAAAATAATGAGGGCTTCACTTTAACCTGGAAATGAAACCACATTGACCTACTTTGTAGCAGGTGAGGAGAGGGGTTTCCGCTGCATAGATTCTCACTATATCTCGGGCTCAAAGTGACGAACCCAACACTCATCATGGGTTAGAAAACATTCAAGGAGATGTCTCAAACGATTTCAGATTTTCCCGGGAAGTGATCAGCCTGGTGCGTTTTTGATTAGGTTTCAGAAGACGTGGCACCCACCGAGCAGAAACGTTCGTCATGCCATGTTGATTTTTGCAGAATATTTTCAACTCTCACGGGATACAGTTGCAAAGCGTCCAGATCTTGAGTTGTCTTTAAGACTTCTTCCTTCTCCTGATGTTGCGCTTCTTCGACTAATGTAGCAAGCATGTCAAGATGAATATCCTTGGCGGCTAAACTCTTTTTCTTCAGGCACTAGTTAACAAACGATGCCAAATTTTTTCCATGCTCAATATATATATATATATATATATATATATATATATATATATATACTTCAGTAATGAAACGTTTGGTAATCTGTATGCAGCCCAAGGAAGATGTAATCCAGAGAGCTCAATGTGTATGTATATATATATATTTTTTTCTATTTAAATTGAATATATATATTTTTTTTTTTTAATTTGAATTTATATATATATATATATATATATATATATATATATATATATATATATGTATTTTCTATTTAAATTGAATATATATATATATATTTGTTTTCTATTTAAAGTTATAGTTATATATATATATATATATATATATTACGATAAACGTGCAATCAATTTACAAATTCATGAATTATTCACACAAAAACAAATGCAAAGGTTAATGATTTAATTGGCGAGAAATCCATCATCGCAAACAATTCAAATAATATACAAAAACCTCCGAATCCGTTATGAATGAAATGATCCTTGTTTCCATAAATTTCTGCCGTATTAGTTCTTATTTTTACTACAAGCTTTCGTCTGTTCCTACAGACATCTTCAGGTATAGAATAGATGTTGTTCTTTTTTTCTCTTAGTAATAAGAGGACAACGAAAAAATATTGTTGTATCCGAAAATGCTATTGAAAATGAGTTATTGTTTTGGAGCGCGCAGTAGCAACGCTGAGTTTGATTTTAAATTTTTTAAAGGTTGTGCGTTCATATAAATATGGTGATGAACGAATTTTTTTACTGGTAAATTTTCTGTCAAAGTGGCATGAACTATATTGTTCAATAATTACAGTAATGTCGCACTTATTATCCATAATTATTGGATAATAAGTGCGACATTTTATCGTTTATCGTAATTTAAATAACTGATCCAAGTGCGACTTTTGGATAATAAGTGCGACATTACTGTAATTATTGAACAATATCGTCAGGGAAAGCTTAGGTGACGATCACCTAGGCGGAAAGCTTTCCCTGAAGATCCACTTAGGTGAAACCTTGGTAGGTTTGTCTGGCTCTCTAGGTTTTATTTATATATATATATATATATATATATATATATTTAAATTAAGTAAATATATATATATATATATATATATATATATATATAATTAAAACATATAAGATTAATGGTTAGATTTGAAACCGATCAGGAAACAGTAGTGTTAAATACTGCTCAATACACATGTGAAAATATAAAATAAAATTAAAAATAAAGACCAAAACCATACAACAATAATAACCGCATTTGCGACCCGATGTCAACCTGAGAAATTAACGATTATATTTCCGGATCCTAAAAACCTTTTAAACCAGAAATCCGAAATTTTAAGTCCTTGCCTTCATATCAAAGTTTTATTAATAAGTGAATATGAGGCTGGATATATATATATATATATATATATATATATATATATATATAACCCCACTTTTAAATTTAAAATATCTCTGCTTTCTTCCCACACTTCCTCACATTTAAGATACATTTGTTGATTTTTTTCAACTTCTTCCTTTTCTTTATACATTTCTGATAAGCTTGCGTTTCTCTTCTTCTTTTCACCCTTCTTCTTTTCCTTCTTCTTCCTTCTCCACACCCTCCTCCTTTCTATTACACTTAACGCCATGCATTTGATCGTCGTGCGTTTGTTTATTTATTTTTGAAAATAAGAATGTAGCGTTGTTTGTGGTTTTTTTTTTTAATAAAAAGCGTTAGGTGGTCAACTGATTAAAAAAAAATAAATCACCCGGTGAGACCGTAATGTCGAAACCAAGGTCGCATATTCAACTGAGCTTCTGATTTTATAAAGTTATATATATAAATTCGGTAGAAGATAATGCGAAAATTTGTCCAACATTAGGATATTTTTTTTTATTAAGCTGTTCCTTGATCTAAGCTTCCGGCTCACATGAGCCATCTTCAGAGTGGTTATATGGACATTTAAACAAAGATATTCACCATCAAACATGATATTCTGTTATGTTGACATAGAAAGTTATTGTGCGACGATAACGGTCGCAGAATAGCAGATGCAGGTCCTAAATTCCCGATGCGGTTCCATGACGCTGTATCACGTGAGAGACCGAAATATTAACAACAGAACCATTCCCCCGAAATTAAAGCAACTATACGGAGTTTAGAACAGCTCATTCATTGTTCATATTATATTTAATAATAATACATACATACATACATACATACATATATATATATATATATATATATATATATATATATATATATATATATATATATATATTGTATTTAGGCAGCATATTTTTCATTTATACACGTTTCATTAAATAATATAGACAAGTGTTGTCTATTTATTTTATGTAAAAATTTTTCGTATCTTCTGATAAGTTTGATAACATTATCATTAAACGAAGAAAGAAATTCGCAATATTTATCCATTATTTTTAATATAATCTAAGCTCTCGGCTTACTTAAGCCATTATCAAAGATATAAATCACAAACATATTAAACAATATACGGACACGACAGTGATGATAGTCTGTGATTGTTTACATAGTGGATCACTAAGCAACGATAAACACGCGCATATAAGACGCTAGAAGCGAAAATCGCACCGCATCTCATGACGTCACACATGACTACACGAGAGTGAATTGTAGAATGAAATAAGGAAAGCCGTTGGTATAAACCAATGGCTTCTGTTATCAATTATAGAAATTATTGACATTTAAGAATATTTGTAGACATGCCATAATTGATTTTGTTTAGGTTGGGTTTTAACTGTTTGATGTATAATGCTTCAAGTATTTTTAGTTTTTGTCTATTGTTTTCATGTCGAAGTATAGTTGTGTTTTCGACAAGTATTTTACGGAATTGTGTGTGCTGGCAGGCATGTTGTTTTAAATGCCTAAAAATGTTAGAGTTTTCATTAAAATGTAGTGTCAAGTGTCACACCACAAACTCTCTTTCACGACGCTTATCAAACTTATCAGAAGATACGAAAAAATTTTGCATAAAATAAATAGACAACACTTGTCTATATTATTTAATGAAACGTATATATATATATATATATATATATATATATATATATGAAAAGGTCAACATTGCTAGATGCAATCGTCAAGCCATGACGATTGCATCTGGCAATCTTCACTGTGTTTAGCATGAAACAGCTTGTCGCCTCTAAGTGTTGACTTCAATGTTCACTTTTATATTTACACACACTCTATCTCTGATATTGTTATGCCATAGTACCTATTCTATTGTAATGGACTCTCCCATAGATAATAAGTAGGAGTAGCAGTGGCAAGTCTGGCAGAATGGTGTTGAGCGCGTCAGTCGAGATTCGGACATTTTGAAGTACCAACCATCACAACTAGATTGCTGCGCCATTGACTCTTATTTTCCAAGTCCCTAACGTTTTGTACGTCGGACCTAATTTAGGACGACTTATTAGAAATACAAGCCTCCACTGTGAAAATACTCCACAACACATATTGAGCACTTTATCCCATAAATATAGCACATCTTAGAGTATATTTCTTTACATACATACATACATACATCTATCTATCTATCTATCTATATATATATATATATATATATATATATATATATATATATATTATTTTAATATTTACTCTGTTTATGTTGGTAGAGATCTCAATATTGGGAATAAGACGCTTACCGGATTCATATTTTATGGGCATAGAGCATTTGCCGATATAAACCTTTGTCGGATTAAACAGTGTGGACATAGAAATCAACAGTGAAGCATAATGTCTGCCAGTTTCATATCCTAAACAATTATCAGATTTATGATCTGATGACGTTGTATGTTACGAAACTGCCAGTCAGCATCCATTGTTGACTCCTTGAAAGATACTTTCTTTCTCTGCCTCTCTCTCTCCCTCCCTCTCTCTCTCTGTATATATATATATATATATATGTTTGTGTGTGTGTGTGTTACTTATCTCTTCTCGTATTTCCTTTTTTTCATATCTTAATAATATGTTACTTTACCCACTGTCTATTTCCCTGATTTTTCATTAAACAATCCGAAATTCTATCCTTTTTCTCTCCCCCAAATCGCTTGCCTTGTCAACTGATTCTTGGCTTTTTTCCCTTGATGTCTTTTATTCTGTTGATCTGAATTCCACCTGTTTCATTTCGTTAACAAAAAAAAAAAAATCATTTCGATTATTCTGGAATTTCCACACCGATTCTTGCCATATTCCTTTTTTTCGTTTTCTTAGAATTCTCAATGGCAGCATTGATATATATTTTTTTTATTCTTTTTGCTGACTTCGGATTCTCTGGTGATAAAAGCCATAATTGCCAGTTTTTGTTTACTCTGTTGGTTTTTGACATTGTATTTCTTTTGCGAGCGTGAGTGCCTTCTTTCTTTCCTTCTCTCTTCCTTCCTTCATTCCATTTCTATTTTCTTTCTTTTACTTTTTTTTTCTTTCTTTCTCACATTATTTCCTTCTTACTACTTCTTTGGTTTTATTTACTTCGTAGCTTTTCTGTTCTTTACCAGTGTTTAATTTTATTCCTTCTTTTTATTTCGTTCTTTCTGTCTCTTTCTTTTTTTTTTTAGCATATACTGTTTTCTTTCTTTCTTTCTTTCTTTCTTTCTTTCTTAGGCGTCGTTTTCTTTTTTATTATTGCCTTTCTTTCTTAGCTGTATTCTTTTGAGCATTCTCGATGCTTAGCACTCTTTTTCTTTATTCTTTCTTTCTTTTCTTCACTCTTTTTTCCTTTTCTCTCGTCTGTCGTTCTTTCTTTTAATTTCTTCGCTTTCGTTTTCTTTATTAGTTTTTCTTGTTCTTTCTACCTTTGTTTCTTAATTGCTTATATTTCTTTCTTTCTTTTTTCTTTCTTTTTTTCTTTCTTTCTTTCTTTTTTTCTTTTTTTCTTTCTTTCATTGTTGACTTACTTTATTCCTAGATATTAAGCCCAATTTACTCTGGCACAAGGTCAAACATCGATTGAGAATTTGCTGGGACATCTCTGTTTCCTCATCTTCGAAATGGTCTCCATCTGTCTACCTGGGAAATAAAAATCTCTGGCATTTGACAACTACCCAAGGTGAGAGATACGCAACAATATCAGCCATGAAGCAAACACTATGCTCTTTATCAAGCTTATTTTGGTTTGCCTATCTTCCCCGAGCTAGAAATAGGGAGATTTAAAGATGGCGAAGATTGTTTTTTATTCATCCCTCAAGCAACGAATGCCGATATGTTTTGAAACATTCACCTTTTACCGCATACTTTTTCCGCATTAAAACCGATTATTTCCCGAGAAAAGTTTTCATTACTGATATAAATTGAAATTTCTGACCTAAAATTTCTTCTAAAACTTTTGACAATGTTGTGCATCGGGATATCAACAAAGAATAAATGCTCATTGATTAGGAATTATTGGAAGCGTTCCTGACAGAATAACTACAATGTCGTACCTCTTGGTAATTGGAAAAGGAGGATTATATGCGGTAAGCTTTTCTTAATGCCATGTTCCTTCAGGACGTTGGCGATTGTGGATCTCCACAGCCTTCTTTTTCAATATTATATGTGATTTTACATGACTTTTTGGAAAAGGAGGATGAGTGTTTCCCCGTTGCCTTCTCTACAATTTTGAATTCAGAATAGCCCTCAATGTTATTTTTCCTTATGCCGTTGGTGATCGTGGATCTCCACAGCCTTCTTTTTCAATATTATATGTGATTTTACATGACTTTTTGGGAAAGGAAGATGAGTGTTTCCTCGTTACCTTCTCTACAATTTTGAATTCAGAACAGCCCTCAATGTCATGTTACTTTAGAACACAGACGATCACAGCTTTTCACAGATGTATTTCTATGAATTGTCATGGCTTATAGGAAAGATTATGTTTCTGCTGCTTTTTTCTACGGTTTTGAATTCGAAGCAATTCTCCAAGAGTAACAGCTATCCTGGGCTAGAGACTCCATTCGATTCCGCTATTTAACCAAGATATAAGAGAGGGAGAACCAAAGTCTGTGTTATGTATTGAGGCTCATAACTTTAACAAGCACACTTTTGCGAAAATGAATACGAGACAATAAGATATTGAGCTAAGACATGTATCATTTTTAAAATGATACCTACTTTTATATATCATATAAATATATATTGTCTTTTCATGATGAATTTTTTTCCATAATCTGATAGATTACTGAAATAGATAGATTTATATAAAAATCAAAATAATGATAAACGGCCATTAATAATAATAATAATATATATATATATATATATATATATATATATATATATATATATAAATATATATATAAATATATACATATATATAAGAAATAATGATAAACTGATATTATTTTTCTAGACAAAACCTTTGAGTTTATTCAAATTTCGACTGCATGGCCCTCGCGTTTGTGAAAGGACCATTAAATGGAATTTCAAAAATGTTCTTAAAGTAAGCCTTTTTTAAGTTTCATTCGTCACATGGTACGGTTTTATTGAAAGTTATTGGGTTGTTTTGCGCATGCGTGCGACGAAAAGATTTTTGCGCCGTGGGAACTAGTTTCTGTGTGCGTGTGTTTGAATCCTTGCTTTCTCCGTTCATCGTGACATTTTGTATTTTGTTCTTTTGACGTATAGTGAATTAAACAGTGCATCCAAAACCGATACACTTATCTTCAAAATGTATTAGTTTCATTGGATATATTTTTCTTTCTTATTTTTGCTATTTTTGATTTTCTTTTTTCATTCTTTCCTGTTAATCTTGCTATCATTTATAAGACCATTTCCTTCTTTGTTTCATTTATACTTTCTTTCTCTCTTCCGTTATTTCAATTTTGTAGTTCGCCTCATTCTTTGTCTCATCTTTTATTTCATTCACTTGATTGTTTCTTTCTCTTTTCTGTTATTTCATTCCACTTTCTATCTTTCTTTCTTTCTTTCTTTCAGTCTTTCTTTCTTTCTTTTCTTTCTTTTCTTTTTCTTCTTTCTTTTTTTTCTTTTTCTTTTCTTTAGTCCTTTTCTTTTCTTTCTTTTTTCTTTCTTTTTTTTTCTTCAGTCTTCTTTCTTTCTTTTTCTTTTCTTTTTCTTTCAGTCCTCTTTCTTTCTTTTTTCTTTTTTCTTTTTCTTTCAGTCCCTCTTTTTTTTTTCTTTTTCTTTCTTTTACCTTTTACTTTTCTTTTTTTCTTTCTTTCTTTTTCTTTACCTTTTTTTTTTCTCTTTCAGTCCTTTCTTTCTTTCTTTTTTTTTCTTTCTTTACTTTTCTTTCAGTCCTTTCTTTCTTTTTTTTTCTTTTTCTTTTTTTTCTTTCTTTCTTTTTCTTTCTTTTTCTTCATTCTTCTTTCTTTTTCTTTTACCTTTTTTTTTTCTTTCAGTCCTTTCTTTCTTTCTTTCTTTCTTTTTTTTCAGTCTTCTTTCTTTCTTTTACCATTTACTTTTTCTTTCAGTCCTCTTTCTTTCTTTCTTTCTTTTACCTTTTACTTTTTCTTTCAGTCCTCTTTCTTTCTTTTTTTCTTTTTTTTTTCTTTCTTTTCTTTTCTTTCTTTTTTTTTACTTTCTTCAGTCTTCTTTTTCTTTCTTTTACTTTTCTTTCAGTCCTCTTTCTTTCTTTCTTTTTTTTTCTTTCTTTCTTTTTTCTTCAGTCTTCTTTCTTTCTTTTTACCTTTTACTCTTTTTCTTTCAGTCTTTTTCTTTCTTTTCTTTTCTTTCTTTTTCTTTTTCTTTCTTTCTTTCTTTCTTTCTTTTTTCTTCAGTCCTCTTTCTTCTTTTTTTTCTTTTTTTTACCTTTTACTTTTTTCTTTCAGTCCTCTTTCTTTTTTTTCTTTTCTTTTTACCTTTTTTCTTTTTACTTTCTTTTTCAGTCCTTTCTTTCTTTTTACTTTTTCTTTCTTTTTTCTTTCTTTTTTCTTTCTTCAGTCTTCTTTCTTTCTTCTTTTTTACCTTTTACTTTTCATTTTTCAGTCCTCTTTCTTTTTTCTTTCTTTCTTTTTTTCTTCAGTTTCTTTTTTTCTTTCTTTTTTCTTTCTTCTCTTTCTTTCTTTTCTTTCTTTTTCTTTCACTTTCTTTTACCTTTTACTTTTTTTCAGTCCTCTTTTTCTTTCTTTTTTTCAGTCTTTCTTTCTTTCTTCTTTTCTTTCTTTTTTTTTTTTTTTTTTTTCAGTCTTCTTTTTTTTTTCTTCTTTCAGTCCTCTTTCTTTTCTTTCTTTTTTCTTTCTTTTTTTTTTTTACCTTTACTTTTTTTTAGTCCTCTTTTCTTTTTTCTTTCAGTCCTCTTTCTTTCTTTTTTTCTTCAGTCTTCTTTCTTTTACCTTTTACTTTTTCTTTCAGTCCTCTTTCTTACTTTCTGTCTTTCTTTCTTTCTTCAGTCTTCTTTCTTTATTTTACCTTTTACTTTTTCTTTCAGTCCTCTCTCTTTCTTTTTTTCTTCAGTCTTCTTTCTTTTACCTTTTACTTTTTCTTTCAGTCCTCTTTCTTCTTTCTTTCTTTCTTTCTTTCTTTTCTTTCTTTTTTCTTCAGTTTTCTTTCTTTCTTTTTTTTAGTCTTCTTTTTTTTTTTTTCTTTCAGTCCTTTTCTTTTTCTTTCTTTCTTTCTTTCTTTTTTTTCTTCAGTCTTTCTTTCTTTTTTTTTTACCTTTTACACTTTTTTTCAGTCCTCTTTCTTTCTTTCTTTCTTTCTTTTTTTCTTCAGTCTTCTTTCTTTCTTCTTTTTTACCTTTACTTTTTTCTTTCAGTCCTCTTCTTTCTTTCTTTTACCTTTTACTTTTCTTTCAGTTTCTTTTTCTTTTCTTTCCTTTTTCTTTCTTTCTTTCTTTCTTTTTTTTTTCTTTCTTTCTTTTCTTTCTTTCTTCTTTCTTTCTTTCTTTTACTTTTTTCAGTCCTCTTTTTTCTTTTCTTTTTCTTTCTTTTTTCTTCAGTTTTCTTTTTTTCAGTACCTTTTACTTTTTCTTTTCCTCTTTCTTACTTTTTTTCTTCAGTCTTCTTTCTTTTTTTTCTTTTTCAGTCTTTTTCTTCAGTCCTCTTCTTTCTTTTCTTTTCTTTCTTTTTCTTCAGTCTTTCTTTCTTCAGTCTTCTTTTTTTCTTTTACCTTTTTTTCAGTCCTCTTTCTTTTTTCTTTTTCTTTCACCTTTCCTCTTTCAGTTTTTTCTTTCTTTTTTTCTTCTTTCTTCAGTCTTCTTTCTTTTTTTTTACCTTTTTACTTTTTTCTTTCAGTCCTTTTTCTTTTCTTTCTTTTTCTTCTTTTCTTTCTTTCTTCAGTCTTCTTTCTTTTTTCTTTTCTTTTTTTTCTTTGTTTTTCTTTCAGTCCTTTCTTTCTTTTACTTCACTTTTCTTTTTCTTTCTTTTCTTTTCTTTCTTTTTTTCTTTCTTTCTTTTTCCTTTTACTTTCTTTTTTCTTTTTCTTTCAGTCCTCTTTTTCTCTTTCTTTCTTTTTTCTTCAGTCTTCTTTTCTTTCTTTTACCTTTTACTTTTTTTCAGTTTCAGTCTTTTTTTTTTTTTCTTCAGTTTTCTTTTTCTTTTTTTTCTGTTCTTCTTTTTTTTTCTTTCAGTCCTCTTTTTACTTTCTTCTTTCTTTTTAATTTTCTTCTTTTTTTTCTTTTTCAGTCCCTTTCTTTTTTCTTTCTTTCTTTCTTTTTTCTTCAGTCTTCTTTCTTTACCTTTTACCTTTTACTTTTTCTTTCAGTCCTCTTGTCTTCTTTCTTTTCTTTTCTTTCTTTTTTCTTTTTCTTTTTTTCTTTCTTTCTTTCTTTCTTTTTCTTTTTTTCTTTTACCTTTTTTCCTTTTCTTTTTCTTTCTTTCTTTCTTTCTTTTTTTCTTTCTTTCTTTCTTTCTTTTTTTTTACTTTTTTTTCTTTTCTTTTCTTTCTTTCTTTCTTTCTTTTCTTCAGTCTTCTTTTCTTTTTCTTTTACCTTTTCTTTTCTTTCAGTCCTCTTTTTTTCTTTCAGTTTTTCTTTCTTTCTTTTCTTTTCATTTTTTCCTCTTTCTTTCTTTTTTTTCTTCTTTCTTTTCTTTTTCTTTTCTTTTTTCTTTTTACTTTTTCTTTTTCTTTCAGTCCTCTTTCTTACTTTCTTTCTTTCTTTCTTTCTTTCTTTTCTTTCTTTTTCTTTCAGTCCTTCTTTCTTTTTTTTTCTTTTTCTTTCTTTTACTTTTTTTCTTTCAGTCCTCTTCCTCTTTCTTTCTTTCTTCAGTCTTCTTTTTTTTTCTTTTTCTTTTTCTTGTCTTTCTTTTTTTTTCAGTCTTCTTTTTTCTTTTTTACCTTTTACTTTTTTTTTTTCTTTTTTCTTTCAGTCCTCTTTTCTTTCAATCCTTTCTTTCTTTTTTTCTTCAGTCTTCTTCTTTCTTTTTACCTTTTTTACTTTTTTTCTTTCAGTCCTCTTTCTTTTTTTTCTTTTCTTTTTTCTTCTTTCCTTTTTACTTTTTCTTCAGTCTTCTTTTCTTTCTTTTTTTCTTTTTCTTTCCTCTTTCTTTTCTTTTTTTTTTCAGTCTTTCTTTCTTTCTTTTTCTTTCTTTCTTTTACCTTTTTTTCTTTCAGTCTTTTTCTTTCTTTCTTTTTTTTCTTCAGTCTTCTTTTACTTTTTTTTTCTTTTCTTTCAGTCCTCTTTCTTACTTTTCTGTCTTTTCTTTTTCTTTCTTTCTTTCTTTCAGTCTTCTTCTTTCTTTTACCTTTTTACTTTTTTTCAGTCCTCTTTTTACTTTTTCTTTCTTTTCCAGTCTTCTTTCTTTCTTTTTCTTTTCTTTTTTCTTTCAGTCTTTTTCTTTCTTTTTTTTTTTCTTTTTGCTTTCTTTCTTTCTTTCTTTTTCAGTCTTCTTTTTTCTTTTTTTTTTTACTTTTTCTTTCAGTCCTTTCTTTCTTTCTTTCTTCTTTTTTCTTTTCTTTTTACTTTTCTTTTTCTTTTTCTTTTCTTTTCTTTTTTTTTCTTTCTTCAGTCTTCTTTTCTTTCTTTTACCTTTTTTTTTTTTTCTTTCAGTTTTCTTTCTTTTCTTTTGTTTTTTTTTCTTTCTTTTCTTTTCTTTTTTCTTCAGTCTTCTTTTCTTTTTTTTACCTTTTTTTTTTCTTTCAGTCTTTCTTTCTTTTTTCTTTTTTCTTTCTTTCAGTCTTCTTTCTTTTTTTCTTTTACCTTTTCTTTTTCTTTTTCAGTCCTTTTTCTTTCTTTCAGTTTCTTTCTTTTTTTCTTTTTTTTCAGTCTTCTTTCTTTTTCTTTTTTTACCTTTTTCTTTTTTTTTTCAGTCTTTCTTTCTTTCTTTTTTTTCAGTCTTCTTTCTTTTCTTTTTCTTTCAGTTCTTTTTTCTAGTCTTTTCTTTCTTTTCTTTCGCTTTTCTTTCAGTTTTTTTTTTTTTTTACCTTTTACTTTTTTCTTTCAGTCCTCTTTTCTTTCTTTCTTTTCTTTCTTTTCTTTTCTTTTTCTTTCTTCAGTCTTTTTCTTTCTTTTACCTTTTATTTTTTCTTTCAGTCCTCTTTCTTTCTTTTTTTCTTTTTTTTTCTTTTTTTCTTTTCTTTTACCTTTTTTCTTTTTTTTTCAGTTTCTTTTATTTTTTTCTTTTTCTTTTTCTTTTTCTTTCTTCAGTCTTCTTTCTTTCTTTTTTTACCTTTTTCTTTTTTCTTTCAGTCCTTTTCTTTTTTTCTTTTTTTTCTTTCTTTCTTTCTTTCTTTCTTTTTTCTTCAGTCTTCTTTCTTTCTTTTTTACTTTTTACTTTTCTTTTTTTCTTTTTCTTTTCTTTCTTTTCTTTTCTTTTCTTTCAGTCCTTTTCTTTCTTTTTTCTTCAGTCTTCTTTCTTTCTTTTACCTTTTTACTTTTTTTTTCACCTTTTTTCTTTCTTTTTTCTTTCAGTCTTCTTTTTTTCTTTTTTTTACTTTTTCTTTCAGTCCTCTTTCTTTCTTTTTTCTTTCTTTCTTCAGTCTTCTTTTCTTTTACCTTTTCTTTTTTTTTCTTTCATTCCTTTCTTTTTTCTTTTCTTCAGTCTTTCTTTCTTTATTTTCTTTTTCTTTCTTTTCTTTTTATTCTTTCTTCTTTCTTTTTTTTTTACCTTTTTTACTTTTTTCTTTTCTTTTTCAGTCCTCTTTTCTTTCTTTTCTTTTCTTTCTTTTCTTTTTTTCTTTCTTCAGTCTTCTTTCTTTCTTTTACCTTTTCTTTTTTCTTTTTTTTCTTTCTTTCTTTTTTCTTTTTTTTTTCTTTTTTTCCTTTTTCTTTTCTTTCTTTCTTTCTTTCTTTTTTCTTTCTTTTCTTTTTCTTCAGTCTTTCTTTTTTTCTTTCTTTTTTATTTTTTTCTTTCTTTCAGTCCTCTTTCTTTTCTTTCTTTCTTTCTTTTTCTTTTCTTTCTTTCTTTTCTTTCTTCAGTCTTCTTTCTTTCTTTTACCTTTTACTTTTTCTTTCAGTCCTCTTTTTCTTTCAGTACGCTTTTCTTTTTCAGTCCTCTTTCTTACTTTCTTTCTTTCTTTCTTCAGTCTTCTTTCTTTCTTTTACCTTTTACTTTTTCTTTCAGTCCTCTTTCTTTCTTTCTTTCTTTCTTTCTTTTTTCTTCAGTCTTCTTTCTTTCTTTTACCTTTTACTTTTTCTTTCAGTCCTCTTTCTTTCTTTCTTTCTTTCTTTCTTTCTTTCTTTCTTTCTTTTCTTTTCTTCAGTCTTCTTTCTTTCTTTTTACCTTTTTACTTTTTTTTCAGTCTTCTTTTCTTTCTTTTTTTTTTTCTTTCAGTCCTTCAGTCTTCTTTCTTTCTTTTTCTTTTCTTTTTCTTTTCTTTTCTTTTTTTTTTTTTTTTTACTTTTCTTTTCTTTCAGTCCTCTTTTTCTTTTTTCTCTTTCTTTCTTTCTTCAGTCTTCTTTTTCTTTTCTTTTTTTTACTTTCTTTTTTCTTTTTTTTTCTTTTCAGTCTTCTTTTTTTTTCTTTTTTTCTTTCTTTTATTTCAGTCCTCTTTCTTTCTTTTTCTTTCTTTCAGTCTTCTTTCTTCTTTTTTTACCTTTTACTTTTTCTTTCAGTCCTTTTTCTTTTTCTTTCTTTTTTTCTTTCTTTTCTTTCTTCAGTCTTCTTTCTTCTTTTCTTTCTTTTTTTACCTTTTTACTGTCTTTTTTTCTTTCAGTCTTTCTTCTTTTTCTTTTCTTTTTCTTTCTTTCTTCTTTTCTTTCTTTCTTTCTTTCTTTCTTTTTCAGTCTTCTTTTTTTCTTTTTTTTTCTTTTTCAGTCCTTTTCTTTTCTTTCTTTTTTCTTTCTTTCTTTCTTTTTCTTCTTTCTTTCTTTCCCTTTCTTCTTTCTTTTTTCTTTTTTCTTCTTTTTTTTTCTTTCTTTCTTTTACCTTTTACTTTTTTTCTTTTTCAGTCTTTTTCTTTCTTTACTTTTTCTTTTCTTTTTCTTTCTTTCTTCTTTCTTCAGTCTTTCTTTCTTCTTTCTTTCTTTTTTTTCAGTCCTTTCTTTCTTTCTTTTTTCTTTCTTTTTTCTTCAGTCTTCTTTCTTTCTTTTACCTTTTTCTTTCAGTCCTCTTTCTTTCTTTCTTTTTTCTTTCTTCAGTCTTCTTTCTTTCTTTTACCTTTTCTTTTTCTTTCAGTTTTCTTTTTTTTTACTTTCTTTTCTTTTTCTTTCAGTCTTCTTTCTTTGTTCTTTTTTTTTTTTCTTTTCTTCAGTCTCTTTCTTTCTTTCTTTCTTTCTTTCTTTCTTCAGTCTTTTTTTACCTTTTTTTTCTTTTTCTTTCACTTTCTTTTTTCTTTCTTCATTTCTTCTTTCTTTCTTTTACCTTTTCTTTTTTTTTCTTTTCTTTTTTCTTTCTTTCTTTCTTCAGTCTTCTTTCTTTTTTTTTACCTTTTACTTTTTTTCAGTTCTTTCTTTCTTTCTTTCTTTTTTTTTCTTTCTTTCTTTCTTTTCAGTTTTCTTTCAGTCCTTTTCTTTTTCTTTCTTTTCTTTCTTTTTTTCTTTCAGTCCTTTCTTTTTCTTTCTTTTTTCTTTTCAGTTTCTTTCTTTTCTTTCTTTCTTTCTTTTCTTTTCTTTTTTTTCTTTCTTTCTTTTTACCTTTTTTTTTTTCTTTCAGTCCTCTTTCTTTTTTTTTTTTTTCTTTCAGTCTTTTTTCTTTCTTTTTTTTTTCTTTCTTTTTCTTTTTTCTTTTTCAGTCCTTTTCTTTTCTTTCTTTCTTCAGTCTTTTCTTTTTTTTTCCTTTTACTTTTTTTTTCAGTCCTCTTTCTTTCTTTTCTTTCTTTTTTTCTTTTTTTCTTCTTTCTTTTTTTTTACCTTTTTCTTTTTCTTTTTTTTTTTTTCAGTCTTCCTTCTTTCTTTCTTTCTTTTCTTTTTCTTTCTTTCTTTCTTCAGTCTTCTTTCTTTATTTTTTTTCTTTACCCTTTTTTCTTTCTTTCTTTTCTTTCTTTCTTTCTTTTTCATTCTTTCTTTCTTTCTTTCTTTTTTCTTTTTACCTTTTACTTTTTCTTTCAGTCCTCTTTCTTTCTTTCTTTTTCTTTCTTTCTTTCTTTCTTCAGTCTTCCTTTCTTTCTTTTCTTTTTCTTTCTTCAGTCCTTTCTTTTCTTTTACTTTTTATTTTAGTCCTCTTTCTTCTTTCTTTCTTCTTTTTTATTTTAGTCCCTTTTTTTTCTTTTTCAGTCTTCTTTTTTCTTTTCTTTTTTTTTTCTTTCAGTCTTCTTTTTTTTACCTTTTTTTTTTCTTTCCTCTTTTCTTTCTTTCTTTCTTTCTTTTCTTTCTTTTCTTTCTTTTTTCTTTCTTTCTTTTACCTTTGTTTTTACTTTTTTTTCAGTCCTTTTTTCTTTCTTTCTTTCTTTCTTCTCTTCTTTTTTTCTTTTACTTTTCTTTTTCTTTCAGTCTTTTCTTTCTTTCTTTTTACTTTCTTTTATCTTTTTCTTTTCAGTCTCTTTCTTTTCTTTTTCTTTCTTTCTTTCTTTCAGTCTTCTTTCTTTCTTTTACCTTTTCTTTCTTTTTCTTCAGTCTTTCTTTCTTTTTTTTTTATTCAGTCTTCTTTCCTTTTACCTTTTTTTTTTTCAGTCCTCTTTCTTTTTGTCTTTTTCTTTTTTCTTTCTTTTCTTTTCTTTTCTTCAGTCTTCTTTTTTCTTTCTTTTTTCTTTTTCAGTCTTCTTTCTTTCTTTTTTTTCTTTCTCAGTCCTTTACCTTTTTTCTTTTTTTCTTTCAGTCTTCTTTCTTTTTTTTTCTTTCTTTTTTTTTTCTTTTTTTTTCTTTTTCTTTTTTCTTTCTTTTTTTTTCTTTTTCTTTGTCTTTCTTTTTTTCTTTTTCTTTTTCTTTTTTTACCTTTTACTTTTCTTTCAGTCCTCTTTTTGTTCTTTTTTTTTTTCTTTCTTTCTTTTCTTCAGTCTTCTTTTCTTTTCTTTTTACCTTTTACTTTTTCTTTCAGTCCTCTTTCTTTCTTTCTTTCTTTTTCTTTCTTTTTCTTTCTTCAGTCTTTCTTTAGTCTTTCTTTCTTTCTTTTTTTTACCTTTTACTTTTTCTTTCAGTTTTCAGTCTTTCTTTTCTTTTTTCTTTCTTTCTTTCTTTCTTCAGTCTTCTTTCTTTTCTTTTTTTACTTTTTTTCTTTTTTTCTTTTTCAGTCCTCTTTTTTTTTACTTTTTTTTCTTTTTCTTTTTTCTTTCTTTCTTTCTTCAGTCTTCTTTCTTTCTTTTACCTTTTACTTTTTCTTTCAGTCCTCTTTCTTTCTTTCTTTCTTTCTTTTTTTTTCTCTTTCTTTTTTCTTTCTTTCTTCTTTTTCTTTTTCTTTCTTTTTCAGTCCTTTTTTCTTTTTTTTTCTTTCATTTTCTCTTTCTTTCTTTTCTTTTCTTTCTTTCTTCAGTCTTCTTTCTTTCTTTTACCTTTTTATTTTTTCTTTCACTCCTCTTTCTTTCTTTTTTCTTCAGTCTTTTCTTTCTTTCTTCAGTCTTCTTTCTTTCTTTTTTTACCTTTTACTTTTTTTTCTTTCAGTCCTCTTTTTCAGTCTTCCTTCTTTCTTTCTTTCTTTTCTTCAGTCTTCTTTTCTTTCTTTTTCTTTTTTTACTTTTTTTCTTTCAGTCCTTTTCTTTTTTCTTTCTTTCTTTCTTTCTTTCTTTCTTTCTTTTCTTTCTTCAGTCTTTCTTTCTTTTTTCTTTTTACCTTTTTACTTTTTTCTTTCTTTCTTCCTTCTTTTCTTTCTTTTCTTTTCTTTTCTTTTCTTTTTATTCAGTCTTCTTTCTTTCTTTTACCTTTTACTTTTTCTTTCAGTCCTTCTTTCTTTCTTTCTTTCTTCAGTCTTCTTTCTTTCTTTTACCTTTTACTTTTTCTTTCAGTCCTCTTTCTTTCTTTCTTTCTTTCTTCAGTCTTCTTTCTTTCTTTTACCTTTTACTTTTTCTTTCAGTCCTCTTTCCTTTCTTTCTTTCTTTCTTTCTTTCTTCAGTCTTCTTTCTTTTCTTTTTACCTTTTTTTACTTTTCTTTCAGTCCTCTTTCTTTTCTTTCTTTCTTTTCTTTTTCTTTCTTCTTTCTTTCTTTTTTCTTTCTTTTACTTTTTCTTTTCAGTCCTTTCTTTTTTTTTCTTTTTCTTTTTCTTTTTTCTTTCTTTCTTTCTTTTCTTTTCTTTTTCTTCTTTCTTCTTCTTTTTTCTTTACCTTTTACTTTTCTTTCAGTCCTTTTCTTTCTTTTCTTTCTTTCTTTCTTTCTTCAGTCTTCTTTTCTCTTTTTTTTTTACCTTTTACTTTTCTTTCAGTCCTCTTTCTTTCTTTCTTTCTTTTTTTTCTTTCTTCAGTCTTCTTTCTTTTCTTTTACTTTTTTACTTCCTTTTCTTCAGTCCTCTTTCTTTCTTTCTTTCTTTTCTTTTCTTTTCTTCAGTCTTCTTTTCTTTCTTTTTTAGTCTTTTTTTTTTTTACTTTTTTTTCTTTCAGTCCTTTCTTTCTTTCTTTTTTTCTTTTTTCTTTCTATTTCTTTCTTTTCTTTCTTTCTTTCTTTATTCAGTCTTCTTTCTTTTTTTTACCTTTTTTACTTTTTTATTTCAGTCCTCTTTCTTTCTTTTTTCTTTTCTTTTCTTTCTTTTACCTTTTACTTTTTTTTTTTTTCAGTCTTTTCTGTTTTTCTTTTTTTTCTTTTCTTCAGTCTTTTTTTTTTCTTTTTATCTTTTTCTTTTTTTCTTTCTTTCTTTGTTCTCTTTCTTTCTTTCTTTCTTTCTTTCTTTCTTCAGTCTTCTTTCTTTCTTTCTATCTTTCTTTCTTTCTTTCTATCTTTATTCATATCAGCTTTCTTTCTTTATTTATTTCACTCTACTTTCTTTTTGTCTTTCTTTCTCATTTCTGTCTTTATTTTAGTATTTTTTCTTTCTTTCTTTCTTTCTTTTTTTATTTATTTCAGTCTTCCTTCTTCTTTCTTTCTTTATTTCTTTCAGTGTTTATGTATTTCTCACTTCTTTCTTTCCTTCTTTCAGTCTACTTTCTTTCTTTCTTTCTCTAATTTGATTCTTTCTTTCCTACTATGAGTATTTCATTCTAGCTTGCTTACTTCTTTCTCTCTTCCTTTACTTCATTCTCCTTTTGCTTCTTTCTTTCTGTCTTCCTTTATTTCATTCTTTTATCTCCTTCCTTTCTTCCTATTTCCCTTTATTTGATTATCTTTTCTGCTTTCTTTCTAGTGTTATTTTATTCTCCTCGCCTGCCTCCTAGATTTCTTTTATCACTTTCTCTTCCATTATTCTCTTCTGGTAGATTCCTTTTTCTTTTCTCTCTTTAATTCATTTTCTTAGCTTGCTTGCTTTTCTTTCTTTCTTTCTTTCTTTCTTTCTCCTAGTTTGCTTCTTTTTTCTTCTTCTCTATCCTTCTCCTCGGTTCCTTTTTTCTTCCCCCCTTTCTTTAATTCGTTTTCTTAGCTTGCTTCTTTCTTTTTCTCTTCCTTTATTTTCTTTAGTAAATAACAAAAAATATCAATTAACTATTCTAGTAACAGTAATATTAAACAACAGATGTACCACCCCTTCGATCTCTGCCCTTTCCTCTTTCCACCTAAATTTTAACCCCTTTCCAGTCCTGAGAATCTCATGTGATGCACAGGACATATGATTTCCGCATCCGGGCATCATATGTGGTGCTCACGGGCCATGATTTTAAAAGAGTAGTAAAACTAAGGACGCTTAAGAAAAGAGTTTAGTATTGAGCAGGGCATCTGAGAAAAGGCCTAATCTTATATTTTGTGCATCATATATCACCACAGGACGCTTGACTGATAATGTAAGGTCTGAAATGAAATCTATTTTTCCGCTTTATTAAAATAATTATAATCTTTCCATCACAAGTTATGCTCAGAGCGTTAGTGTAAATAAATTATTATCTGTATGTTTTGTGCTTCACATGTGATGCACAGGTTTTTATTATGTGAAACACTATATACCAGCACATTCTACTTTGCCAAATAAGCTGTGTTGCCTTGCAATAGTTGTAAATCTCAAAACAAGTATAGACGCTTGGATGGCACACATGAAAATGCCCTGGACAGGCGAGGGTTAGCATTAATAACAGATTGTTCGCCTATAACTGTCCCATTGCAGATAGTATTCGTTATTCCCTTTATTCATTGCATCGTATTGTGTCAACCCTATGGACGCCATTTTACCATAGTTGGTGCCGCTGTAGGTCCGCACCCAACCTGTTTTGAATATTAGAGCTGTCCTAAATTAGCTTTAGCTTGAAGCCTCTTGATTCTTTGGCGAACATAGGGCCACAACAATAACTCTCCAACTGACGCGGTTCCAGACGATCCTCTTCAACTCAATCCATGTTGTGCCGGCTGCCTTCACCCCTGAGTCAACAATTCTGCGCAAGTCTGACCCACTTTTCTCTTCCCTTGTGGATTCCAGTTTTGTGCCGAACTGGTGACACAAGGAACAGTCTTGCGGAGTATGTGGCCGATCCATCTCCATTTCCGTTTCTCGATGTCAATCTCGACTGAGGCTTGTCTCGTCCTGTTCCACAGTTACTTAAGCGTATATTTTAGCAATGAAGTTAACCGGAAGTGAAAAAACTGGTCAATTTGAATCATTTTCATTTTTATCAGCGATAAATAACCGATCAACACCGAGGCCACAATTAAAATTTCTAATTTACGAGGTAAAACCAGTTCTGAATGGAAAATCTGCTGAAAAAAAAAAACAAAAAAACTTGAAAATGGTTAGGAAGTACATTTGCCACTTAAAAGATTTTACAAGAAAAATATTATATTAATAGAATTTATTTAATAAAATATATACTTCTTGTGTTTTTTGATTCCTTGGGAGAGATAGGGCCGCAACAACACCTCTGCAACGGACGCGATTCTAGGCGATCCTCTTCAGCTCGGCCCATATCGTGCCGGCTGCCTTAACCTCTGAGTCAACACTTCTGCGCAAGTCGACCCACTTTTCACTTCTCTTGTGGATTAAATTTAAGGGCTTACTTGGTGACACTAGGAGCAGGCTTGCAGAGTGTGTGGTTGATCCATCCCTATTTCCGTTTCTTGATGTCAATCAGGATTTGGGCTTGTCTCGACCTGGGACAAATCAGGTCGTTGGTCGCTGGAGACGACTTCCGGCCACATGATATTGAGGATGTTCTTGAGACATCGGCCGGTAAATGTCTGAATTTTTGGGGGTGTTGGTTTTGGTTATCCGCAGGTTTCCGAGCCGTAAAGTAGGACCAACTTGACGTTGGTGTTGAAGATCCGGATTGTGAAAGTTGTTGATCTCCAGATTGGCCGCAGAGTGTTGAAAGCGTGTCGGCCTTTGTTGAGTCGGCACATGATGTCTTCATCTGTCACCCCCATAGTTGTCAACAAAAGCTGAAGAACCCAACTGTTCTGAAATTAGCCCCCTAGCTAAAGGCCAGAGAGATTTTCGAAGGTATTTCGTACAAAAATATTGGCAATAGATGGAATTTGAACTCGAGACGCGCCGATAACCGCTATACTACATATGTATCAGCAATGCCACGCCCGTTATCGTCTGCTGCACCATCATTAAATATGAACCCGTTCGGCAGTCAATTCGCCTTCAATAAATCGATTAACACATCAACAAGAAACAATTCTCCTTGGTTAGGAAACGTTTGTAAACAACATTTTATGCTATAAGTTAGTAATATTTGTTCCAAATCAGATTAACTTTAAATTTGCTTTTTTTTCTCAAATAACGTTTCAGAAATAATATATTTTATTTTTGAAAGATTAAGTGAGTTGGGCGGGAATTGTAAAATTAAGTTTTGTTCACAAATGTCTAAAAAATGGCTGACATTATCGATTTTACTGAAAAAAATGCAGGTCTATTCTAATCAAAATAATTTTTGTCTGAAATACGCCAAAGTATTTTGCTTACTAGATATAGTAAATTTAATCCTTTAGCTTTCATTTAAAGCTAACCTGAAAACTCCAGGAAAAATTGTTAATTTAAAAAAATTCATTTTAAACCTTATGTATACCAAATTCGTGGAGGTACCTATTTGTATAATTCCCTAATCAACACAAATTTGCACTTGTGGGAGTAAATTAGACATTACAGAATAGATATGTTATTATGATGTCTGAAGTAGGAATATGAATTTTTTGTGGAAGTAAATATGCTGGAATTAAGGGGTCAGCGAATGTAACTAGCTAATTTAAATGAGAAGACAGTGAAGTCTAGTTTTTCTTTTACTCGGCATTTTGTGCCGCATTTGCTGCAAAAATACAGAAATAAATATCCCCATATTTATGAGAGCTGTATATATCATGAGATTCACCTTGTAACATACGTCGTTATTAAAAAAGAAATATTAATAATAAATTGCTTTGGGGATGTCAAGTTTTATCTTGCAAACAAAGCGCAACAAACTTTCATTTAAAAATCAATCCCCAAAATATAAGTCAAATAAACATATATTTGATTAACACAATCCCATGGACCTGAAAAAAAAAATGATTTTACCAGTTAATATGCAATCCTTGGCATTCCCTCACCTTGACCTGCCTTTCATTCATTGATTTTGTTAACTTTTCTTCTCCCCGACATCTCGACATTCTACAATTATTTCAAATGTTCTTTTTATTGTTCTCTGATCTGTGTTCAACCTGGTCCTGTTTATTAGCTTTTTAATTTTTCTTTTTTATGGCATTCTTCAAGCCATTTTCCTTTTCTTTTTTTTTTTTTGTTCCTACCTTGCCAATGTTTTCAATTTCTCTTTTGATTGATCTATGAACTTTTTCGTTATTTCCAACGCTGTGTTCCAATCACTCAATCATTTTGTAATAACTTGTTTCTTCTTGGAGGTTATTCCTTTCTTACGACCCATGGCAATCTTTATATATCTGAAATTAAGAAATAAATATCAATAACTATACTATTATTTTTTTTTATATATTTATCTAAAATGAGTTCAACAACAATTGAGTTGCATAATAAAATCTGATAGCAGCAAATAAATTATTGTAAATAATTTAAATAGATACTTTGGATAAAAAAAGAGGTAAATATTGATTATAGTTTCCATACACAAACCAAGTAATTGAAAAATATAAATGTTTGTAATAATAAATTTAAAATAAATAAGCTAATTGGTAATGGCTATAAATAACCAAAAGCATTGACCCTAAACGAAAGCACCAAGAAAGACCAGATTCTTCATTCTCCAGTTTTACTTAATCCACCAGTGGCCTATATATGTAACCCACTATGAGAGAGGTATTACGATCGCTTGAGGCGGGAACAATCGCCATGCAACTTCGATATATCTACTAACGTTGTATTATCAATTTTAAGTATTCTTTCCCTATCAGTCAGTTATATGCCATGCATGATACACGCTTAGGCGATCATGTATCTTTCGATACATGACTGACGAGGCAGATTTTTTTTCCCGCAGTAGTTTGCCATTTGTTTCTGCGGTAGACTAGTTGCCATCTAAGGCTATAGAACCCGGTCTGTCATGCTCTTTATCCATAGCTGGGGAGGGGGGGGAGAAGAAGACGATTCATCTCTTTCTCAATGGTATTAGCACGTAAGTGAATGTAATGGCTTCGACTTCTTTCCCCATAAATATAGCAAATTTTAAGTAAAAGAAATGTGTGTGTGTGTGTGTGTAAAGGTTTTCAGCTTTTCTTTTTATTAATAATCAGTTCTCAAATTGGCATTCAGTTTCTAACCTTCAGAGAGGTATGTCCCTTGTATGTATGATGTTTCGAAAATATACGCATGCATTTAATTTATAACACTTACAAGTATAACTCAAGATACCATGGAAGAATATTTCCTAACAGATGAAGTGGAAACATGAGGATGTGATTCTACAGAAGGATGCTGAGGATACTATGGACGGAGCATATGAGTAACGAGGAAGTTTTAAGGAAAGTGGACATTAAAAGGATTAGAAAGGGGCAACTGGAAGTTCTAGGATAAACAATGAAAAAAGAAGGCGTGGAAAATAAAACACACACTGAACATAGTGAAGGCAATAAGGTTAGAGCGAGACAAAGAACTTTATTAAATAAAAGGAATCACATTACTTGAGGAGTAACAGCACCATAAACAATTAAAATGGATAGCTCATGTAACTCTGTTGTTAAAAAAATAATTAATGTTACAAGATTTCTACATAAACAGGCAATGAGTGAAATTTTTATTGAAATGTACGCATAGTCTAACATTTCCCAAAAGTGATTTCAATTTTCGGGCAGTTTGCATATAAGGCACGTTCGAATCTGTGTTCGTCCTGGAGGTAAGTCATTTTCTGTTAGAGTCGCAAAAAATGCATGCAGCCTTAGGTCTCTTTGCCTTCTGCCGTAGTTCACTACACTAAAGTAGATGGTATTTGGTGTTAATTTTTATGATAGGACCTATTTTTTACATTTGAAATCGATATCTGAGAAATACTTGAAAAATCTCCACAACAAGTTAAAGACCCTGTACCGAAACGAAAAAGAAAGTCCTATTCGCACTTCGACAACTTAAAGACCTCAATATAAACCCAGGAAAAGAGGGCTTCAAGGTCAGTTCTCTTTACCGTTTCACCAGAAAGTGGGAAAAGCTGGCACTCCTCTAACCACCAGAGAACGAATCAGAGCGACTGTCTGTTACAAAGGAGGGCTCTCTCTCTCTCTTTCTCTCTCTCTCTCTTTCTCTCTTTCTCTATCTCTCTCTTTCTCTCTCTCACTCTTTCTCTCTCTCTTTCTCTCTCTCTCTTTCTCTCTCTCACTCTTTCTCTCTCTCTCTCTTTCTCTCTCTCACTCTTTCTCTCTCTCTCTTTCTGTCTCTCTCACTCTTTCTCTCTTTCTCTTTCTCTCTCTCACTCTTTCTCTCTTTCTCTCTCCCCCCTCTCTCTTTTTTTCTCTCTCTCTCCCTCTCTCTCTCTCTCTCTCGTAACGCGGACCCTGCCGCACTAGGATACACTTTATATTTATAAAAAAGAAAAACCTCCCAAAATTCCGTTCATTCATTTTGAATATAAAGACAAATATTCTGCGACAATCTCCATTTTTATCTAAATGTAGCTAAAAGGTTACAAAATTTTCGTTTCTTGCAAACAATTACCGCAATCTGTTTCCTTTCAAACACTCTACTGACCACAACACATTCTACCCGTTTTTATACCGTCATACACAGCCAAAATTTACATATGTGAAAACATAATCTCGCGAGAAAATATCTGACTCCGAGATCTATCTGTTTGAAATGTGTAACCGCCTTTTTTGGACAGTTTACATGCAAGGCATGTTGGAATCTGTGTTCGTCCTGGAGTTAAGTCACTTTCTTTCAGCGTTGCAAAAAAAAAAAAAAAAAAACATGCAACTCTGGGCCTCTTTGCTCTCTGCCGTAGTTCACAACAAACTCGAAGAGAAAAAAAAAATGATATTATCAAGATGCTGACATTCCGCAACAGAAAAGAAAACTTTGATAAATTTCAACCGAAAACAGTACTGGCTGCTCGGTCAATTCGGTCAATGAATGCCAAATATTTCCTTATAGGGAAACAGCAAATATTACTATTATCATCGCCTAACGTGCTTGTGCAGATTGATGGAAGACTATGGACAGCGACGGATTACAAGTAGTCAAATATTGGTTAGAGCTGCACAAATAGGAAATTGCCGCGAGCCATGATCGCAATCCTCTTGAAGGGACACGCCATTACATTACGTTGCTATTTACTAAATACTTAATGTTGGCACAACGCCATACGTATCGGTCACTGTGAGAACTCAATGCACTACACCATGATAAAATGCGAGATTGATGTAAATCATTTCAGTTGTTTTGGCAAATATTACGGCAACATTATTCAGTAACTAGAGTATTTCCTAAATCCTCTCATCACCTTTTATCTAAACTGTGTATTTGTTAAAATAAAAAGCAGACGAAGATATAAAAAAATAATAACTGAAACAATTTATACGTCGTCTCAAGATAACACAATTTAAAAATGAGGGTTGAACGTATCAAACCCCAAATCCTATTTTGATAGCAAGTCGAGTGTTTAAAGAAATATAAGAAAAATCATTGATTTTCAGATTTTCAATTTATATTTTAAATACTCTGACTATTTTGTATTCACTACTAAATTAAGTCTTTACTTTTCAATGAAAACGTCATAATTCCCTGAATCTCTAAAGAAAAGATTTTAGTTAGGAACGTTTGTATATTTATTCATTTTCGTTTTCCAATGAATTGGACATTTATAAGAAGATTTAGATAGAAAATGGCAAATACATTTTTATGTCCGAAATCAAAACGAGGCTCATTATGGTGCGTCGTAATAATATCCCTGAATTTTGTTACATTTTGAAACATTGCAACATTATTTTTTTAAATTTATGAAAACCGCTTCAAGCCGTTCCTATTGATTACTTTGTTATGTTGAAAAATTAAATGGTCTTTAAAAATATTGTTTTGAGATCGAATCTCACTAATTGCTTTTGAATCATTTTTTTTTAATTTTCTTTTCTTTGTTATTATTTTTTTCTGCCTGTTTTCAATTTTACTTCCAATATCCTTTCTTTCTATAAAATGATAGATAAATATGTCGCCCTGGCAAGAGAATTACTGTAATTCCCCATGTATAATACGCCTTCATCTATAATATCTATTAATTTATTAATTAAAAATTGTGCGGAAAGTGTAGGAAAATGTTTCTACTCATGGATAATACGCACCCCTTGTTTGGTAATCAAACCCTATAAATTGTACCTATCCAATTTCATTACGGCCAGCGTTTCCTACCCTTATTTTTAAAAAAATGGTTTTAAACATAGAATAATATTATCAACTTTAGTTTTATAATAATTCTTATTTTATTTTGCGACAAATTTTTAACATTTTTGTAGTTGTGCTTAAAAAGGTTTGGAAACAATGAGAGTCTGAGGAAAAAATCGAAACCATAAAATATTTTTTCTTTTAATAATTCACTTTCTTGTTTGCAGAAGGCTGGCAAGTATATATACCTTTTTTTTTACTATGTTTTACTTTCAATATATCTTTTAAATGATAAATTCACCAAGCCTTCTTTCTTCATCATGTACCAGCAAAAAAATTTCTGATTGTTAGCTATATTTTCGTAGTAGCTCTTCCCGTGTCCTTTCTGGGTGTTAGCAATAATGGCTCTCCAAAATTTCCAGTCTTTGGAGCTCTTAATAAATTTTGTAATCGTGTTATCTCTCCTAAACCCCTTTCCTTCATTCCATTTAGTTAAATTCGCCACCTAGGTTATGCATTGTTTTCCCTTGTCCCGTTTACTTTCAATGTCCCCTGTGAGTATCAAATCTTCGAAGACGTCTTTCTTCATTATGCGCTCTAGAAATTTCAACTATCTTTTCGTGATGTTAACTATAGGTGTACATTCTGTTTCCACTTTCTCTAAAACTTTGTCTTTGCTCCCATGTTCGGACCATTATATTCTTAGCATCCTTCTGTACAAGAAAGTTTCTGTTGCTTCAAGTCTCTTCTTCCTCTGTGAGGAGATTGTTCAGTGTTCACTGCCATACAGGAGAACTGATATTGCATAATAGTTCAATATTACTTCCTTTGTTTTTTTTTTAATTTACAAATTAACCTAACTGGTATGAAAATTTAAATTAAAATTCGAAAATAATATATGAATAAATAAACAAAAAACAAAATAAAATACGTCAAGACCGCATCGTGGAAAAAGCGATTCTTCGTACTCACGTAATCTAGGGAAAGTGGCAGAGGGACGAAGAGAGCTACAAGGGGGAAGTGGAGAGCCATGATCGCCTACGTCCATGATCGCCACGGCATATAAGAAAAGAAGAAGCATTGTCTTGTTCGCTGAACTGCCGCTGGCTATCACATCTGTTTCTTTCTTGGCCAAAGCAGCAACTGAAGCATTCTCACTAACGGGCTGTCACGTGACTCTCTGAGGACGTAGACAAATCCATCGTGTAAAAGGGAGATAATCGGCTTCTGAATTTCTCTACAGATTTTTTTTCATTTGACTGAAATCAATACGCAAAGTTAATGAGATCAATCAATCAGAACACAATCTATAAAAAGTCCGGCAAGAAGACACACCATTCTCATACACACGTTCTAATTTTGTATATTTACTGGATTCATTTTTATTCGTATGCAGCCAGTTTGCTGCCATTCCTTATTTTCATATACCTTCTGAAATGTTATTTTCAAAGAAGGTAAAATCGTAATCTCTTCAAGTTATTATTTAATTTGCGAGGAAATTATCTAGATTTCTCTGTTATGTAGGAGGTTAGACTTATTTAGCTCTATTTGTAAGTTATTCAGTTTCTGAAAAGTGCCTTTCATCATTGCTCCGTGTCTCCGAATTTTTGTGTTACTCTTTGCTTCTTTTGCACTGTACAAGTTTAATTTTGATGTCTGCGATGTGTCACTCCCATTTTACTTTAGCCTTCACCTCTATACACCACGCTTTAAAAAGCCAGATAACCAATATAGTCAAGGGCCAATCAACTAAAGATAGTGGCTCGATGAAAACATCGCGGAGGAGACAAAGAGTAAACATTAAATACTGAAAAGTAACACCAACGAATAATTGCTGAAAACTCCCTTCGAGTGAATTGAATAATTATAAAAAAAGTTCTTCTAAGAAACCCTGGAATCAAGATGTTGAATACACTACTGCACAGTAAAGTAGGGTCAGTTGGGTAACGGCTATGAGAAAAAGAGCACCATGACGGAATTAACTCCGCCAGAAATTTGAAAACGGCATTCTGTACTGCTTGGCATTCACGCCGGAATCAATAATACAAAGATTTCAGAGTATTTAGGTGTCAATCTGAGGACAGCGCAGAGGATTCGGAAAGAGTTGGATGAGTCCAATTGTGATTACGAAGGTAGGTCACCTCGGAGAACTCTGATCGTTCTGATAAGAAAAGATCTCTCGAATTTGTTGGCGATGTTCTCAGACTCAACACGGAGGCCTACATCAAGTGCCTTGAAGGGGTAGCGCTGCCCAGAGTCAAGAGGGTGGCTACTGGAAAACCCAACGTTTGTCAACAGGATTCTGCACCATGCTACCCAGACAGGAGAAACCAGTCGTGGCTGTCAGACGATTTCTGCTACCACATCACCCCTTACATCTGGTTACCTATCTCTTTAGCATTTCAAGATATATTTGTGTAATTTTGGTAAATATTTCTGTTAAAATGTGATGTCAGTGCTATTTTCATTTTTGCGTCATTTAGACGACAGTTTATCTATCGCACTCAGCATATCTGTTAAAATGAGATGCCAGTGTTATTTGCATTTTTGCTTCATTTAGACGACAATTTACCATCGCACCCTGTATCGCCGTTAAAATAAGATGGCAGTGTTATTTTCATGTTTGCTCAATTTCGACGACAATTTATCAATCGCACCTTGTATATCTTTTAAAATGAAACGTCAGTGTTATTTTTATTTTGGCGGCATTTAGACGACAATTTATCCATCAACGTATATATATATATATATATATATATATATATATATATATATATATATATAATTAATGTATATTCGAATTTTAAACCTTTTTCGTTGATTATTATTTAATTTGGTCCTCCTACCATTCTTACATTTTCCCGTTTGGTTTGGAGTAAGGTAATTGTCCGTTTTGTCCATTGTCCCAAGTGCTTTCAGACACTCCTTTAGCCATTTTCAAGTGGGATTGTGTTAATATATTTTCTGTTTATACGTTACTTTTTATAGATACAATAATTTTAAGTAAATACTCTGGTTTTTAATTAAACAGCATTAATTGTATTTACCGGCCTGAATGTTCAAGCAGTTCCGTAGAAAATATGCGTTCTCAGACAGGAATCGAACCTGTATTCCTATAGGGAAATAGTCATTTGATCTGACGTGCTATACTATTTAGCTACAGAGAATTGTTTGGTTAACAAAGTTCAAATTAATTTTTAAACACACAATCTTCGACGATTTTTCTCGATCGATCATATCTGCTACCGAAACGTATCTTAACGTAAACAATGACAACATATAATAAAATGGCCCGATAAATTCAGCGGAGAGATTATTGTTGTTCCAACGAGAGAAAAGTGTAAATTTTAATGATAGAAAAAGCCGCAAACGTTTTTTATTATAATGTAATTTTTTTTATATAACTTATTCTGTATATTTCCCTACGTGTGTTTCCGGTCTTATGGCCTTCCTCAGGCAAAGAATGTTTATTTTCACATATTCAAAGGAATTATTTTTTTCTTGTATATTAAATCTTTTAACCATTGTCTTTTATGTGTAGTAGTAGTCTTGGACTGGCCGAAAAATCTTCCTCTGTGTGAGGCGTAATAAAACAACTTTTTCAAGGAAGAATTGTATATATCTATATATTCTATTTTTCATGGTTATTAAAACAAATACAGACAACACGAAAAATCACATACAATTTAGGCAAGTACTTTACAAATTCCCACTGAAGATCAAACATATTGACATCAGTAAAATCTTACTAAAAAATTAAACAGACATTTCAAGTTTATTCTGTTTAATAAAACTTTAAATGTTCTTTGGGTAGACCTAATCTGATCTAAAGACCCTCATCCAGGAACACAAAAGAGATTTGCGTTTAGATAAACATTCAATTTCTCTCGTCTTACACTGCAACGACGTAGGACATAACTTTAATTTCACCAATGTCAACCTTATCAAAAAAAATCATAGCCCATTAAAGAGAAAATATTATAAAATATATTTATAGTAACATTGCCAACTATTAACACGCGTTTAAAAAAGACATTTTTCTACAGATACATTATTCATGAATCTAATTTATCTCTTTCGAATACATAAAAATCAATATATATATATATATATATATATATATATATATAAGAAATGGACAAGGTCCGACAATTTATTTATTAAAGACATATTTTTATGTTTAACGTTGTTATTTTATAGATACAAGTATTTAAGCAAATGCTCTGTTTATGATAAACAGTATTAAATAACATTTACCGGCCTGAATGTTAAGACTGAAAATTTTAAACAGAAATTTCTCGGATACTTCAGGCCAGTAAAATAACAACGTTAAACATAAAAATATGTCTTTAATAAATATATATATATATATATATACAAAATACGCACGGTATATACTTTAATGAAAAATCAAACCAAACGAAAATTTTCAAAATATCCTACAGCGTCTCACTAAATTTTACTTTAGCATCCAAAATATTATTTGAATATTATATGTTACTTCATTACACGTGACACGTACCTAACCAATAAGATGTAACCAAACACATACAATTAATGTGTGTCTCTTTATATTTTATCATTTTTTATCCTTTCTGTCTTGACCGCTGACAAAGCTTTAATAAAGTGAGACATGTTAGATTAAGATCTGTTTCCTACTTTTTCTTTATCCTATCAATAAAACATAAAAAAATCACTGTCTTACTGCCTACATATTCTGTTTAACACACCCACACACACAAACACACACACATATTGCTTAATGTCTTATATTTTTTGTAATTTTCGATTACCTTATACACACAGATGCAATTTGGAGAGGTGGTAATAGGAAATGATCAGCGAACATAACGTGCTGAAGAATATCACAGGTAGAAAATGTTTTACTTCATTTTTTATGAATTGATCTCAAGTTCTGGCTTGACTAGGGAAAGGCTTCGAAAAATCACAGAGAAGCATTATGGTGAAGCCGTTCCAGTTGACCAATTTGGAGTTGGTGTATGTGCAGAGGAACAAAGAAAAATACACGAGAAAGAAAGAAAGAAAGAAAGAAAGAAAGAAAGAAAGAAAGAAAGAAAGAAAGAAAGAAAGAAATAAAAAAATTAAAAGAAAAAGCAGTTTACTAAAGAAAGAAAAAAGAGAATTTTGAAAAAGAAAGAATGAAAAAGTAAAAGAGAAAGCAGTTTACAAAAGAAAGAGAGAAAAGGAGCATTTTGAAAGAAAGAAAGAAAGAAACAAAAGAAATTGGAGAAAGAAACAGCAGTTTGAAATAAATAAATAAAGAAAGGAAGAATGAAATAGGAAAAGGAAGCTAAACATTGAGAAAAAAAGATCGAAGGAAAATAGCTAAGAAAGAAAGAAAGAAAGAAATGCTCGAAGATAGACACAGAGACCATAAAAGGTATAAAATGAAGAGAAAGAAAGAAGCATTGTTATTGAAGTGATATTATTTCCTATTTTATATCTTGAAAGAAAAAGTGTTAAACAATCTCCAGATGTTTCTCGTAGTTTAAATGTGTTTTAAGAACTTATACAGAAAGAGTTTAATATTTCGCAGGTGTTTTCCGTTGTTTAAAAGTGTTCGAAAACTTATACGAATCAACCTCTTCTCTTTTGGCTTCGTCGTATAAAATAATAACAGTTTTAAACTTCTTGTGTCCTCTTCGCAAACCAAGGAGACATCAACATATAAATAAATCAGCATTTCTTTTTCCAATAAAATAAATAATTTTCGAAAACTTTAGAATAGTTTCTTGGTTAAAAAAAAAAATTGAAACTAATTTTTTTTTATAAAAATATTCTAGTGAGAAAATTGGAAAAAGAAAAAAAATATATGCCTTTATCAAACATGATGGAAAACTTTTCGTCGATTTTTCCGATACTAAGTATTTTCGACAAATGAAGACTTCGGGATATCAATATTTATTACATCTCTTATTTTTGGTCGTTGGCGATGGCAGATAAGAGCAAAATTGCTTCTCGTGTTTGGATGTGAAATTACTTTCGTTTAAGCCCTTTTTTTCAGACACGAATAACAAAATAAAAAGCTGGTTATCAGTGTGTAAAACTCAACACAAAAGGCAAAATGGCGGAAATGAGCTAAGAAAAAACAAAATGAAACTATTTATTTCAAAAACTAAGAAAAAAAGAAAAAAGTTTTTCTTGTAAAAGAGAAATCTTTTTTTTTTTTTGAGAGGGAGTGTTCAACCCCAATGTACTCACAGATACATACCGACCAGAAACCCCAAGACGTTTTGAAATACAGAAAGCTGCCCTAGAAAAGCTAAACTACAGGATCAAGACAATGTAATAAGGTAAAGCGATATGATAAGACTAACAACTATTTTATGAACAGAAGTTATAATCAAGAAAGGCCAGAAGTGTAAATGTCTCGAAAATGTCTTAACAGATGACGAAAATATGTCACAGAAATTCAAAAGTCTATCTGAACTGTGAAATATACCAAAAACTAAACTGCAGTAATTTCCAGACAAGTTACTAAAGAAAATAAAGAGGAAAGCGAAGACCATTTATTGTAAGAAGACAGAATGTCCGGCCGTTGGTGACGGCCTAAGATGTCATCTACGAATTGGCGATACCAGAAGCTAATTATCTAGGAAATTTCTTAACAGACGGTGGATAAGTTGACACTGAAACCTCAAGGTATATTTAAATATCGAAAGATGCTTTTAACAATTAAACCGCAAAACTCTAGGTAGTAAGAGAAAGGAAATCATCCGAGTTGGAGTCACTGAATAAAATAACCGCGAAGAGAGTTGAGGACTTCAAATATCTTGGATCTCACATAATAGATTACCAAAAAGACTTCAATATCCGCAAAGCTCTTGCATGCGATGTTGTAAGAAACTTCACAAGATTTGCTACTCGAACCTTCCATCCTCCTTAAAAGTACAAACCTTTGGAACATTGATTGAACTAGTTCTACTGTATGGATGAAAAAATTGGACATTATCTACACTATTTATATTATTCGGGCTATTGTCCTCATCTTTGTCGCCATATTTATTACAACGTTTCATCCGTTGTACGCTCCGGCCTTTTTTAGGTGGTTGGAATGTCGAAATGAACCTTTATTTCGCTCGCTGAGGTAGACTGAAGAAGGCCGGAGCGTACAACAATCGAAACGTTGTAATAAATATGGCGACAAAGATGAAGACAATAGTCCGAATAATGTAACTAGTGTACATAATACCTCACCGCAGAAATATAGACAGATACTGATTGGACATTATCTGTTCGTCTTGACTGTTTGGAACATATATAAATCTGCTTAGAAAAAGCTACAGCATCAGCTTAACGCTTAAAACAAATTTACGCAGAGCCGAGACCAATCTCCCTTAAGCTCACAACAAAAACGATTACAGTTTGCCGGCCACTGCCACCGAGCGGACAGGAAAATAGCCTCATCCTTACTCGTATGCCATCTTTCTGGAAGTGTCCTCTTACAAAATTTGACATTCCCAGACACCATAGCTCCGGTCATTGGGGGGTCTGGGGACAGTAATGCAGGACTGAACAGTGCGAAAATGGAGTTCCACCCAACCATAGTGAGGTCGAAGGCTAATGATGATAAAGGAAAGCGAGAATAAGAGTTTAACCACCAAGTGTATAAAAAAGAATGTATGGTTGCTGACAAAAGAAATAGCTCAAGATTTCAGCTACGTGTTCGAGTGGTCATGATGGAGCCTCAAGGATTTAGCTGTCTCGTTTTGCTTGTAAGTATACACTCTTGTGCAAATTAATTGAAACAAAACAAATAATTCCATTATTATTTACTTTTTTGCGTATTTTTCAAATGAAACATAACCCAGTGCACATGTTAATACTTCGTATGTCCATTCCACGAAGTCATTCCTTGCAGATTGACCACAGATTCTCGATTGGATTTACATCAGGAGGGTTTCCGAATCAGTCGTTCGTACTTTGATTTGCTCACTGGTAAGGCTTACCATTGTGTTCGTGTAACGTTACAATTTTCGTACACTTCCTTCGAGTAACGTCCATCGCAGACAATGGCCGTAGGATAACTAATCGACAGTCGAGAAAATAGTGTCTGGTTAAGATAAATATCTGATGCAATCACAGGTGAGGTAATATTTTTCAAGGCCAAACAAATTTCATCATGCACTCCGAAAATAGATTCTTATTACTGCACACCACTGCAGATGACCTAATCTGAGGAAAAAATAGAAATCGATTACACCCTGTCACACCAGTGAATCTAAAACTGAATGTATAGTAAAAGAAAATAAACTTTTGTTGCAATTAATTTGCACAAGCATGCATGATTGTTAGCAAAAAGGAATAGCTTAAGATTTCAGCTACGTGTCCGAGTGGTCATCATCAAATAAGTTATCTATTTGTGATGCTTTTAACAGACAATGGATAATGTGATAAAAAGATCTCAAGACACATTGGAATAGTGAATGTTTTCCAAAAGTTAAATACTTATCAAGAAACATTCTTTAGAAACAAAGATAGGAATGCTAAACTGCTATATAATATCCATCAATCTATATAGACACGAAATACTAGACAGTTTTATTTACGGATGTTGAAAAGACTTGAGGCAAGATAGATTTAGGTTTACAGAAATATGCTGGGAATACCATGAACGAAGCATGTGAGTAACGAGGGAAATGAAAATAACGAGATCATGTCCATTTAGAAAGTGCCAGTTGGAATTCTTGGAACACATCAGTAAGAGAGGGTACTTGATGAATTTAACACTCACAGGACAGGCGCTTCTACGGAAGGGCGTTGAGAAAATATAGACCGAACAATGAGGAGGTTTTAAGGGAAATAGATATAAAATAAAACTTGTGCTTAGAATCAGAAAAAGACAGGTGAAATTTCTGGAACACATAATGAGGAAAGGAGGCTTGGAGAATTTGACACTCACCAAATATAGTGAAGGTAAATGGAACAGAGGGAAACGGCGAGTAACTTTCCTAAAGAGCTTGTGTAAATGGATAGAAGAACAGTGGCCATGAGGAATAGAATGGGGACAAACATTATTTAGCGCTCTAAAATATAGGGAGTTAGGGAGAGCCATTATTGTCCATATCCTCAATGGATAGGTTAAATAATAAAAAAAAGATTAGTTAATGATTAACCTGAAACAAGTCACATATCTATATCACCAAATGATCTTACAAGACTAATGGCTTGGATAGTGAGCTTTCTAAATATAGGTCTATATATTTACCACTAGACTGCTAGATTAGGTTTCTAACCACAACCTCGCTTACCTTACCAAGTAACTTGAATCCCGACACACGTTAAAATAACTTTATCACGACTCTCTTTTACTCAAAAAAATTTGGACCTTTCTCTGCCTGAGCGATCAAGCAATTTTCCGGTAAAATCAAATATTGATTACTAACAGTAGAGCCCGGGGATGTAACAGTAAGAGATAGATCAAGTATCGACCATCATAAAGACTGAAAAATAAAATTGACAAAGATTATTGTTTAATATAATATGTCTTAATTAGTTTTATTTTTTGTTTTTTTATGAATTGGTCAAACTCAAACAAAGACATTGTTTTCAATCGTTATGCGTCTACCGATTGAATAGAATTTATAAACAATTGTCTTGTAAATGGAATCTTTAAAGCATTCTGAATGTAAAAATAAAGAAAAAAGTGTGCAAGACAATAAGAAACACCACCTGCCAAAAAAAGTGAAGTTTTGTTGAAATCGGTTGAAAAATGTAGGAAATCCGATCCCATATATAAACGAACACACACACACACACACACACACACACACACACACACACACACACACACACACACAACCTGGGTTTTTATAATAAGTATAACTCGATATGAGTTGTCCCCCTTTCATTCACGTTATGCCTCTTAATCATGTTTTCAAATTGATTTCGTGCAAAAACAATTGTGTTTTTCCAATTTTTGGCGCTGTTAGAACCACCGCAAGGTAATTTTACGTAGTCCTGTGAAGTTTTGTTGAAATCGGTTGAAAAATGTAGGAAATCCGATCCAATATATAAACGTACACACACACACACACACACACACACACACACACACACACACACACACACACACACACAACCTGGGTTTTATAGTAAGTATGATTTCGCTACTATAGAGTAATGCATAAAAATCCTCTACTTTCGAAAAGTCCGTATGAGATTTGTTCTTTAAAAGTTACTTCTGAAACAATTCCTTTTTCTGCAAAAAAAAGAAGAAAAAAAGAAGGATTTAAACCACATTTCTTTATATTTGCGGAATAACAATAGTAATATTAGCCGTTTCCCTATAAGGAAACATTTGGCATTCATTGACCGAGCAGCCTGAACTGTTTTCGGCGGAAATTTATAAAATATTTCTCTTAAAACAACTGTTCAGAAAAATAGGTTTCTCAAGTCCAATAGTTATTTCAAGTTTTGATGGGGGAGGGGGGAATTCCTAACTTTTATTTGAGGTAGCGTGGAATGTTAACATCTTGATTATGCCATTATTCTCTTTTTGATTTACTTGTGATGCTCATTTTAGATGTTGGTGATGTTGATAGTCCTCAAGTGATGTGGTTACGGTTATTTGTTACAGTTCTGGGTTGGTGATTCCGTAGCACCAGTTCACAATGTTCAAACAAGGATGGTCACTCGATCAAAGCCATTTTTCACACATTGATCTGAGAAAGTGGTTGTATACCTCTGACAGTTTAGATATTTCTGCGTAGCATCCATATCAAAATTTCGTTCTGATGACGCTATTTAAAAACATTTTGAGGTTGATATCTTTGTTTCATAGCAACTTGCGGTGTTGAGCGAAATTACCTCTAGCGCAGCTTATTCTATGTTGAATTTCGTTATCGCCTATACTAAATTTGTTCTAACTGATCCATACGCCGCGGTAACTGAAGTGTTTAGTATTTATCAATTCCACATCGTGAATTATTATGATCGAATCTCGATATTTGCTATTAAAACTTACATTGCAATTCCAGATCATAGTACAGGTGACTCGGAATAAAATGAAATTAACAAAATTAAATAATCTGGTAATTTTCTTTTCAGTCAAGGTGTCACATAAATAAGAATCAGCTTTTCAGTCTTAAAAAGTACAATACAAAAAGGACAATACAAAAAGGTCATTTCAAAAGGTACAATTCAGAAAGTACAATCCAAAAATACAATTCATGAAGTACAATTTACAAAGTCCAATTGAAAAATGTAATATTGAAAAAGTACAATTCAAAAAGTAAAGTCCATAAAGAATAATTCGAAAAGTACAATACATAAAGCTCAATAAAAAAGGACAATTAAAAAGTACAATTCAAAATGTACAATTCATAAAGTCCAATACAAAAAGTAAAATTCATGAAAGTACAATTCATAAAGTACAATATAAAAAGTACAATTCAAAAAGTACAATACAAAAAGTACAATTCAAAAAGTACAATTCATAAAGTATAATGTAAAAAGTACAATATATAAAGTTCAATCCATAATCCACCGTAAAGTCCAATACAAAAAGCACAATTATAAAAGTATAATTCAAAAAGTACAATTCAAAAAGTCATTAAGTAGAATTCGTAAACTCCAATACAAAAAGTCCAGTACAAAAAGTCCAATTCAAAAAGCACAATTAAAAAGTACACTTCAAAAAGTCCAATACAAAAAGTACATTTCGAAGAGTACAATTCTTAAAGTCCAATACAAAAAGTACAATTCGTAAATTACAATTCAATAAGTGAAATCAAAAAGTACAATCAAAAAGTACAATCAAAAAGTACAATTCAAAAAGTACATTACATAAAGTACAATTGGTAAAGTCCAATACAAAAATTACAATACAGAAAGTAAAATTCATAAAATACAATTCATAAAGTTCTATAAAAAATGTTCTATTGAAAAAGTACAATACAAAAAGTACAATTCAAAAATTACAACTGAAAAAGTACAGCTCATAAAGTGTAATTCGAAAAGTACAATTCATAAAGTATAATTAAAAAAGTACAATTCTTAAAGTTCAATACAAAAAGTACAATTCATAAACTACAAGTCTTAAAGTCCAATGCAAAAAGTACAATTCAAAAAGTCATTAAGTACAATTCGTAAAGTCCAATACAAGAAGTCCAATTCAAAAATCACAATTAAAAAGTACACTTCAAAAAGTCCAATACAAAAAAAATACAATTCATAAAGTTCAATCCATAAAGTCCAATACAAAAAGTAAAATTCAATTAAATTGTACAATTCAAAAAATCCCGTACAAAATGTACAATTCATAAAGTACAATTCGTAAGGTCCAATACAAAAAGTACAATTCAAAAAGTACATTTCATAGAGTTCAATCCATAAAGTCCAATGCAAAAAGTCCAATTAAAAAAGCACAATTAAAAAGTGCAATTCAAAAAGCCCAAAACAGAAATTACAATTCAAAAATGCCCCCGCAATCTCAACAATGGATCAAACATATTTTTTGCATTTTATTATTCTAATGTATTCTTGTAAACATAAGTCACACCTATCTCTAAAACTATTAGGAGTACGTGCGGAGCCTATAATCTTCCAAACTATCTGTGGGCTCAAACTTTTTAACCTTCAATTAACAAAATTTCTTTGAAAGATATGTCTGGGGTTTTAGTTTAGGGTTAGAAAATGAGTGCCTATGGGTATAAAATCTCTGTTTCCATTCTCCCACGGAAATTCCAATGTAAACATTATATTTTTTCATATTTTCTTTGGGGGAAATTATTGTTTGATATGTAACCTTGGTAGATCTGCATTTGCCCTCTATTGGTCAATTTTCTTATGTTATATTTAGGATCCACCAAACAGCCATAGAAACAGATATTATAAAAGATTTTATAATATATAGAATTATAAAACATTTTTTTACAAGAGGTGGTATACCAGCATGAAAAATTGTTTAAATGTGTACGAGATTGCAAAGATAAATTTAATAAATCTTCTATTGTTGAAGATAAAATCGTAAAAAGCGTTGTTGAGTATGGTGCAAATTCCATGTGCAAGTTTTAGGAATTGTCATTAATTTCCTGGTCAAGACAGCCTACTTAATAAGACATCCGAACATATTAGCAAGTGAAGGCTTGGGAAGAAATAAATGCACCAGAACAACTAATTGCAGAGTCAATTTGCTCCTGACTCTGCAAATGCACCTTCTTAACATCGACTGCGCCGTCTTTAATGGTGGAAAGAGTGATCAGAATCGTTGCTTATAAATTAACATAAAAATAATGGCCATCTGTACAAACATTTGACGGTCAATCTTCACATTGGGAAACGAAGTGTTATGCTAAAGGGGCTTTTGACGACTGTAATTTTGAATGTTTTGTAACGTCTTGAAAAGCGATTTTGAACGTCAATATGTATTCGACTTCATACACACACACATGTATAGGCAAATGAACGAGAAAGTGGAAAAAATTCTGTGTGACGCATTTCGTCCACAAGAATAACTTAATCTGACCTAAGTCATTTTTTGTTAATGAAATTATATGTGTGAAGGCGAAGAAATGGAGATATAGACGCACCAGCGTTGTTTATGATTATACACCGACAGGAAACGCTGAAATTTAAACTTTTAAAATAAATTATAATCTAACCGATTTCATTCAGTTTCTTTATGTTTTCTCAGTGTTTTTTTTATAACTGTTATTATTAAGCATCCCACATTTTGATAATAGAAGATCTGTGAAGAAAAATGAAATGTTGTTTGAACATGGAGTCAAATTTAACATAAATGCCCTAGCGATCAAGACACTTTCTATACATTTTCGCCTTAGTAATTTTATAATTAAGGCAGCATATTTAAATCGAAATTATGGCCAGACTCATTATGGTGAGCAACTAATGAATTGAGTTCTCTTTTGTGTTCATATAATATTTCATTAAATTCCTCGAGATTTCTTCGGTGTATTTCTTGTGACAATCATTACAGTTGATTGAGCACATTCCTTATTCAAGGTTTAGATTATTATTATTTTGTTTTGTATCAAGTCTCTTATTGATTTGGTAGGAGATGGATTTGTTTGAATGGTTCATTTTTTATTTTGAAATACTTTACGAGCCTTCTGCATTCGCGTTGGCAATGTAACAGGAGGAAGTTAAATCATGTAAATACTGAGGGCTGTACATTCTGAGTGCTCTTAAATAGAAATCTGATAATTATTCCAGATTTTATTTTGATACGGTGATATTTGCCAAACATTGTTCTGATATATAGAAATTTATTTATTTTATTCTCCTCCCATATACATCTACACACACACAAACACATATATATATACGGCAGAACTTATTACTATTTGAACGCATTATTGTTAGAATTTTGTTTGAATTTCCTTACAACAAATACTTGTTTTTTATATATATATATATATATATATATATATATAAATATATATTGTTACATTGATGTGTTTCTGTGCCATGTATTGGTGTTTCACTACAGCTGTACACATTTTAAACACAGGAAATTGTCTACATGACTGTTTTCAGAAACACTTTCGTTAATCATGTTTCTGTGAATGTTCTCCCGAAGCTGCTGTTGAAATTATTGTATACATTTGTTAAAGTATCATTACAAACTGTTATAGTCAATAAAATAATATCCGTAGTTTATCTCGTTTGCATTGAAAACACAACTTGAGCCGATAGACATATGAATTTCTTACCTTAACAGAGTTAGTTCATGTAAAACTTGGTGATAATGAAAACTTTGATATGGCAAATATTTACAAATAGATGACACATGGCAATATGTATATATATATATATATATATATATATATATATATATATATATATATATATATATATATATATATATATATGTGTGTGTGTGTGTGTAAATATATAGAAAATAGGAAAGAACTCGTTAGGTAAATAATCCAAAGTTCTTTACTATTTTTGTTATTATTTTTTTAAAATAGTGCTCGATACAAAAGTAGAGCATAAATATAATTATTTATTTAAAAATATGATTCCAACGCTACATAAGATTTCTCATGTTTCAAAAAAAGAGCCGAAAACTTCAATATAATTATTTGAATTAAATTGAATTAAAGTACCAAGCTCTGTTCCATCTTCAAGCGAAAATTTTTTTGGAATAACTTATTCCTGAAATGTACGCGTTTTATAAGCATATTCATTATTGACATTAAAATTACTATGATAACGGCTAGAGCAATTATTTAAAGAAAAGAACTGAGATATTGATACAAATTATTAACCCTTACACCCCTTTTCTTTAAACAATTGCTCTAGCCGTTACCTCAACTATAACAGGGACATCCCAAATTACCTCATGAGTATAGACTATTTGAGTTGAACAAAGTCATGAGTATAGACTATTTGATTTGAACAAACCCAACGTATTGGCGTTGATTGAAATACAGTATACGCATGAGGTAATTTTGTATTTACCTGTTATGTAATTTATATGCTCTGTTATAATAAATACATTGAGCTCGTTTTATGGATCAGTTTTAATAATTTATATTATTAGAATCCACTTACACCAACGGATTTATTACCTGTACTAAATATATATGTATATATATATATATATATATATATATATATATATATATATATATATATATATATATATATATATATATATGTTCATACATGTTTCATTAAATAATATAGACAAGTGTTGTCTATTTGTTTTATGTAAATTCTTTTCATAACGTCTGATGTTTAATAACGTTATCATTAAACGAAGAAAGAAAATCACAATATTGATCCATATTTTTTAATCCAATCTAAGCTTTCGGCTTACATAAGCCATTATCAAAAATGTCAATTGCTGTACAATATATTAAGCAATATACGGAAAAGACAGTGATGATAGTCTGTTATTGTTTACATGAATGATTTCCAAGTGTGACATCATGAGCTGCGGTGCGATTTTCACTTCCAGCGTCTTCTATGCACGTATTTATCGTTGCTCGGAAATCATCCATGTATGCATGTATTTCTATGTGCCATCTATAAATATAAACAAGTCATCCAAAAGGTAACAAATTATATAAGGGAAAAATACTTTTACCGAATATCAACAACTTCATTAACTTATCAGACTACCAACTCACTACAAATGAAATGGAATTCCTTAATCTTGGACCAAACTTTCATGTCACACAGAAACTTAATTTGATGTTTAAACAAACGTAAATTGAAGCTTTATGCTAACAAAAACTTCTATTGGAATAAGACAACCATATTTCTACACAGGTATGTTTAAAAGAATTATTTAAAGCTGAATCTATTAAATACTGTTATTATAAACATCCAAATGGAATTATAAACACTCCTTTAATAAAAGCAGCCACACAACTAAAAAGTAACAACAGTATTTTTACCCGACGACATGATAAAACTAATAATTTCGTTATTTTAAACAAACATGAGTACCACTCAAAATTCCAGGCCATTTTGGACGCTAATAATAAATTTAAAAAGTTAACCAATAGCACTAGCTTCCAACTTGAAAACCATATCAATAAACTTATTACTGCTAACAATGCTGAAACAGGATCTTATAAACTTGAAAAGATTATAGGTGATTATCAACCTCGTCACCTTTATGGAAATGCAAAAATCCATCAAAAAGATCATCCTCTCCAACCTTCTATTTTACAAATCCCTACACCAGGATATTATCTTTCGAACACCGTTAACAAACGAATTTCTCCCTACCTCCCAAGTCAATATTGTATTATCTCCACAAAAGAATTTATACACATTCTTCCTGATTTAAAACCAAATAATCAAATAATCGCATCTTTGGATGTATACAATCACACTTCTCTCCCACCGATCTATATTAAACCCAGTATTTTAAAAAAAAATATTACTATTAGGTTGGTGCAAAAATAATGACGTAATAATGTCGTTTTTTGACGTTAAAAATACGTCAAAAAACGACATTATTACGTCATTATTTTTGCACCAACCTAATAGCATGTACCCCTCAAGTATCTTTTCATGATCGCTAGGTAATATTTATATCCATACAGATGGTATTGTGATAGGATCTCATTTAGGCCCACTTTTTTCTAATTATTATATGGCATATTTAGAAAATAAAATACTTAATGACACATGACACCCTATATTTGTAAGATACATAATACATAGATGACGTTTTCGTTTTGGCTAAAAATATTGATCAAATTGCACAGCTGAAAAACAAATTTCAAAGTAGGTCCGTTTACAAATTTACATTAGAACTCAATATTAATAATAGAATTTTATTCTTCGATGTATCTATTGATTCCAGCACACATAAATTAATACTTCTTCATATAGAAAACCCACTAGTATGTGTCTTCTTAATTACAATAGTGAATGACCCCAATGATATAAGTTGACCGTTATAAAAACCTCAATCCAACGAACACAAATGATATCTTCTTCCAAAGCCATATCCTATAAAGAATTACATAACATTAAACAAACACTTATTAATAATGGATTTCCTAATTCCGTCATTGATCAATAAATTAAAGTCTGTCTCAATAAACTTAATAATACCTCTAACAAGATTGATAAGATTAATAATAATAGTGTGCGTCAAAATAAACATAATACTATTAACTTTTACTATTGTAACTAAATGCATAATAATTACAAACAGGATGAAACAACACTATGTTAAACCCATTAATAATAATAAACAAGTTCATCATATATTATAAAAAAATTAAAACACTTGACCTCATAGTTTCTAAGAACCCTTCAACTACAATCAAGCAGGCACGGAAATTTCAATATCTGGGAAGTGTTCTCACAGAGGACGATAATTGCGACGCTGAGATGCGAAGGCGTATGGAGATGACCAAAGACGTATTCCAAGAGTTAGACAGAGTATTACGAGACAGGAGGATTTCGTTGGTAACAACAACAAAAAAACTAAAAAAACTGAAAACTACTACGTGAAAAGCTCTCCTCCTTTACGGCAGTGAGTGTTGGACGATCTCCTCAAAGATGAAGAAGAGACTCGAGATAACGGAGTTATGGTCCTACAGAAGGATGCTTAGGATACCATGAATCGAACACATGAGCAAAGATGTGGTTTTGAAGAAGATGCAAACAAGGAGGAAGCTTATACTTAACATCAGGAAGAGGCAGCTGGGACACGTCCTCCTATCCGTATCTCCTTCCAGAGGAATCTGAAAGGAGAGCCCGTCTCGCTCCACTGTTCATGTCTAAAGATATCGTCTCATTTTTAATACTGCTCAGTTACTGCTCGCAACTTTACACCGAAGAAACAAAGCTTTAATTGACTAGGTTAATATCCCGTGAAATTGGTGACATAGTAAATGTGAGTTCAATCCGTGAGCCGGGTAGTGTGTTCTTGAACTTAGTGGGCGAGCAATAACTGAGTAGTAATTAAACATAAACTAGACTAGATGCGACATGAACGATGGAACAAGAACTGTCTACCGCCTTAGATTAAATAAAGGGTTCAGATCAGAATTCCTTGTATGTTACCCAGATCGATATATGCGCAAGTGGCCGAGAGGTTTAAACATCCTGACCATGAGACCCGGGTTCGAATCTCACCCTGGTCAATTTTTCAGGAAGGAGGGGTTGAAATTGATTGAAAACCATACTACGGGTTGAGCCAAGCCTTGTGAATGAACCGTCGATAAGCTGTCCTTGTTCAAATTGTTGATATGCTAGCTAACACCCTATTTTCCAGAAACTGTAACTACGGTCTGCTCAGCGTAGTTGCAGTATAAATTGTTTAAATAAACACAACTGCGTCTGGAATAGGGATTGGTTAACCGCTCTAGTAGACTTGAATACGAGTGGCCAGTTATGCTATAACCAGACTGATATACAACTATGAAGGCCGGAGATTACAACGGCCGAAACATTATGATAACGAAGATGAAAGCAATAGTCCGAATATAAATTGAAGGAATTATTTTATAGTTTATATTTGGTATCCGAATTGCCAGGGTCATATGTCATTGCACTTTGGCTCCTTTATGTTCTAGAGTTTTTATTTCTTGATGTGGACTAATGGAACTGTAACTGCAGGAATTGAAATCGCGATAAATGGGCGTCACATATTCTAAATTACATCCAAACTGCATTTTATGGGTTTTGAACTCTCTACCGGAAGAATGAATTAGAGATGCAAGTAACACTGAGCCATGTAAAATTATCATCATTTCGTATAATGAGTTAATATAATAATACTGTGAATATTACTGCTTACCTTTTCTTAGATTAGAGAATTATAATACGTGAAAATAATCCTCTCTGAAGAAAGTATGATGGTGATGAAGATGTGAACTCTAACACTGGATTTCTGACTTTAATTCCAAACTACTCTCGACAACAGACGGGCAGTATCGTATACTAAATAATAGCGGGATACAATTTTAGTTGCAGTTTGCTCAGAAGGTCTCTGCTCAGCAAAGATAAGGTTTAGTACAGCAAAAGAGCTTAATTCAAAATTCGAGAATTAAGTAAGTAATCGGCTTATACAAGAGGCTATATATGACTTCTGATTGGTTATTCTTAAACTGAATTGCAAAAGTGAAGTCAAAACGACCAAATCGCCAGGAGGCACATCTTATTGAAAAGTTCTCGTCCTGACTAAGAAGCCAACATTCATATAGTTCCATATTTGGAAGTGGATCAGTGCGAGAGCTTTTCAACATTCCCCAGCACACGCACATATATTTCTCATTACTATAAACGTTAATTTATTAAATGTTCTTTCGATAAGGATCGAACCTGCATTCGTTTACTCCCGGAAAAAAAATATTTTCGATCGGTGTACTTTACCTTTTCAGCCAGAGAGGTATCTACAGAGTGTGTTTTCTCAAGATACAAGTAATGCAGGTTTGCTCCCTGTCGAGAGGTATGGTGTTTTTAATATGACTTTCGCTGCACTTTAGGCGTTTAGACATCAATATCACTGGCTCCGTGACTTATAAATTGTTCCATACTAGGCCTATGATGGTCATCTTTTGAGAAAGCAGATTTATATGTTTTTTCTTTTCATTTGCTTAGCAGTTAAATTGGAATTGTTGAAGAAATATTTGATTCCATGGCCTAAAAAATTTTGGTAATGCCATGCAGGAAGCACGATCGCATGTCTAGACACAAACATAGCAGAAAAGATGGTCTCATGATGTATAAGATCTTTAGGATTTTTGAGAGAAAATTTTAACGGGCGTATGTTACCCTCACACTTTTATTCCATCAATACAGTCATTGTTAATGGGAAGAAGCTCCTTCTAGAGTTGAAACGTCTTATTCAGGTGTTTTTTGTCGATTACCCGGATATTAGTACACAGCAAGGTCGAAATATAGATAATTCAAAATATAGAAAAATTGTACGTGCCTTTTTATTAAATGGAATACTGAATACACTCAGCTTGATGTGCCTTCATCTAGTTTTCCCAACTGCCAATCTAACAATGACGTAGGGGCAACCAAGCGTCGCGTCCTGGGTAAGACGATAAACTACGTCCAACAGTAAGACCTTTGATCAGGAGGCTTTGAGGAGCGTGGAACCACTTTTTAATTGCCTGACCCGAGGTGATAGCATTTTTTAGGGTCCCAGCTGGATCAAAACACTATGAAAGTGTAAAAATAGGTTTAAATACTGCAATACATTTTTGTAAAATTTACTAGCAATAAATTTTTGAAGAAAAATTATTACCAGCAATACATTATTACAAACAGTATATTCTTTAAAAGAAAAATTTTACCAGCAATACATTAAAAAAAAATATTACCAGTATATAAAAATCTTGTCGGTATTAAATAACCCATTCAGGTTGATATGATGTAAAATAAAACAAACCAAACTAAACCAAAACAAGCGTCGTTTCAGTTTTAGAGTTTGGCTTTATTTTGTTTTACGGCATATAAACATTTCAGTGGGTCATTTTATGGCGACAAGATATTTAGAATAGTTCGTATAAATAGAATGTATATTCTTTGTAAGATATCATTTTGTAGATAAGGTTTCATTGATGGATTTTTGTAAATAGGGTTTTTTGTCGAGTCAAATGTATTGCTGGTAATATTTTTTAAATGTATTGTCGGCATTTTTATTATAAAAAAAATTATATTTATATTATATATATTTACATTTTCATAGTGTCCCCCCATTTAAGGGTTAACTATTTGACCACATCTGGGACACTAACAGCTGTCACGGGGTCATGGTGGACCTGAGGACAACAGCAATTAAGAGGTAGTTTCACGTTCCTCAAAACTTCCCGATCAGAGGCCTTGCTGCCGGATGTAGTTTATCGTCATACCCACGACCGTTCCAGTTTTAGCCGTCATCTATATATGGAGTTTATTACAATTTTCACTGCGTAATTTTCACATAATGAAATATGAACAATTAAATTGATGTCGGGGGACACGGTTTGTGAAACACTGTGTTAAGCAGTGTGCCATGCCAATGTGTCAGCTACGACCTGTATTTATATGATTTCCAAGTAATTTAGTGTTTAATGGAGAAAATTCGATCTCGATTCGTCCATTGCTTTGCCAATGAAGATACACATGCCATGACCTCGCATCGTATCTCAGCTTCCAAATAAGTAAAAGGAAATCGAAAAACTTTTCTAAATACAAAAAGAAATTAATCACTTGAGGCATAATTTATTAGCTTTTCGTATATTTCCTCCCTTGAAGCACGAACATGGGCATATAATTAAAAAGATCGATAGTCAAAATTCAAACAGACGAGCGATTTAAAATGTTTACCGGCAAATAGTTTAATTCTTTTTTAGCATAACGTTTGTATTTTTGGTTCTTTTATAGGTTTGGCATTAGCTAGCAGCAGGTCTCCAAGATAACTGTGACCTGGCCTATAGAGGATATTTTTTTATACAGATATATATTTTTTTTATCAATTACCATGTTATATCAGCGATGTTAAACTTAAAATAGTTCAAAAGATTGTCATTAAATTTCATTGTTTTTTCTTTAAAGATTCACTTAATTTAACGGTTGATTAAATCTAAGAGAGGAAAACAAAATAACATAAAACCGTTGGCGTTTACAAATTAGATATTTAGGGACATGGGATTGAACACGCCATGTTTGAACAATCATCTATCATGACGTGGTTTGCACATGTAAAAGTTCTAAGTTCATCTAAATTTGCAAATGACTGAAAGCAATAACATATTTAAATTCCTTTCTTTAAGTACTGCAGCGTGCGATCGATAAATTGTCGTCTAAATTCCGCGAAAATGAAAATATCACTGGCATCTCATTTTAACAGAAATATTTACCAAAATTACACAAAAATATCTTGAAATATTAAAGAGTAAATCAATTCAATAAAATCGCCATTGGCTTTAATCACTGTCTGCAGGCGATTTCGGAATTTCCTGCAATTTTTCTGGACGTTGATGGATGCTGCCATATTCCTTGCCTTCAGTTCATCTTTGGTGTTACAAGGAGTTTTGTTGATGTCTCGCTCAACTGCGCCCCACAAATAATAATCAAGAGAGTAGCAGTCTGTAGAGTTAGACGGCCAGATGTAAGGAGTGATGTGATCACAGAAATTGTTTGACAGTCATAACTGGGTTCTTCTGCTTGTGTGGCATGGTGCAGAGTCCGGTTGTCTTCAAGCAGTCACCCTGATGACCCAGGGCAGCATTATCTCCTCAAGGTACTTGATATAGGCCTCCGTACTCTGAGGCCCTGTGGGAAGATGAATGGAGGCATAACGTCACCATCACTAGTGACCACTCCAAACACCATCATGTTGACCGGATATATCATCCACCTCTTTCTAATCCCTCTGCACTGTCCTCAAATTGCCGCCCAGACACTCTGAAATATTCATCTTGTAGCTTCCGGCGCGAATGCCAAGCAGTACAGCATGCCGTTTCCAAATTTCTGGCGGGGTGGATTGCGTCGTGGTGCTCTTTTTCTCACAGACGGAGATCAACTGACCCTACTATACACTGCAATAAACAAAAACAAAAAAAGTCGCGGAATAAAAACATAAAATGTCGACAATTTACCCATCGCATCATGTATATAGGAATCATAATGTTTTTATTTTTTTATTTTTTAAAGATCTGTTATCTTTCGTTCATTCTTTGTAAACTGCTGCTACATCTGATCTGGTGCTCCTGCTATATATATAATAGAATCCAAAGAATAATCTGCAATGTTATCGGTCCTCTCTTGGCAGCTCGGCTTCGCTCACTTTTCCACAAACATAAATTCTTTGCGCATCTTCTGTAAATACTTTAATGGTAATTGTTCTAATGAACTTTCCTCTATAGTATGTAGACTTTATGAATTTATGTTCAGTACTAGATTAACGGTAACATCTCGTCTCTTTACAGTTCAAACCGTAAGTTCTATGCTAACAGTTTCTTCTATCGCACTTCTTACGTGTAGAACGCTCTTTTAGCTTTTTGCTTTCAAGTCAAATTTGATTTTTCAAAAAATTAAATTATTTAATTATTGGTCGCAATTGGAAGAGGAATGAAGTGAACGTGCTTACGGATTGTGAAAGGGACCCTCAGGTTCTCAGTGGTAGGACTTGTTCAACCTGACGTGAGCAACAGGCTCCCTAGCGATGTTGAGGTTCTGGTTGTGGATGGAAAATTGCTTGGTTTTGACCTGCTGTTGGAGTTGACATCATCAAGAAGTTGGGAGGAGTATGTGTGACCAGCGATGAGACTGTGAGCTTTTTCAACTTGAGCGACCGTTGTGCGCAGCCATGACCATCAACGAGCCTGACTTCCATGCGGAGTATGACCAGAACAGGAAGATCTGGGTTGTGTCTTGGAAGTGGTCTTGTGACCAGACCCCACCTGCATTGAAGAACCGGACAGCCTAATATCCAGTACCAAAGCCGCTCAGCGAGGAGTATACTCGTGAGCTACGAACCTGGATGAATAATGGCTGGCTACTTCCGTATTCCGAGGAAGAACCCTTCCTTTATGGTCTGATCCTTCTAATGACTGTGCTGCAGGAAAACAAACAAAAGGTCCGCCATAGGTTATCGGAAGCTCAATCAATATGTTGACGCGCACACCGCAGATGCAGATGCTTGCATGCAAAAATTGAGGGAGGTGCGACAGGAAAGATAGGATGTCACCGTGCTGGACTTGCGTCGTGCCTATTTGCAGATCCATGTTGACAAATCGTTAAGGCCCTTTCAAACAGTGAAGATAGACACGCAAACATATTGCCTCACCCGTTTGGGGTTTGGGACTCAATGTGGCATCGCTAATCATACGATCATTTGTGACTGCAGTGGTCGCACAGGACATGACCATTCAGAGAGACACCTCCTCGTACATCGATGACATATTTGTCAATGAGAGTGTATGCTCTACGGCACGAGTAAGGGTGCATCTTCAGCAATTTAGACAAGAGGCAACCGTGTACAGGGATTACGTATCTGGGAGAAGCGGGCAAATTGCAATGGAGCCACGGGAATGACCTCCCACCATTGCTTAACCGTGACCACTGATATAGAAGGCCTGTTTCATTGGGTTAAGGAGAAATGTGACGTCATCATATTGAGTCCGACTTTCAAGAAGCGTGTCGTTTGTTTTTTTGTGTATCAGATTTTTTTACGGTGGCATTTTTAAATTGTTTATTAATACTTACTTTTAAATATTGAATTAATTTAAAACAAAAACAATGCCTTATAGATGCGTTCTACCAAATTGCAAAGGGAATTATAAAAATGGCCCTAAAGTGTATGTATTTTCTTTCCCTAAAGATAAAGAATTATCTGATGTTTGGATTCGTACAATCAGACATTTTTCGCCAATTAAATTCAGCAGAGTCAGTATTTGTTGTATTAAAAAATAAGTAAATTTTATTGAAACTAGTGATAAAATTAATACCATGACTTTGTAATTCATAACATAAAGTTAATAAGACAAATCTAGGGAAAAAGTTTAGACATTCATTCTCGTACGTGTTGCTTTTAAAATCTAAAAACTCATTTATTAAGAAATAAACTTTAAAGAAATTTTCGATATAACTTAATTCATGAATTCCTAAAGGAATATTTTATATGCATAAAAAATAATTCTAATAATTTTAACGATTTTTTAGAATTGTTTTATTCGTGACTAATTGAAACTTTAAATTAATTTCATGTCTGTAAATCACAACTCATTTTAAAACATAGTGTTGTTTTAAAAAGTTATTAGACTCAATTGAAACTTTGAGGATTAAAATAATTTCATATCTTTATAATTCACAAAGCATTAAAAACAAAGTTGCGAAAGTTTTTAAAAGAATTAAATCTATTTTTTATAAAAAATAAACTTTCGATATAAATTCATAAAGGATTCTTTTTATAGGCATAAAAATAATTGAATTTATTTTAGAATTATTATAATTTAACAATTTTTTAGAATTGTTTTACTTTTATTTATTAGAATGATTTTTTATTTATCATTTTAAATTAAAAAATGAATAAACGTTAAAAATTCTTCTCTTATTTGTACATAGCTTCGTCACTAATAATCTTTTGTTGAATTCTCTCCACTTTTCCTAAAATTATTAAATTAATGCTTCATATTACTGTAGATTTTTGCTGATTGATTTTCTTAGATTTTCACAAGAATTCAAAATAGGTTTGGTTTTTAAAATCTTTTTAGGTATATGAACTACATTTTCGACCGGAGGACATAAGGAGAGAATCGTCAGCTTTTGACAAAAAACAGGTGCCACAATTGCAGTTAAACTAAAAACATCTTCGTGATGGTGTTATTCCTAGAATTTTCCCAAACTGTCCCTCATATTTATCTTCATTGAATACTTCTAGAGAGTCACCAGACTCTAGGAGAATCTGACTAGAGAATTCTGCTCTTAAAAGTGCTTTAAATTAATGATGACTTAGCATATAAAATGCAGAAGAAATTCCATAATGTTAATGATCTAGAAGGGAAATTAAATTTCCTTGGTAGAAATTACTGGAGTCTTGTTAGGCAGCAAGAGACACTTATTCAGCATCATCAAATCCTCGTATCCAAAAATCAATCTGTCTCTTGTAATTGAATCTGATTTTTGCAGTACATGTGTTTTGTAGAGATGTGGAAATGCATTCAATAGCGGACTATAAGATTCCTAAACATGTAACTGATCAAAATACTCTTGAAATTCTGATAGAAATCATGAAGAAAATGGACACAGAACATTAATATTATATTAAAATTGATAATGTCACTTCTACTATTGGTGCAAGAAGAAACAAACAAACATTTTAATACAATTAAATTTATATATCAGCAGCTAAATTTAATGACACAAAATAAGATTGATTATATTTTCTTCATTGTTATATAATTGCTCCCCTAAAGGGTACAGATTGTTAAGAGACAGCAAAAATATAATTTTACCTAGCTATTCAACCATTAAAAGACTAACATTATCAACATATATGAATCCTTTGATTGAGCAACATGATAACAATTTTCTTATGTATATTAAAAATAAATTTAAGCTCCTAGTGCAGAAGGACATCACAGTATCTTTACTTGTTGATGAAATTCATCTAAAACCTTATTTAGATTATAAGGGTGGTAATATTGTTGACTTATCTGACAACTGCAGTGAAGCTGCAACAAGTGCTTTTGCTTTCATGATTAGCAGTGTATTCTCACAATATAAAGATGTTGTGCATGTTATGCCAACTAAATGTCTTAAAGCTGAGAAGTTATTTGAAATAGTTAAACGCATAATAATTGGTTTAGAGGAGATAGGCTTTCAAGTATTATCAATTATAACAGATAATAATGCTATAAATAAAAAAGCTATATCTTTCTTTTGCAGTCCTCCAAAGCTTTCCATTGTATATCCACACCCAGTTATAATGTCTCGACACCTTTTCTTCCTTTTCAACTCAGTCCATATATTAAAATGCATGAGAAACAATTGGCTTGGTCAAAAAGATGCAAATAAATGCATGCTGTTCCCCAAATTTTGTCATAATGGAAATCATGAATTAGATAATATCCAAAGTGCCCCATTTTCTACCTTACAGAAACTTCATGCCTTAGAATCTCAGTCAATTTTAAAATATTGTTATAAATTGACCTCAAAGGCACTTTCTCCTACTAATCTTGAAAGGCAAAATGTTAATTTAGTTCTGCAAATTTTTAATGAATACACTATTCAAGGATTATTGACTTTAGGAAAACAGAAATATTTGCCTAATTTTGCAGAAGTTGCAGAATATATAAACAATGGACAATAATGAATGTTAAAACACCATACAAAGGTTGTCGGCTTAGAAATAAATACTGCAATCCACTTAGAATGAATGAAGAAAATTTTAGATTTCTCTCTGTATTCTGTGACTGGTTAGAATGTTGGAATAGCATTTCTGGAAGAAATGGCAAATTAACAAAGGAAACCTTTACTGCTTTGCATCATACAACCTATGCATTTCTAGAACTGACCAAGTATTGCATAGAAGAACTGAAAATGCAGTACATATTACCAGGCAAATTTCAAACTGATCACCTTTAAGCAAGGTTTGTTCAATACCGACAACTTAGTGGAGATCAGTTTATCTTGATATGGCAAGTATTTGAGCGTGAAAAAAAAAATTAGAATGCAATCAGCTTTAAAATTGATTTAAAGAGTTTACAAGAACCAAACTGGGATGAAGTGACAGAGGAGGAAAAGTTATATATATATAAATATAGAATTGATGTTAAAGAGGATGATTTTAATAATTGTAGAGAAGTTCTACCTGTTTAGCAGGTTATTGCTGTAATGCAGTTTTTACAAAAATTAAATGCAATAGTTGCAAAGATTTAATATCTGGAAGTGTAAGAGATAATGTGGAAGAAATACCTGAAATAAGCAACTATTTTCAGGGGATTAATAGAGGTTCTCTCTTATATCCTAATGATAAAACTATAAATTTTGTTCTCTATAATTATGTAGTCATTGATAAACTTATAAAAAATCATTCTTTTCTTCATTCAGTAAATCAAAGAAAAATAGCCATTCATATAACATTGAATGTTTTGGCAGATTATGAGTTTCTTTTTGAATTTGACACTTGTGATGAGGGTCACAATATAGAAAAAATACAAAGAATGTTTGTCTGGAGCTCTACAAATGCTCTTTTAAATAATTTTTGTTCTAGGGAAAATAATAATATTACAAGGAACAAGTTAAGCAAAAAAAGAAAACTTCAAACATTCAGCTAAATTTTGTATCAGTAACCTATTTTTCTGAAAGTATTATTTGATTTTTAAATCTATTTATTGTTTGTATCTAATTTATTTGCTTGTTTGTATTTATTTGTTTCTTATTTATGTTTAATTGTTTTATTTATTCACCATAATTATTTTATTCATCATTTAATTATAATTTGTTTATTTAATTATTGTTTGTTCCCTAATTCATAATTCAGTTGTTACCGTATATGAGTAATAATCTCTTAATGATTACAAAAATTGTAACTTTACAGAATAATTATTAAAATTGAAATAAAAACATGCAAATTAAAACAATTCTGATAATGATTTATAAAAGTTTTCCGAATGTGAAACAATTAAAATGATGAACGAATTTCAGTCTTAAAATTGTCTGTCTGTAACCTACTTTTCTATAAGTATTATTTGAATTTTAAATCTCTTTTTTGTATCAAATTTATTTACTTTCTTGTATTTAGTTTATTTGTTTTTCATTTATCATTTACTTGTAATTTGCTCGTCTGTTCGTTTCATAATTGAGTTGTTGCTGTAGTGTAAGAATAATAATCATTAAATACTTACGATATTGTAACTTTACAGAATAATTACTAAAATTAAGATAAACACATGCAAATTAAAACAATACTGATTATAATTTTAAACATGTTTTCAGATTTGAAACAAATAAAATAATGAACGAATTTCAGTCTTTAAAATTTAATGAAATGTAACATGATGTTTAATTTCTTTACTTTAACAAAACATTCAGCAACAGCATTTTTTTTCTTATCGGTTATTTTTTTAAAATTAATATGAAATAAATTTCTGTATAAAATCCAATTCTGTTTCTTTCTTTTATAAGTGTATTTTTAGAAAGTTTTCTAAAAACCAATTTTTTTCTTACAATTTTTCGTTACATTATGATTACTGTCTGTTTCACTGCATGGACTACATTTGTGACGTCACCTCACTATCGATCAGGCCTTCTATATCGGCGGTCACGGCTTAACGTGCTCACTCGCCGGAATCATTTTCTCACTGTGTGGGAAGTTGACTGGACATTTGCCACTATGTGGCTGGCTCCGCATCGCAACTGCATTCCTAAAATGGCAACTCTGTGACGACTGGCTTGGACAATGAGCTGCGGGACCCACTCCTGACTCGTATGCTGAGAGACCTCTTTACCATATTGGCACAGAAGGGTCCGGCACAGGGTGATTGTTGCGTTGATGGACACGAAGTTACCGTGTGGGTTGATCTAAGCTCCTTGGTTGAAAATACCTGTTGGCTGCGATCAGAACTCGAAGACAAGCAAATCAACCTGGCAGAGTTCGATGCGATCTTGAGAGGCATCAACATGGCACTGCAATGAAGAATAACTGAACGTGTGTGCATCGATTGGTTTCTGATATGTTGTCTGGAAAGTCTCGAGTGCGCACGAAGGCGGCTACAGAAATGTCAGTAAGACCTCGCCTCAGCACAATCAAGGAATTTGTGGCGGAATACAAATTAACCTTTGACAAAGAGCTCGACAGATACCATACATGCCGAGCAGGTCAGATCAATGGAATTTGATGATGTTGAATGAAGGAAAGAAAAAAGAAACCACCAGGGAATGGATTCGCACCATCATCAGTGCTTCAACCTTGGCTGGGTGCTGTTTGGGAAGAAACGGAACCAGAAGAGCAGGAATCAATCTATATTCAAGCCATTCATCGACGTAGTGGGCATCCTAGTGTGAATCGCATCTTGTATTTTGTAAGACGGGGTCTCCCCTGAGGTCTCAAAGTCGGTAGTTGGAGAGTGTGCCAATCCACTGACTCGGCGCCAGTGCATTGGAAAGCTGGACTGTTGGATATGTGCGACTGTTGGATGAGGGTTGGGATGGACATAGCACATTATAAAGGCTGGTATTACTTGACTCTGATAGACAGATCCCTAGTCGGTTTTCCATCTGGCGACCGTTACCACATAAGGACGCTGCCAGCATCATCCGACAGCTGGAGTTGCTACTCTGCGAGAGGGGGGGCACCTGCCGGGCTGCTCATCGACAATAGTGCAGTATTTTGTGGTGAGAACTGGGGCGTCCGATTTAGATTCTGGTGTTACTATAAACCATCAGGGAATGGAATCGTGGAGAAATGTCTTCGTACCATCAGTCATGTCGCTGCTCGGTCGGGATGTTCTATTATGGAGGCGTTATATTGGTATAACATGACGCCAAAACACGACGCATCAGCATCGATAGCACTAGCTAACGCTATATATAACTATCAATCCCACATAAAGGGTGTCGATGTCGCACCACCAACTGAACACGCAGATCCTGGAGTCTACAGAGCGGGAGATGCGGTTGGGCCGATGTTCGACGCAATTAAAAAAGGGAACAGTGGCAAGGATCTACAGCCCACATTCAGTTCTCATCAATTGAAATCCACGCCATATCAGAGACCTCCGTCCGCCTCAGAGATCTGTATCTTCGGAAGATAACGGCATTGACAAGTCGTCTCAAAGCGACTCAAATTCGCCGCTGATTTTCAGCGCAGGGCCAGGCTATTCATCTACGGAACCAGTGCAAATTGATGCTGAAGACGACGATGATGATGCCAATAGCGAAAGAGACCAAGTGGGCACAAATGCAGAAGAGACAGGCGGATCCCATCCACCTTTAGGTAGACGCACTCGACGAAGTCATTTATGCGATCAGGAGATCAGGGAGGAGTGTGGAAGAGAAGATGACTTACCTCATGTGACAAAACGAGCACGTATAGCCTAGCGTGCAAAACGAGTGAATGAAAGGAAAAAGAAATATGGCCGGCCTGACACCTTAATTTAAGAAAAAGTTGGAGCTAGGAGAATTGGCGAGATTTGTTGGGCGTAGGGACATTATTTGTGCGATCAACTCGGCTATAAAAAACACCACGCGGAAGAGACTAGTCAGTTTTTTGCTTGTGAACGTGGCGCTGCTTGCACGGAGAGACTATTTTCAGTTGGAAAGAGATTACTTGTGTCAGTTTCGCACAAGATCTTTCAGCGAAAATGACGGAAGGGAACTTTGGCCTCAAACACAATCCCAAGTTCGACGGCTCGGTGTCCAGACCATCTGTGGTCGAATGGATTGAGAAGGGTGAGTTGTTCTGAAAGATGTGCCAAGTTAAACGTCCAGAACATTTAAGGCTAACGGTGAGATTTTGTCATTTGGAAAGAGATTACTTGGCTCAGTTTCACTCAAATACATCAACAGTTGACCTAGAGAAACGAAAGCAATATTGTTAGTCTGAAAGAAGGTGAGATATCTATCTAATTCTGTCAATTGTGAATTGCTTAACTAATTCATCATTGATTATGACCTCTACGAGGAAAATGCCTATCATACAACTGACATATATAAGGATTCATATATAAGGATTCATATTACATAGCCGTTGATCTCTCTTTTACGTTTTTCTTGTTTCTTAAAACATTTTTTAACTTTTGAAAGTTAAATTTCAATGAGCCTTCGGATTTCAGTGTCATATTTTGTCTTGTCTGTTATAACAATTCCTAGAGATTTAAACTCCTGTACTTGATTTTGACGTCTCCCCTTCGTAGTTACCGTTTGCTAATGACCATATATTCTGTCTTACAATTGACGTTTATTCCTTTCTTCTTGTGTCTGTTTATCTTCATTTCCCTTTTGCCATGAGTACGGTATATCATTTGATGGTGTTGTGACCACCAATAATAAATCCTGGTATACCATGTAATTGTTTTTTCGATAAACTTTCAGTAAATATGCTTAGACGATGGGTTCTTATTTTACGCCATTTTGTACTTTGAAAGTTTATTTAACTAACATGAACAGAGTCGGGATATTTAACCAAATTCTAACCCTGGTAAAGCGCCCAGTTACAATCCATTCTATGGGTAATTGTTGCCCAGATTAGTTTCTAGAACCCTGATCTTAAGCAAAACTCCTTTAAACTTTATTTTGGAACGTGTTAGTTAATTTGCCGAGTTTGGTATCAGGTTTGAATAATAGCACACATCGTAATTATTAGATGTGTGCGTTGTGTATCAATTACCGGCGTACAAACGTGTTTGCAAAATGTTTCGTATCCAGTGAACATGAAGATGATCAAATTTATTTATTTTTTTTCAAATTGTGTAGGTACAACCAACTGGGATGCTTATCGTGTTAGCTATTTAATCGTCGGCTTCCTTTAATCAAATCGTGAAGGGCATCGATTTTTTACTCTAAGATCGATGTTAATCGTTTATCGAACCAGTTGTCATTTTCAACTGCGCCACTGCCTTCTTTGAAACGAGTTATTCATTCGTGAATTTATGTTATTTTTCGAGGAATTATCTCCATAAACATTTTTCAAAATTACCAATATTGTCCTCAGCCTATTAACCAAGTTTTACATTAAGATTGAAATAAAACTAAATAAAAAATACAGCTGTAAATGTTTTAGTTCAATTTTACATTTAATTCCATTTTTCAACGATCATTGTAAATGTCTCTGGTGTATGACATTAAAATCAAGATCAAGGCTGCACTAAAACCATTATATTCCTCCGCGGTTATCAGGTTTTCTCTTAAATTACTGACGTAATTTTCCCTTAAATTACTGACGGTTCAGTGAAAAAAATGGTAATGCTGAACACCGTACTGATTTGATGGCTGATGGAAATTACGGTAAGCGTAATAAATCTTGTAACCGAGTAAGAATATAATGGTGATTTTCTCATAACGAATATCAATACCATTACACATTTTCGAAATATATTATTTACTAATTTCACCCCAAGCAAGGCAGGAATGCCACTAGTACGCAGGGTGTTACAGAGAGTGAAGGAGAGAGAAAAGAGTGGATATAGGGGGATTGAGGAAAGAATAAAGGATGAACGGGTTCAAGAGCAAAGATGACGATTGACATAGCATTTAAATTTTTGAAGATTGTAGTTATCAGGGAAGCAAGTAAACAGAAGGGAGTTCCACAGGCGGGAAGTGCGAGAAAAGAAACTGTTGGAATTTTAGTGGCGGTTACATTAAACTAATTAAACAGTAAAAAGATGGGACCTAGATGCCAATCTAGTATCAGGCTTAAACTCACATAGACTGGGTATCAGGAAAATAGCTTGTCAGAGAAATGGTCTTGAAAATATTTGTAGAAAAGACAGAGGGAAGCCGCATCATGTCAGTGAGAAATTGACTGATGTCGAGATGCCAAGTCAGAATTGATTACATTGCAGGTCCTTCTTTGGATTTTGTCAAGAACATCGAGATGAATAGCAGAAACACCTGACTAGATATTAGTATTCAATGCACGGCCGAATGGTAGATTTGTAAATGTGCAAGATGAACTGAGAAGAAAAACCTTCTGGCACGACACAGTGACTCAAATTTTCTAGCAGTAGATGCAGCTATTGATTCTATGTAGCCGTTTCACATAAAGTCAGTTAAAACTGTGTGGCAAAGAAAGTGCAGTGTGTTGCTCTCCATGAGTCTAACATCAGTCATGTTGATGGTGAACAGGATAGTTTATCTATGGCGGTTAAATGAGAACAGCAACTAACAACAACCCCGCTTAAAATGGCTAAGGAAGTAGCCGAATGCTCTTGAGTCAATGGACGATATGGCCAGTTTTCCTACTCCACCAAAGGAAAAAAATAAAAGAAGTCTGGAAAAACTAAATAAAATATTAATAAAAAAAAATTAATGAATAAAATATAAATGTATTGTTGGTAATTCCACCGCAAATATGTTTTTATATACTTTCATAGTGTTTTGGTTTTGTTTGAGGTTCATTATTTGCCTATAGCTGGGGCCTTAACAGGTACTAGCACTCCGAGTAAGGGTGGACCTGGGAACAACAGCAACTGAGAGGTGGTTCCATGCTTCTCAAACACCTTATCTCCCGATCAGAGTCCTTGCTGCTGGATATAGTTTATCGTTATGCCCAGGACTAACGAAGGAATAGTTGTCATGAAATTATCAATAGAATAGCAAGAGTCTGGCAACGTTTTACCTTTCGTAGGGAAATATTTAATCTTCGAGAAAGCAGTGTAAACGCATTTGGACACTGTCAAGACTGGAAACAGAGGAAGAAGCAGATATGCTAGCAACACTCCATTTTGGATCTGACTCTTCTAAAGATAACGCATTGCTGGAGGTATCAGTTAATTCCTGGAGCAGTAGAAGAGACTATTTTTCCAGCATCTTTAGAGATGGATCTTATATACGAGTTCCATTTGAGATTTGAACTGAGATTGAATATCTATAAACATTCAAGGAAATGAGAGACCGTCGCCACTACAGATTATTCGTTACTGAAAGGAAAGTATGACAGTTGAGTTTCATGACAGCCTCAATTTGATTTAAAATTTTTAATCTTGTCCTGCACGTTCGAAATTATGGTTAAAAATCTTTTTTTTAATTTTTCGTCAGCGGTCGGCCTTACGATTGGCATTTTAGCGTCTTTTTCCGATAAAAACACATTGTTTGGGAAATTCTTGCAAAAAGAAAATAATTGTCGGATTTTAATGAAACTTTCAGGACTTATTCGCAAATGAATTAAATTATTTCTGAAATCTTCTTTTTGATATTTTTTTTTTTTACATATATTTCACCGCACTTATTAAATTTCATGTAATTTTAATTGCAAACTGCTTCTTAGTCCCTGAAAATATGCTCTGAATCGCAAATTTAAAAAAAATCAATAAAACTTAATTTAATTAGAAAAGCTTTTACTTTTATAGAATAAGATTTATTAAGAACACAATTGGCTTCAGAAAGAAAATGTTTCAATGAATAATGAAGTTTTAGAAAAAAATTGTTTTAATTTTTTTAATTTTAATTATAATAATTCATTATAATAATTTAAAATTTAAAAAAATCTTTTAAAATTCTGTATTATTTTAATTGCGTTATGTAATATTGTTATAAATGAAAGCTATATAACATGACTTTTGTTAGTTAAAAAGTACTGTTACTGTTTGCTTAAAAAATATTTCTGCGGTATTTTAAACTTAAATGAATTAATATTAGTTTGAAATCAAATTAATTATACTTTAAATCAGCTAATATTTCTCAAATAGATTCAGAAAAGGATATTTTATCTTTGGTAGTTTTTTAACAATGATAATTAGATTGTGATGCAAGACGACTAAAAAGTGAAATAATCAGCTATTTTAGCAAAAGAAACATCGATTCCAATCAATATAATTTCTGTTTGAAATACATCAGAGTATTTTGCTTACTGGGAATAGTAAATTTAATCCTTTAGCTTTCAATTAAAGCTAAAATGAAAGCTTCTCAAGAAAACTTTTTCACTAAAAAAAAAACAAAAAAAAACTTATTTTATACCTTAGGTATCGCGAATTAGTAGAGGTCCCTAGTTTAATCTATAGAGTGCAGTGCCTTGAGTGTTCCCGTTGATCCAGTGATTTACGTTTCTCTCTGCTCCAGTTTAAGAAGTGTCCCGAGTATCTCACTATTCAGATTTTCATTGCTTATTTTATTTATTGTTTATATACCAGCAAAGTATTTGGTGTTTCCACTGAAGAACAAATAACAGCAAGTTTCTCTCGTTTGTGTCACCCTTATCATTTCTGCTTGTCACTATCACCATTTTCATTGTTTTCACCTTCCTGTTATATGTAGATTGAGAATTCTATAATTTTACTCGCTGCCATTTTCTTAAATTGTCCGTGTACTGCTTTCCAATTTGAAATCGACCGAAATGGATTCAGACAATATAATCTCCGTATTTAAAAGATTAAATTAACATATAGATCAATGCAAAAAGTCTAGCTGTACAAGAACCGGATAAGATCAATAGCTATATATACATCGATTAACACCGATGTGATTAGACTGGGAATTAAAAGTGTGGAGAAATTAAAGACAGATTATAATCAAAATAATTCTAAATCAAATAATATCAAATATTTTACATAGACCAGTTATAAATATATTGATCACAAGGAATCGAAGCCTAATATTGATTAAAAAATAATCTTTTCTTTTTTTCACTCTTTGAATTTTATTTATTGCTCTGAGGACTAGTCAAATTATTTAGCGAGACGAGGTGTTTTCTCGTTGGGTGGGTTACTTGTGCATTTTCAACCGACGCCAGCTATCAGAGTTCGTTAATGTTGTAGAGTAGTTTTCACAGTGGAGGTTTGTATTTTCAACTAAGTCGTCCTAAATTAAGTTCGGCGTACAAAACGTTAGGAACTTGAAATAAGAGTTAATGACGCAGCAATCTAGTTGTGATGGCTGATACTTCAATGTCCGACATCGACTGACTCACTCAACACCACTGACCCCAACTGGCCACTGCTACTACTACTTATTATCTGTGGGAGAGTCTATTACAATCGAATAAGTATTATGGTATAACAGTTAAAAAGTCAGTTATTCGAATATTAATTTAAATTAGAAATCTCTAATAGTGGGTGAGGATTTTCAGATTGCCATATACCTGTCTTTATACTTCTTAGCAATAATCAGTAACGGCATTATTCCAGCCGACACCTGGTTCGATGTTGGAGCCTAGATGAAAATCGAAATATCGAGTATTCGATAAGCTTGGGCGACTGCGACAACGTAATATTCCTCTAAATTCATCACTTTAGCCTTGTACCAAACTAAGCCAAGTAAACATCAATAACTGTCTTCGCTTATACTCTTATTATCATCAGGCTTATCAATACTTTGCAAATAGTAGAAGACGTGTTTACGATACTTACGTATATCGCCAGGGGTCAGATTGTTCTGACCGGATAATAAAGCAGAGTGCCAAATGCTGATTTTCAAGGCATTATTTTATCAACGACACCAGTACTTAGTGTTCGTAACCAGGTAAGCAAGCAGGATTTCGCATGTTGACTTTTAAGGTATTGATTTCTCACAGGCATCAGCGGGTAGTGTTTGCAACCAGGTAAGAAAACTGGGTTACGAAAGCTGATTTCCAAGCATTACTTTTTCAAAGGTCAGTGGTCAAAGTGGTCAGTGTTCGCCAACAGATAAGATAGCAGGGTTTCGAATGCCGATTTTCAAGGCATAAATTAATTCCCACATTCACCACTGGTCAGTGTTCGCAACCAGGGAAATAGAAGACAAAATAAAACGGGATTATGAAAGACAGACGGGACAATCAACCTGCTACGATTTTCCCTGTTTCTCGAATTTTTTAATCAATTTTTGATTCACACCAAAGATCGATTTGAAAAGTAAAGGATCATAAATGAAGATTTTCAAATCGAGCAAATTTTTTCCAATTGGAAGATTGACCCGATATAATACGATAATTATTATATACAATAATATCCTATATTATATCGCATCATACTAAGTAAATCTTAGTATATAACAAGACAGGAATTATCTATGTTTATGAGATGGGGTATTATGTACACTATTTACATTATTCGGACTATTGCCATATTTATTACAACGTTTCGGCCGTTGTACGCTCTGGCCTTCTTCAGGTGGTCGGAATGTCGAACTGAACGCTTTATTTCGCTGACTGGGGGAGACTGTTCTAGTTCCACGTGCCATGTTTAATGGATGTCACTTATCTCCCATTAATTCCCCTCTCCAAGTTTCCCACTGCCTTAACCAGGTATTGAACTCACACTTTTTGGGTCCTGTCACTGGATTTAACCAACACCTATATCCACTGTGCCATGTGTCCTTGTCCAGTGAACTGGGAAAAATTGTAAAAATACGAAAAAAATGTAATAACGGAATTATTCATTTTGCTATTTTTTTTGTTTTATCATTGCTGGCGGCCGTTTTTTCCCCCGATAAAATGTCGTTTGGACCAATCCTCTTTAGCTAGTATTACCCTAATGATCTGTTAGTTTCTGGCTCACTAGCTTTTTATATCCATATCTATATGTAAATATGTGTGTGTGTGTGTGTGTGTATATTGATATAATTTAAATATGATATATTGAAATTAATTTAAAATTATTTACTTTTTTATGTTAGTTACAAACCAAAAAAAACAAAAAAAATCAATGAAGTTTAAATTTTTAATATTGAATAAAAAAATTATTTTCCATAAAGTAGCCAAAGAATATTAATAAGTCAATAATACACACACTGACACACATATACATACATTTGCCATTTATATATGTATAGATGGATAATAATATCCCTACAACATAAACATAAAACCAAAATGCGTGTATTTAAAGTATTGTGTATGAAATCATATTTTTTTAAAAATAATTGTAATACATATATATATATATATATATATATATATATATATATATATATATACTATCTCTCTCTCTCTCTCACACACACACACACACACATATATATATATATAGAGAGAGAGAGCAAGAGACTGCTGGTCAAAATCTTAAGCCCAATGAAAATAAAGAAAAATATTTTAAAAAGTCTCATTAATTAACATCGCAGCGGGAGCGAGAGAAAAAGATGTATTCATGACATTCCCGTATGTACTTGTACGCAAGTCAACATAACGAACCAAACGGGAATGGGAACTCGGCTCTCCAAGCAATTATCCATTATACCACCCGCATATCCAAGCTTATAGCACCTGGTATTCCCAAGAGGTCACTCATCTAAGTACTGATCATGCTCGACATTGCTGATTGTACCGCGTTCCAACGTGATGTTACCGTAATCCCGATGTTTTTATTTGCATACACGCTTTATTAAACGATTAATGCCAAGCACCTAAAAACTTGGTCAATCGCAAATCAGCTATTCGTCGTTTCGCAGAGATAAAATCCCGCCTGTTCCAGTGGAAAGGGCGGCATATCAAACATCCTCTAAAAGAAATCTTACTGTTATGCCATCAAGCAGATCACGTGACAGGAAGCTAGTTAAGAGACCCAATGCCGCACCGGAAGACCCGCCATAGAGATAGATTCCTCTTTAATAAAGGTCGAAATAAAAAGTTGGTTGACATTGAAATTGAGGAGTTTCCGTTGGTTTTCGATAAAGAAGAGATACAGGAAAGAAGATATTGAGAAATAAAAGAAAAATTGTGTCAGTAAGAGTCGGAATGGGTCTATGAGTGAAAGGAAATGCTTTTAAGGATACAAGATATTTCGGGTGAAAGAATAAAGTATGGCGTAGATATTTAAAAAAAAACAAAAACATGATATATCCAGTGTGTGTGTATAGAGAAAGAGATGGACTGTAAAAAAGAAAAGGTGTTCGTTGTTCAAGATGTAGGCCACAAAGGAAACAGCTATAATATGCATATAGTATAAATTAACTGATTTAAAATATGGCTTCTTCACTACACAGGAATTACAATGTTTCAAAAACCGAAGGTAAAAACTTCAAATTTAATTATATAATAAATTAAAAGCTGTTTCATTTTCAAGCGAATTTTGGAGTAACATTTTAAAATTTAGTGAGTTTTATACGCGCATACAATTCATATTTTTTTTGTTTCGAAGCATACTGAGAAATCCAATCGTTTAGACAGGGGCGGTAGCGTGTTCATTTTTATTAACTATTATTGTATCAATTATGAGTTACGTTCGAAAAAGAGGTTAAGTCTAGGGAGGGTAGGGTGTATTTTTCAACGAATTTTGACATCCATTAAACGCATGGCGTCTGTTATTTTTTTTTATGAACGACAAAAAGTTTTTCGGCATTTTTTTTTCGTTAAATTCGTACTTGTATACTTAAAGATTCTTTCTAAAAGGAGTGTTTGGGTTAGAATAGGTTATATTGAACTACAATTATAAAATATTATTTTTACTTATAATTATTAATAAACTATATTTCTTTTTAAATCAGATAAATATAATAAAATTACTTAAATTATTTAAAAATTATTATTACATATCAAATATAAGTATGTATATGACGAGCTCCCATTTTTATTTTAAATATTATTTGAGGAAAATTTTTGATGATGTCGGCAAAAAATAACTATTTATACTCTGTAAATTTACACTGAGCACTATTTTGTAAAAATAAAAATATCAATAAGAACACCAGATTATATATCTTACTGTTCTTTATTTTTATTATAATATATATATATATAATATGCATATATAAATCTATCTCTGTCTCTGTCTCTGTCTCTCTCTCTCTTGCTATATAGTTATGGTCTAATGGTTATAACGTTCGCTTTCTGACCATGACACCTGGGTTCGAATCTCACCATGGACGATTTGTCAGGAAGGTGACTTCTTCATGTTTTCGGTCTGAAGGCCATGTGAGTGAAATTGGGTAGACGGAGCCTTTGTGAGTCGTCGATGGTTGTGCTAGCACGAACTCACAGTCATCGTGACGGAGGGTCTGAGCCTACTAGCCTTGTCCAGACTGTTGAACACGCTCTCTGCCAGAAACTGTAACTAAGGTTCGCTCAGCACAGTTGCAGTGTAAACCACAGATGGGCAATATGGGTGCTGAACAAAGACAAATGTCTCTGAGCAGGCGCCTGCAATAAAGATTAGCTAGCCTTAGTAGACTGGCATCATCAGATTCGAGGGCTGATTTAAAATTCAAATATATATATATATATATATATATATATATATATATATATAGTAGGTATATATGGAGAGGGAATACACGCATGATGACAAAAACATTAGACCTAAGAATACACAGCGATCATTAAAAGATAAGAATATAGATATCTTTCTCACACTTTCTCGGACCAATCTTAATTGTTTTATGGGTAATAAAATGGGTAATTCACACAGAATTCTTTCACTGCCAGTTCAAGAAAGACATGTGTGTCACTAACAAACAAAAAAGAGAATGTCTAATATCGAGAATATTTAACATCGACAAACATAAGAAAAATTAATTCCTTTTATTAATATGTGGAAATATCCACTCTTTGCCTGATGAAGGTCGCGAGAACGGAAACTCGTGTAGCAAATAATGGAAAAAAAGCATAATATATCTTTTAAAAAATCCACATTATAACTTTATATCTTTTTGAATTTGTAGGTCTGATGAGTTGGACCATGATTATGATTCCAATGTAATAAATTATAACCATGAAATATTAGTGTTTAAGCCTTTTATATTATAATATATATATATATATATATATATATATATATATATATATAAGGGACTACAAGTATTTTAAATATCTACATTAATTAACAGTTAATGGAATTTTTTACTGGCAGATCTAGTATCACAATGTGGTATGTACATATAATGACAAAATGAATAAAGAAAAAAAAAAAGAGAATAGAAATGAAATTAGATTTACTATATATATATATATATATATATATATATATATATATATATATATATATATATAAAATTTAAAAGAAAATTAGTTTTAAAAATTACGTGCGTCTTTTGAGACATATAAGTTTTAAAATCCCTTCGGTTCGATGAAGTTCTAAATGTCGAAAAGTTTTGTCACTTTGAGATTTTTTTTATATATATATATATATATATATATATATATATATATAGTAGCGTCCAAAACTAAGGGACAAAATTTTAAAACCTAATGTTTGTTAGAAATAACAACTGTGAAAAGCTGAAATTTTGACAACTGGTAGTCATTATCATCCATAATAACATACTAAAATTTGAATCATTTGCAAAGGATAGAAAAGAATTATAACAATTATTTATTTATTTTCAAAATAGGATCGTCCAAAAGTAAGGGACAAAATTGAGAAAACAATGTAAACGGCAAAAAAACAATAAAATACATGTACAATCAATATTTAGTAAATGAGCCCTTGCTCTCAATGACAGCTGCACATCTTCTACTACAAGAACGAATCAGTTCTTGACAATCCTCGATACTAATTTTAGACCATTCTTCTTGAAGCTTCACCCACAAATCCTCCGTGTTAGTGGGATTTCTTTCCATAACTTTCACTCCCTAAGGTCTTCCAAAGATTTTCTATTGGATTTAAGTCAGGACTTTGCGGTGGCCAATCCATAATTTCCAAATCTTGCTCGCTAAGGTAACTCATTACCACCTTTGCCTTGTGACATGGGGCATTATCTTGCATAAAGGTAGCCCTATCGAAACCTGAATTCTGTATGATTGGCACAACATGATCTTGAACAATGTTTTTAAAGATCTGCGCGTTTACACGTGTTTGTAACCGGACAAGAGGCGTTGTACCCTGGCTAGAAAACATTCCAAATACCATGACGCTTCCGCCCCCAAACTTGACAGTTTTCTTAGTAAACTTTGCACTTAATCTTTCACCAATACGTCTCTTTACATTGTTTTTTTCCATCATTTTCAAATAAATTAAACTTGCTTTCATCACTGAAAAATACTTTTGCCCAATTTTCATATGTCCAAATTACATACCTGTTTGCAAACTCTAATCTCTTCTTATTCTTCGAACTAATAAGTGGTTTCTTCCCTGGGGTTCGATTAAACAGCCCTATTTCTTGCAGTCGTCTACAAACAGTCTGTCTTGACACATTAATACATGAGGTACTATTCATAACCCTTTTAATTTCTGTGCAAGACTTAAAACGGTCCTTTAATGACATACGCTGCATTATTCGATCTTCTCTTGCCGAAGTTTTGCGGGGTCTGCCGGTTTTAAATGCACTAACTATTTTGCCAGTATCATTGTAGGATTTAACAACCCTGCCTACAACACTCTTGGAACGTTTCACTTTCTCTGAAATCTCTCTAATGGTGTGCTTTTTTCCTTGTGTAGCTTCACAATAGCTTGTCTCACAGAGTAATCAAGTTTTTGGCGTTTCGCCATGGTGCCGGCTGATGCAACGTTTACAAATGACTAAGTAAGACTTATTCTTTAGAGGAAATCAAAAAATTTGAATATAGCATACTGTTTACATTGTTTTTTCTCAATTTTGTCCCTTACTTTTGGACGATCCTATTTTGAAAATAAATAAATAATTGTTATAATTCTTTTTCTATCCTTTGAAAATGATTCAAATTTTAGTATGTTATTATGGATGATAACGACTACCAGTTGTCAAAATTTCAGCTTTTCACAGTTGTTATTTCTAACAAACATTAGGTTTTAAAATTTTGTCCCTTAGTTTTGGACGCTACTATATATATATATATATATATATATATATATATGATGGATACTTAGATCGACAGAAAGAGAAAGATTCTAGTAAAATACTAGTTAAATTTTACTATTATATATATATATAAGATTGATACATAGACAGATAGAAAAATATTCTAGTGACATGCTAGTTAAATTTTACTATTATATATATATATATATATATATATATATTGCATTTAGGCAGAAATTATTCTTTTATACATGTTTCGTTAAAGACAACTGACAAGGTAATGTGATTAAGCTTTTTATTTAATTTTTCTTGTGTTCTTACAAGTGTTTTCTTTCTGGACACAAAGTGTTTAAAAACTATCCAAATGTTCTGCATTTCCGATTGCTCTCTACTATATTTTTAACCATTATCAAGGATGATTTTATTTTATTTTTAACTGAATGTATGAGTTGTGTTATCTATGTATCTAGAGTTATAGGAATGTTTTATTTTCTAAACGTGTGCAGCACATTGTGCCCATGTTCGCAGTTAATGTTAATGGCTTTTTCGTGTTGCTATTATATTTAATCTTTTTTTTTTACATGTGAATGAGGTTATTATGCTTGTATTTTCTACTACTGTGTTTCCGATGGAGTCTTGTAGGGTTTTGTGTGTGTTTAAATGAGTTCTAATGGAGCTGTGTTTGGATAGGTGTAAAGGAAGTCGTCTGGATAGACATGTAGCAGTGTGACCGATATAATTATATGAGTTCGGTTTGATCAGGAATACAGTTCCTTAAGGAGCATTTGAACTTGTAATTAATGTTAGTTCTTTGTATTTTTGATTTTGCAGGTTAGCTGCTTTTTTTGAGAATACCGTTAGCTGTTTAAAATTTATTTTAATAGATAATTTAGTTTTTTGTTCACGGGGTACCGTATTTCTTTATGATATTTCTAAGTGAAGATTCATCTTGTTTATAGTTGACATGCATTTGGCTTTTATAGAAGAATACGTTATTGTTTTTTACTGGACGTTTAGAATTGTTATTTTTTAGTGCAGAAAGAAACAGACTAATCTGGTTGTGGATGGGGTAGTAAGAAAAACCATTGCTAACTAGTGTCTGTTTTGCATTGTTGAGTTCTTTAAGGAAAAGTAGACGAAAGGATGAATTCTCAATATTTACACACTTTGTGTCCAGAAAAGAAAAAGACTTATACGGAGACAAAAAAAAATAAATGAAAAGCTTATATATATATATATATATATATATATATATATATATATATATATAACCTTTTCATATATATATATATATATATATATATATATATATTTCGTTAAAGACGATTGACAAGGCACTGCAATTAAGCTTTCATATATATATATATATATATATATATATATATATATATATATATTTGGTAGGATAGATGTGAGTTTGTGACCCTGGGTTTGACGCTTTAGCGATCGTCAGACAAACTCTGATATTGAGCGCTTTCTAATAAGTACCGCGCATATAATATATAAATAATTATATATATTTATATACACTTTTACACACACACACACACACACACACACACACACACACACACACACACATATATATATATATATATATATATATATATATATATATATATATATATATATATATATATATATATATATATATATATACGGGTTTTATTAAATACGACTGACAAAGCACTGCGATTAAGCCTTTTATCCAATTTCTCTGTTTTGTGCATTTTAATTTTTAAACTGAATGTGTCCGTCCTGGGTATGGCGATAAACTTCATTCGCATCCTGGGTAAGACGTTAAACTTTATTCGACAGCAAGACCTCGGATCAGGAGGTTTTGAGGAGCGTGGAACCACCTCTTAATTGCTGGTATTCCCAGGTTCAACCTGGCTCGGAGTGGTAGCACCTGTTAGGGTCCCAGCTATGGGCAAATAGTTAACCCCCAAACAAAGATAAATGTACTGAAACGTTATGTAACATCGGCCTTCCCATATAGAAGTAAATGCTGGAATCTTTTCTCAGATGAAGAGAGACTAGGGACAACAGAAATGTGGTTCTACAGAAGGATGCTAAGAATTCAATGAACTGAACGTGAGCAACGACGGAATTTGCGAGAAAATCGAAGCAAAATGGACACTTATCTGATATTGTCCTAGTTATGGGTCAATAGTTAAGCCCCAAACTGGAATCAAAACGTCTAAAAATAGCTTTTATTACCAGCAATAAATTTTATTAAAAATTATTGCCATTAATGAAATCTTGAAGAAAAAAATATTATGAGCAATACATTATTATCAGCGGTACTTTTTGGAAATAAATATTACCAGTAATATATTTTTGAAAAAAAAAATATTACCAGCAATACATTTTTGGAAAAATATTACCAGTAATACATTTTGGAAAAAAAAAATATTACCAGCAATACATTTTTGGAAAAAATATTACCAGTAATACATTTTGGAGAAAACAAATATTACCAGCAATACAGTTTGGAAAAAAATATCACCAGCAATAAAAATCTTGTCGGCATTAAATAACACACAGAGGTTGATATACCGTAAAACAAAGCAAACCAAACGAAATTAAATGAATATGTAAATGTGTCTATATCTATTTGGAGTGATAGGAATTTATTATTATTATTATTATTATTATTATTATTTTCTAAACACGGTCAGTATATTGTAGCCGTATTTTTATTGAATGTTGACTTTTTCTTTTATAATATTATTGATTCCTTCGTGTATATTTTCTCACACAGATACACGCACACTCATACATACACATATATGTGTATGTGTGTGTATCATGTTTTATTTGCCAGAAATCAAGATATCCTCTGGTGATAGGGTCATGCATATATCTATTATAACATCCATGCTGAAGAGATTGTCATCCATTTTTCTTCTCTAAACATTTTGACTATTTTCCCACCTTTTTTTTCTTTTATTAATTCTTCCTCGATGTTATTTTTTCTCTTTTTATGCTTTGCTTTTTCCTCTCTTCTTAAAGAAACCTTTTGCAATCCAATCCCTTGTTGCTTAAACCCATCCGCTCCACTTACGACGAAACAAATAATAGTGAGACAAGAAATTTTGTTCAAACGATACAAAGCAGATGCGCCTTGTGTCCGCTTAAAAAAAAAAAAACAAAAAAAAAAAAAAACAAAGAAAAAATATTCAAAAAACAAAAACAACAATAAAAAAGATAAGTAATTGTTGGATGGATATTAGGCTTAGTGAAACTGCTGATGAAGATATAATACTAACGTTGTCTTTTATTCAAATCACGCGCGTTCTCGTTTTATTGTTTTAGTAAACAAAAAAGTTTCGAACTTAAAGAAAAGTTACATAATCTTCTACGCGAGATATATATCTAATGTCATGTATGTAAGAAGATACGTGAGACATTAAAAAAAATGTTCATGGAAAAGTGGAATTAAAAGCAAACATTTGTGAGTACAGCTACTCTACACCTAACGATCTCTCGGACTTGTAACCAGTTGTAAAATATATATAAAAATAAAATAAAATAAAATAAAAAACAAATAAAAATAAAGTAACCAGTCGGTATTGAACTTTATACGAAAACTTTGATCGATTTTACGTTGATTACGCTTCCCGCTTGTGGCCTTTCGTCTCCATGTTTTCCAGCCAACTTTAATCTTCCAAAATTTAAATGCAATGTCAATCGCTAGCTATTCCTCTCTTGACTGCTCTTCTTTCGTTCTCGTCCCTTAACAATGTTTCTTATTCTTACTTTTCCAAAATCCAGTGACCTTTTGTGCCTCAGTAGCTTTTCTGTCTTGTTTGGGGTGAACTCTATTAAGACAATGAATAAATAAAATGGAAAACGAAAAAGAACTGCCAATATCAATTGTAAGAAGACGGAATAAATGACTGTCGACAAAAAGAAGAAGCTAAAATGCGGATTATGAATTGGAAAGAAACAAAAGTACGAAAATCCAAACCTCTATTGCAATAGCGAAAGATGCCTTCCAAAAGTTAAGCAATGTATTAAGAAAAAGGAAAAAAAAATTGTTAGAAACAAAGAAAAGTGTACAGAACTGTTATGTAACATCGGTCTTCCCATATACAAGTGAATGCTGGACAGTCTCTTCTCAGATGAAGAGAGACTAGGGGTAATGGAAATGCGGTTCTACAGAAGGATGCTGAGAATTCAATGGACTGAACATGTGAGCAACGACGGAATTTTCGAGAAAAAATGGAAACAAAATCGACAATTATCTTCCTGATGTCATCAGTTCTCAAGAAGGCATCTACGCAGACGACACTGCCATTTACTGCTCTCTCAGTAGTAAATACGTCATTGTTGACAAAGTTTTCCTGGCTGTTGGTCTCGAAAATGACCTCCAATTTGTGGTTGTTCTGGGGCAAGAAATTGCTCATAAATTTTAATGCCTCCAAAACGAAACTGCTCTCATTTACCCACCATAGAGAAAAACCTCCCTGCCTGCTATTAGCAGGGCTGATGATCAACTCCACAAGAGCATCTCTGTGCGCCGTCTTGGTCTCACGTTTTCCACTGACCTGAGGTGGAATAACTATATTGAATCAATAGCTACATCTACCGCAAGGAAAGTTGGTTTTCTGTGTCGCGCCATTAAAAAAAATCTGAGCTGCCTTCAAAACGGTCGGGAAATGTAAAAACGACGCAATTGCTGCAATAAAAAAAGCAAATATAAAAGGCGTTGAGAATCTTATACTCACTAGACAGACTGAAAGAACCTGAAACAGCGATAAACAACTTATAACCTACTTATAAACAACTTATAACCTACTTATAAACAACTTATAACCTACTTATAAACAACTTATAACCCACTTACTGAGCTTAAGTAAATAGATGACCGATAAAGTTTTACGGAAGATAACAAAAAGACAAGAAAGAATAAAGACAAGAAATTGTGGAGAGCCATGATCACATACGTCCTGAAGGGACACGGTACATAGAAAAATGGATGGAATCAGCGAGATGCATTCAAATTATAATGCAAGGCCACTTCATCTTTCGCAAGTACAATTTTGCAATTCACAGTTCAGATATTAAAACGAAAATAGAAGCTGTGGCGAGTAATGATCGCATACTTCCTGGGAAGAAATGCATTTTAAAGATTAAAAACCCTTTAAATTACTATTCTTAATTTAGAGAATTTAACTCTTCAGAATTTCACTTATAATTAGACAAATCGTTTGAGCAAGTTTTCGTTGATATTCTTAAAACTCCAAAACGTAAGGAAGTAACATCTTTTTATCCAGACTCCATGTTTAAACCCACTGACAAACAGAACGAAAAATCGCTGACTGACATTAGAAACGGTTTGAAAGAATCTTCTCACGATTGCAAATTATTTTAGCAAGCATGTTTCCTAGATTTACTGTTCTAATGCACAAACCACGAACAGTAATGTGAATTTTAATTTGTTTTCCAAGGCACTTAAAGGGTTTTGCTGATCACACGAGAAAAAAATGACTATGTCTTACACACTAATTTCCTTTATCAAAACTAAACCAATCACAAAGTAACTAATGACATTACGCCGGGTCCTTAAAACGAAGCAAAACTCTTATATATTTGTATTTTTTTTTTAATTAAAAAAAAAAAAAGCCGTAGCAATTTATTTAAATTGTCTTTTATTGTTGTTACACTGCATAGACAGGTATGGCTTGACGGCGAAAATTAGTTAGTATCTTTCCCGACCGAAGCTACTAACATCCGCGAAATATGCTTTCTATAAACTTTTAAAGGCCCTGTTCCTTCGCAAAGAGGCGATCATGGCCCTCTACAACCTAATATCTATTTTAGATGTAAAACGTGTTTATTTCTTTACTATCTCTTCCAGTCAATGTCCTGCGATGCATAAGTAAATTAGTCGATGTTTTCTTTTGACCATCTTGCCTGTAAAGTGCCAGATTCTCCAAGAATGTTCTTATATGTCCTCGAAAGTTCAGCACTGTCATTCTGATTCTAAATAAAAGCATTATGTTATATTCAGCATATTTCTGTAGAACAGCATTTCTGTTGCCTTGTGTCTTTTAGTTATCTGTGAGAAAATTGTACAGTATTCACTGCTATATTAGGCGACTGATATTACAACGCAACGAAATTTCTAACGAAATTTTCTTGTCACTTATTACTTTATTTAACTTTTGAAAGGCATCTTTCACTATTTCAATCCATACTTCAGATATATTGGTAACATTTACTTTGGCCTGTTAAATCATTTCCCTCAGCATTAACACGTAAATTGATTTGTGTACCTCTTCCTTGACATTTCCAAAATACTTCTACTCCACTATATATATATATATATATATATATATATATATATATATATATATATATATATATATATTGGCCTGACGATTGCGTCTAGCACGAAAAACAACCTGTTGCCACTGAGTGTTGACTTCACTGTTCACTTTTATACTTATATTTACATACGCTCTATCTCTGATATTGAGCACTTTATCCCATAAATATAGCACACCTTAAAACTATGTTCTTTCATATATATATATATATATATATATATATATATAACATCATATATTATGAAATGGAGAAAGTCCAACAATTATTTGAATATATTTTATAGTTATACGTTATTCATATAGACGCAAATATTTAAGTAAATATTCTTTTTATAATAAACAGTATTAACAACATTTACCGGCCTGAATGTTCAAGATCTTTCATAGAAAATATGCTTCCGCAGAAAGGAATCGAACCTATACCCTACATGGAATTGTCATATAGCTTGACGTGCTATACCAGTTTAGCTACGAAGGAAACGTCTGGTTAGCAAGATCAAATTACTGCTTTTAAACTAAAAACCTCTCATGACGTTTCCTTCGTAGCTAAATGGTAGAGCAGGTCAGGCTATATGACTGTCCCGTGTAAGGTACAGGTTCGATTCTTGTCGGAGGACGCATATTTCCTATGAAATTTCTCGGATATTCAGGTCGGTAAGCAACGTCGAGCCTGGTCAGTACCTAGATTGGTTACCGTTTTGGCATACTAGGGACGGCAATCTCAGATATGTTGGTGGTGTAATGGTAACGTCTTGGATAGCCGTGTTCCAATTCCAGTCGGTGTCTACCATTCGACCCTGCATTGAATATTGCTGCTGCATCTGATCTGGTGCTTCTGATATATATTTAGAGAACCTTAATATAACCCAAAGAAGAATCTGCAATATCATTGGTCCTGACCTGGCATTTCGGTTTCAGTTCCTTTCCCACCGCCGTAACGTAGCTTCCCTGTGCTTTTTCTAAAAATACTTTCATGGTAATAGTCCCGATGATCTTTACTGTATGGTGCACAGACTTCATGAATTTAAGCGCAGTACTAGATTGGTGGCAAGGTCTCATCAATTTTGAGTTGAATTGGCTAGATGTAACCGTAAATTCTCTGCTAAAAGTTTCTTCTCTCGGAATTCTCGCTTATGGAAATTCCAGTCATTTTTGATCTTCAAAAATTTAAGTGCAATGTCAATAACTTTCTTCTGTCTTTTTGAAATTCTTTAATTGTTCTTGCTCCTTAATAATGTTTTTTTTTTATATTCTTTTACACGCAGTAACTCGCCTTGTGTCTTAGTGGCTTTCTTGCTATACTTGGGGTGACATGATTAAAAAGAACAATTCAAAAATGGCGAAGTAAAATCAAGACTTTGATTCGAACTGGGATGCTTAAAAAACAGCTGTGCTTTTGACAGCCAGGATTCTGCGAAAGGTTTTTTTATCGATGACAGTATCCACATAGTCATTTGTTATAACCATTCTTAGTTATTAAATTATGCCATAAGATCTGCTTGGGATAATAATAATAATAATAATAATAATAATAATAATAATAATAATAATAATAATAATTTGGCGTAATCTGAATGATCTAAAATTCGGAGATTTACGGACAACTTGATCCCATTCCATAAGCGATTCAATCCGTTTATTAAATACAGCTAAAATGTAGGTTTTTATCTTGTATGAATATCTACAAGGGATTTTTGAGGATGGTAAGGAAAAAATACTAGACGTCTCTGATAAATATACACCCACGCATTCAAATCTGTTTTCCCCAGAAAAAATTACACTATATCAGATTCTAATATACAAGTCAATATTTTGATAACGAAACTGCTATTAACCGTTCGATGTTGATAAGATTTGAAATCTCTATTTATATATAAAATATATCATCGTTATCATTATTATTATTTTAAAAATACAATGTCCCTTCAGGATGTAGGCGCTCTTGACTGTTCACGGATGCCTTTTCTTTTACTATTTGTGAGTTGCCATGATTTATTGAGAAAGATAGGAGAGTGGTTTCCTCTTGCATTCTCTACGTTTTTGATTTCGGAGTAGTTCTTTCTTTTAAACTGGTTATTATGGAGGAAAAACAAAGACAACATTTTCTTAAGGACAATTGTACAAAACAGAATGAAAAAAAAAATAGGCTGGAACTTCAAATAACCTCTTCAGTTCTAATTTCCGCTCCTATAAACTTAATGGTCCCGGTACAATCTCTAACTTATGATATCTTAACCAAATTAAAATATGGACAAAATCTTGTTTGACGATGTAACATTTTATTAAATAAATAGGAACGAGTAATGTATAGTGGCTCGGATTGAGGAATCGGAGAGTCCAGTTCGAATTCCAGTTGGATCCATTACATTCACTTACCTGCTAATACCCTTTGGAAATGTATGAATCCTCTTCTTCTCCCCACAGGACAGACCGGGTTCTATAACAGTGGGTGGCAACCGGTCTAGGAGAAGGAAAAACTCTGAATTCAAAACCGGGTTCGGAGAGGGTTGGTCTCCGTCAGACTATCTACTTCTACTGTGGCTGGAACACACAAGGTGCTCATATGACCCTACGTCATGGGATAAAAAGTAAATAAATAAGCCAAAAACACTGGGTAAGCAACGTTTCCTCTTTGGTACTTCAACTTTAAGGATTCATGCGCAGTAAGATCTCTCATCTTTTACAGTCGAAATGACTCCTAGGCAGAGTATCAAAGAAATGCAAGGAGAAAGGACTAACCAGCGATAGTAAGATCACATAATGTATGATTAGCAGTGAGAGTAAAATGCCAATTCAAGATACCAAAATCCAGAAAGTATGCAGATTTAAGTGTCTGGAAAGTGTTTTAAAAAAAGTCGGAGAATGTGACATCGAAACCAAAAGATGCTTTGCAAAAGCTAAGCTATATATTAAGAGAGGAAAATTTTGTTAGTCACAAAGAAAAGCGTGCTGAACAATTAAACAATATTGGAGTTCCGATATAGCTGTGAATAGTAGAGAATCTCTTCATAAGTTAAAAGTGAATATAGAAATACAAAAAAAAAAAAGACCAAAAAAACAAAATGAACAAAAAAAAAACAAAACAAACCAAAACAAAAACAAAACATATACACACTTCTGTAAAGGAAAAACTTGTATAGATATTTTAATATTAAATTTATTCCGACATAACGAGGTTGATACAAATTAACTTTGGATACTGCAATCACACGTGATGCTTAAAATGGTGACCTTTAGGTTCCAGACTTTTATTAGTACAGTGAACTACTGCTTGAACAATATAGTCTAGTGGGATTGCTGCATATGCATTTTCAATTTATTGTCTAAGGGACGGTAATGGAGTCGGTTTTCTGTGATACACAACATCCTGCCAAAAATTGTTATCTCAATTTTTCTCATTGGAGACGGATTCCATTCTTTAGTGTCACCAGTCCAGGCACTTCCAGCCAAGACCCACCTTGCTACATCCACGGGGTTGATTTCCCCTTATTTCCTACATGTTCCATTCGTAAGAAGGATATTTCACTCAGCTGCTTTGTGGAAAACACTCCCTCGTGGATTCTATCTTGTACACTACAATCATAAACACCATAAGTCTAGGGTCAATCGTTCTAGCCCTCTACATCAGCGGTGTGCCTTGGGATGCGATAAGGGCTAGAGCTAGGATAGGATTATTAAATTGAACAAAAATGTAAAACCCAACCTAGCAAAAATAAAAGTAGACCCCACATTCACCAACATCTCCACCAACGTGTGCGGTCTACCTTCCAAATTTCCAGAAATGAAATTCCGTCTTCTCGATGCCACTTCCCGATTTCTCCCATTTAACTAAGCACAATATTTTTATTAATGCCCGGGAAGTCTCAAGCCTTATCAAAAGTCTTGACCTTAAAAAGGCTACTAGTCAAATAAAATTTCAGTGGTTCTCCTTAAGAATACTAGTCCTGAGTCAAGCCTGATCTTAAAGATTATTTTTAAGCGACGCTTAAAGGAGAAATCTTTCCCAATTGTGTAGAAGGTGTCAAGATTATACCACGTTTTGAAGTATGCGGGTGAGCGCTCATTCCTGCTACAATATAGACCCATCAGCCTCCTCAGTATCTTTAAAAAGGTTTTTGAAGCTATAATCAAAAGAAGGTTGTTGATCACCACAATACGGACAACCACTTGAGCAAAAACAGTACTGATTTCGATCGACTAGGTTAATTGCTGATATCTTGACATTAGTCAGACCCAGTGAGATACTAGACAAGAAGATTCATTTCAATTATACAGTCATTTCTAACAGATGAATCCCTGAAGGTATTTGTTAGCGGCCCGTCCTTCGAGACCCAAACGCTCTCTAAGGATCCTACACTAAATCTAAGTTACATAAATGATCTGCCTATTGCTGATATATTGGCATTACTCATAGAACCAGTGAGATACTAAACAAAAAGATTATTTTCAATTATAAAGTCATTTCTACTAGGTAGATTCCTGAAGGTATTTTTTAACGGCCAGTCCTCCTAGACACAAGCGATGTCTAAGGATCCTAACCCCATGCAACTTTACATAAATGATCTGCCTATTCCTGACATCTTGGCATTACACATAGAACCGGTGAGATACTCGACTAAAAGATTCTTTTTCAATTATAATGTCATTACTAACAGGTAGATTCCTGGAGGTATTTGTTAACGGCCAGTAATCCGAGACAAAAGCGATCTCTAAAGAACCTATACTAATTCTAATTTACATAAATGATCTGCTTTTTGCTGATATATTGGCATTATTCATAGAACCAGTGAGATACTAGACAAAAAGAATCTTTTCAATTATAAAGTCATTTCTAACAGGTAGATTCCTGAAAGGAATTTGTTAACGGCCAGCAATCCGAGACCCAACCGTTTTCTAAGGATCCTACTCCGATTCTACTTTACATAAATGACCTGCTTATGAGTATACGCTGATCATTATTTGAATGTCTATGTTGATAATACAACTGTATATGGGTGAAGCTTGAAAACTCTAGATGACAAGAATTTGGTAGCTGATCTCTGATTAAACCTAATTTAACAGTTCAGTAGGGGAAAACTGGCTGGTTGCATTCAATGCATCGAAAGCTAAACTAATAGCGTTTCATCATCACCAAACTGACCCTGAATCGCCACCGACCGTGATGAACGGGAGTGTCCTTAGGGAGACCCAGTCTTTAAGCTCCGAACGGGGTCTAAGTACAATCCAGATCTCAAGTTGAACTCGTACATACGATCCATTGCTAAAGATCCTGGAAAAATTGTCTGTACCTTGTACTGCTCCAGAAAGTACTTGACTCTTCTCTCTGTCTTTTACCTTTACAAGATCAGATCGTAAATGCATCTGGAACTGTCCAGTCTCCGCATCTGCTTAGGACAATTCCTTACTCACAGACGAAACGTCGTAAGCCTCTCGCTCCTCTATCGCTATGTCCATGGAAAGTGTTCAGACGGACTACATTCTTTAGTTCCACCAGTTCTCAATATCATGGCTAAGACCCGCAACGGAGCCTAAGCGCAATCCAGATCTCAAGTTGAACTCGTACATACGATCCATTGCTAGCGGACCACCTCTATTCCATTTGTGAAATATAAGTTCTACTCGAGCAGTTTCTTCCCCCGAACCGCAGCTTTCTGAAACCAACTCCCAAGATAATGCTTTCCTGATGACTAAAATCTTAACCTGTTTAAGTCTAGGACCAATCGTTATCTTCACCACATATCCCCATAAACAGTACCGCTTATTCTGTAACCCATTATCTCGAGTGGCTCTTGAGCCTTGTACAGGGTGAATATCATTCTAAAAAAAGTATTCGTGTGCTTCACTGTGGAGCAATATGCTGTATTAAGCTGAACCTCTTATAGAGCTTTGAATGTGGAGTTACTCTCCTTTATCTCTGATGAAGTGATTTCGATCTTCTCTGGTTGCTATGAATTGACACAAATGTAACGTTTTGTAAGAAAGTTAGTAAATAAACTCACTTCGCCCTGGAACAGTTGTTAGGAAGACCATCCCAATGGTCATTCACTACCGTGTCCAGCTTTATCCTCACTAAGTGACTTATATTTTTCTTTTAGCTTAGTTGCGCATATCAATCTGGAATAATGTTGTTTGACATGAAAGTGCATACAAAACAGACGAGTATCATTAAATCCAGCCATATTGGAAAAATCTCACACGCTAACATTCATAAATTCTTGCTGAATGTTTACGGAGACCATTCAGTGGATGTGAGCACAGTTTAGCGATGGGTAAAGCGTACTCAATATATAAAATACACAGTTTCTCTTATTATTGCTTGCTGATATTCAATCTATTCCTACAGTAAAGCATTTACATTTCCATCTTATACATATATATATATATATATATATATATATATATATATATATATATATATATATATATATATATATATCCCAAAGAAAATATGATATTTAAACAGGTATGTAAACCTAAAATGTATGCCCGCTACGTAGATGATACTTTTATTTTAGCAAATAACACTAAAGAAATAGATCCACTTAAGACCACTTTTGTAGCTAGTTCAAGCCAAATAGATGCGCCCCAAATTGTGCCTATGTGTCATGGTAAGATAAGCAGAATGTCTTTTCGCTGTACTTTTTTTGCAATATAAACATCGGTTATTCCTAAAATACTGTCAAGACACGGTTCTTTTGTGCTATCCAAGATATTAAAGACATGCTTGTCAATGCTTGGCATCTTATGAACGGTTTATATCAAACGTGAACTTTTTTGCAGCCTGATTCATATTGAAAAATAGTTCAGCGATTTATCACCATATCTTTTATGCTCTCTTTTTCTCTCTTATCGGAAGATATTTTTTTTTTTATTTAAAATCCTAAACGAAACCGTCAAACAAACAAAGCTTTTCTGTCTATATATTAAACCAGGCTTCAAGCAGTAGATTGATTACATTCATATAAGGTATTCTGTCAGCAAAGATCAAAATTCAAAAATAGACATTCTGTCAGCAAAGCGTGCATTAATTCCTAAACACGGACCATCATCGTTAGCTTACTGCACAACCCCCAAAATCAGGTTTTGAATTCAGAGTTGCCCTTCTCCTAGACCAGTTTTCCACCTTTGGAACTCAAAGTTGTCTTTCTCTTAGACTAGTTGCTACCCGAGGCTATGGAACCTGTTTTGTCCATAGATGAGGGGGGGGAGAAGAGGATTCATAACTTTCCCAAGGTACGTAAGTGAATGGGTTCAACTGGAATTCGAACTCGGCTCTCCGATTCCTCAATCCGAGCCGCTTTCTATTACTTCACAGTTTGAATACACGATGTTAAAAAAAAGGCTGTATTTTTATTTATTTATTTATTTATCTTTTGTACGTAATCAGTACATAAAATACACAATTTCTCTTACTACTGCTTGGATCATTTCCTGCCCACGGACAATCCCTTCTGCGTTAAAAATGATCATAAAACTCGTACAATAGTTAACTATATACGGTAGTCAAACGATTTGGGCTTTTTAAATGACACAGTATTGATAGCAGATACGGAAAAGAAATTACAAAACCTTCTACAGAAGGTAGGGAAGGAGAGCGAGAAGAAGGGACTAACCGCAAAAATACAAGAAGACAGAATGCATGGTCATCAGTAAAAGGATGAGCTTGAAATGCGATTTGAAGGTCGGTTTCACTAAAATCAAGCATTGAGGAAATCTAAATATCTGGGAAGTGTTTTGACAGAGGACGGTAAGTGCGACACTGAGATCCGTAGAGGTATTGGGATGGCCAGGGACACATTCCTGGGCAGAGTATTGCGAGTCAGGAGGATCTCTTTCGTGACAAAGAAAAGAGTACTTAGCTGTTACGTGACATCTGTCCTTCTTTATGGCAGGGAATGTTGGACGGTCTCCTCAAAGATGAAGAAGAGATTCGAGGCAGCGGAAATGTGGTTCTACAGAAGGTTGCTTAGGATGTCATGAACCGAGCGTGTGATACAAACGTGGGGGCTTCTACTTAACATCAGGAAGAGGCAGCTGAAGTTTCTGAGACACGTAATGAGAAAGAAGGACTTGGAGAATCTGATACTCACAAGTCGAATAGAGGGAAAGAGAGACAAGGGAAAGCAACGCATGACATAGCTGGCAGGATTAAGCAAGTGGATGACAGAACGTGATCTGAGGGAGGTGGCAGAGGGACGAAACTTATTAAAGATGGAGAGAAGTGGAGAGCCATAATCGCCTACGTCCTACGAAAGGACACGGCACATAGAAAGAAAGAAAAGAAAATATGCAGAAATATTTCAAAGTATATTCGACATAAATTCTCTGGATTGTAAATAAAACTCTTTCATTGAATCATTTGGATGAAGATTAAACAGTAAAATGAAAATTTCAAATAAAAGATGAACGGTTAAGCTCCAGTCATTTTAGATTTTGGCGGGCAAAAAGTCCCTCACTTCTACCTGCCTTTAAGAACTTTAAAATAATTCACTGTTGCCAATGATGAGTTTTCACCACCTCCCCTGCTAAAATATGCGAGGGGGTGCAATAGATAGCGACTCGAAATGAGAAATCGAGGAGAGGCGTGGTCGAATTCTAGTCGGGTTCGTTACATTCATTGATGCTCAAATTCACGTGGGAAACGAATGAATCCATTTCCGCTATGGGTTGAATAGTAGGTTTTGTATCTGGAAAAATCATTGTTATTCTCAAAAGCTGTTAATATTCACCCACAAAAAAAATGATATTCTTACAGTCTCAAGTATATTCCGGTTTTAAATAACTCACAAACGGTTGACAAGACGTAAAAAACAACTCAATCATTCATAACCTGGTAAAAGGCCTAAACATTGAGTTCTGATTCCTAAAGCAAGCTGGCCTGAGAAGCCTGGCGCAGAACAATCTTTCTATCCATACTTTTCAAAAGGTTGATTGCCTTACCGTAAATTATTATTATTATTATTAGTAGTAGTAGTAGTAGTAGTAATCAGAACTTCCCAAATGAATATGTGCATCAGTGAATGTAACGAACCCGACTGGAATTCGACGAGGGCTCTCTCCTATTTCTCATTCCGAGTCGCTATCCAATAATAATAATAATAATAAGAAGAAGAAGAAAGAAGAAGAAGAAGAAGAAGAAGAAGAAGAAGAAGGAGGAGGAGGAGGAGGAGGAGAAGAAGAAGAAGAAGAAGGAGGAGGAGGAGGAAGAGAAGAAGAAGAAGAAGAAGAAGAAGAAGAAGAAGAAGAAGATGTGCTAAAGCATAAAAGGTTCTGTTGACAAAATTCTAAATTCTAATAAAACAAACAAAAAAAAAACAGGAAACAAAGAGGAAGAAGAAGAAAAAGAAGAGGGGGGAAGGAAGAAGAAGAAGAAGAAAATGAAGGAAAAGACTGTTGCGAAGATGTACATAAATAAAAAATACGAAAAAGAAGGAGTAGATATAAAAGAGGGAAAAAAAGAAAAAGTAAAGAATAAAAATAAGAAAAGACAAATGGAAATGATGAAGAAGCAGAAGAAAAAGGCGGAGAGCATGGAAAGAAGAGAAAGAAAAGAAACAGCTTTTTTTTTTCTGAAGAAGAGATCCATATCTGGTTGAAGCATAATGTGATGGCTAGGAAGAATAAAAGAAAAGAAGAAAGAAGAAATAAAGATAGACAAAGTGAGAAAGAGGAAGCTTGCGTGAAAGAAAAAGAAAAGAAAGCATCATTTTATTTTATAGTAAATTCTGATTTTCCCAATATTTTCTGACACAAGGCACACTCACAGAGGATTACGCCCACTACTGTAATAATTATAGTTAGATTGACAGAGACGTTTATTTAATTTCATCTTCGGTTCGTCTGACAAAAGGACAGAATTTTGAAATGTCCAGTTATGAAAGAAATCGCTACATGATCGGCATTTCTATATAGCGACCATTGGTCAACACATTCTTTTAAGCTAAGAGGAATAATAAAAACAAGTAGAAGATCCCTGAATTCTTCGCTTCCTAGACACACACAGTTGCTCACAAGTAGCGATAGAAAAGATCAACACAACTTTCTCCATGCACAACCGGTCATCCCCAAAGATTGCTATCTCGTCCAAGAGTTATTTTTTGGGCGAGTCCATTCCATCGGTAAGTAGACAAGCAGACATAAAAAAAAAAAAAATATGCTGGTTCGAGAAGGAAATCCGACCCGAAAAATATCTTGATTTCATTTTAAGCATCAGTGATTGTCGCACAAGACTCTAGTTTTCTGCACTTGTTCGTGGTCAGTGACCGGAAAGACATTTTATGTTTTCCGAGGAGAAGAGTGATGATTTGCTGACGTTAAGACGCACTTCTCTACACCGCGTTAGATTCATTAGAATCTTTAGTTAAAAACGAAGATCTTATCATTTTTTTATGACCCTCCAAAAGAAACAATTATGTTATACACGACGTGCTTATCTCGTGCGAAGATAAACTCATGTTTTGCCTTGGGCTTTTTTGCATTTCCACACACACACACACACACACACACATATATATATATATTGTATATATTTTGGCAGGATATTTTCATTCTAACAGGTTTGGTAAAATAATTTAGACGTATCATGTCGATTAGTTTTCGTTGTGATCCTTTCAAGCAGATTAATTCTTTGGTAAACTTAGAAAATCGACTAAGAAAAATACCAACATTTTCTTTCGAATAGTTTTTATTTTCCCAACTACTAACAATCTCATCTGAGACCATATTTATGGGTTTAAGTTGTCTGTCAGTATGTATATGTGTTTCTGTGAATTTAAAACATTTCAACTGTTCGTTTTTTTTTACTATTTCTGCAGAGATCTAGATTTCACTGTCCAAAGTGTTCGTTTGCCGTTTTTCCAGCACAAGAAAAGTAACATTACTTTTTTGCTCATATATATATATATATATATATATATATATATATATTCATAACTATTTAAGGACTTTGTTGCTATAGCTGACTTAATTTATTTGGGATTTTAAATCTGTTATATAAGGGTTTCACGAATTTTTAGTTTTTGCTTGTTATTATTTTTATGTAATATAGATGTATTTTCAACTAATATCCATCTAATCTGTGAGTGTGTGCATAAGTGTTCCTTTAAGTGTTGATATATTGAGAGATGTTCAGCTAAATAAAAACGATTCGAAAGAAAATTTTGGTATTTTTCTTACTCAATTTTCTAACATTACCAAAAAATGAATTCGCGAACCTCAAAGGATCTCAACTAAAACTAATCGACATGATATGTCTAAATTATTTAACCTCACTTGCTTCAATGACAAACAATATGGTTTCCGCTACGCCTGTGGAACACACTTCCCTATTACTGTTTCCCTGAGAGCTGTAATCTCCAACTATTCAAATGTAATGTCAATCGACATCTCCAGTTACCTTGATCTACCCACTATCCTTCTCCTCATCCTTTCTTCTATCACTCTTATCTGCTCTCGCTCCAAATCTTCTGCAACCCCCTGCATCCTAGTGGCTTCCCGCCTTGCTCGGGGCGTAATGCTTAAAAATATATATATATATATATATATATACACACACACATTATTTTTATTATAATTTGTTATTATTTCCAAATGTTTTTTCCAAATCTCTTATAATAAAAATAATAATAATATTTTGCTCTACTTTGTATTGAGCACTTTTTAAAAGTAAATGCTATGAACAGTGAAAAAATTTACTTCATCTGTTCTTCCTCATATATATATATATATATATATATATATATATATATATATATATATATATATATATATATATGTGTGTGTGTGTGTGTACTCAGAAAACCACACACACACACACATATATATTATATTATTTTAATACCTATGCACGGGTGATGTGAAAAACAAAAACAGATAGTACAATTTGTAAATAAATAAAAAATATTAAACAAACCGATATCAGGTAAAAAATTCAGTAAAAAAAACAAAAACAGTAAAAACATCCGTGCTGGTTGAAAATAATCAGCATCGCAATGTCTAGTCAGAAGGAAAAAAAAAAACACCGACAGAGTAACTTAATTTAAAACGTAAAATTGCTTAATATTTAATATACTGAGTAGAGCAAAAACTAAAAAAAAAAAAAAAACCTAGTGAGCCAGAACCTAAAAAAGGATAGTTGGTTTTTTTTTTTTTTTTTTTTTATTTCTTTTTTGGGTGGGGGTGTCGGCCGTTTTTCCAATAAAATATCTTTTTGACTTGCCTTCTTTGTTTTCTTTGTCTTGTTTATATTTTTATGCTAATTTTTTTTTGTTTTATCATTCTTGGCGGCCATTTTTCCCCCAATAAAATGTCGTTTGGACCAATCCTCTTTAGCTAGTATTACCCTAATGATCTGTTAGATAGGTAAGCTCACTAGGTTTTTTATCTCTCTCTCTCTCTCTCTCTCTCTCTCTATATATATATATATATATATATATATATATATATATATATATATATGTGTGTGTGTGTGTATTGAAATTAATTTAAAATTATTTACTTTTTTTTATGTTAGTTACAAACCCCCAAAAAACAATGAAATTTAAATTTTAAATATTGAATAAAAAAAATATTTTCCATAAAGTAGCAAAAAAATATTAATAAGTCAAACACTGACACACATATACAGACATTTGCCATTTATATATGTATAGATAGATAATAATACCCCTACAGCATAAACATAAAACCAAAATGCGTGTATTTAAAGTATTGTGTATGGAATCAAATTTTTAATAAGAATAATTATAATATATATATATATATATATATATATATATATATATATATATATATATATATATCTCTCTCTCTCTCTCTCTCTCTCTCTCTCACACACACACACACACACACACACACACACACACACATATATATATATATATATATATATATATATATATATATATATATATATATATATAGTTAGTTCCTGATATTATATTAAACTTAAGTTTTTGTGGATGCATTTTGGCTTATGGATTAAATCGTTGTGCAGTTATAAGAGCCAGTGGTTGTTTTTAGAGCACAGTAAAAATATTCGGTCACTTCGGGACATGGCTCTCCACAGCATTGTAATTCGTTTAGCTCTGAGCGGCTTGTTTCCATTTGTTAAGGCGACCGCCTTCCATATATTTATTTTAAGCAACAGCAAAAAAAAAAGAAAAAAAAAAAGAAACATCCTTGATAGATCAGCCTCAAGCGTTCGGATTCACAAATAATTTAAACAGTTTTTACACAATCTATGCCCAGAAAAGAAATCCCTTGTACTAGTGCATGCAAAATGTAATAAAAAAGCTTAATCGCGGTGTTTTGTCAGTGGGCTTCAAGTAAACCTGTATAAAGAATATAAGGTTTTCTCCGATCTTTGATAAAATATTTTACATTTGTCTTATCATCATTTTCCTTTCGGTTATTATACATCCTACAAACATACACTCACAAATCGTATAGAATAAAAACGTTAAAATTGCCTTCTTATCTACCGTGCGACGATAGCCTAGGGGTAAGGTATCTGTCGAATCAGTCGGCTTTCGATCCCGGTTAGAAACAATTGAATGTTTAGCCTCAGTGAGGAGCTGTGATACAGCGAAACAGTCTGTCTGTGGATGACTATATATATATATATATATATATATATATATATATATATATATATATATATATAGTTGTATATTTAGGCTGCAACCCTTCGTTTATGCATGTTTCATTAAAAACGACAGACATGTGCTAACCGTATTCGGAAATTAAAAACATCCCTACCCCACACTAAGACATACAAATAACGCACACACTCAATTAAACTGAAAAATCGAATCAGCCTTGATAATGGCTAAAGGTATAGCCGAAAGCGCTCGGAAATATAAAACATTTGGACAGTTCTTACACACCCTTTGTCCAGAAAAGAAAGCTCTTGTTCGAACACAAGAAAAATTAAATAAAAGCTTAACTGTAGTACCTTGTCTGTCGTTTTTAACACACAACACACACACACACACACACACACACACACACACACACACACATATATATATATATATATATATATATATATATATATATATATATACACACTTGCGGAATATATATATGTATATGTATATATATTCCAAGTGTGTGTGTGTGTATATATATATATATATATATATATATATATATATATATATATATATATATATATATATATATATGTACGCATACACTAGTTTATTGATATTTTTCAAGCACCTTATGGAGAATATTTTTTTTAATTTAATCTTTTAAAAAGTAAACTTCATTGTTTGTTGTAAAATAACTAAATTTAGGAAAATACCACATTACCCAGGCTCGGTGCGGGTGTTTAGGGGTCTGAGCTTCCCTATATTTTTATTCAAATGACACTTTATTTCTCAAATTGGATACTATGTTAATGTTGTTTTCAAATAAATCAAATCGATTTATTTAAGTTACTTAACCGTTTTTTTTTTCAAATTAGGATTAATATTAAAATAAATAAACTTAAATTAAGATATATTTAAACATATTTAATCTAATCATTTTTTTTCAAACAAAAACTAAAGAGAGCCTTACTTCTTCGAGATTTTTTTAACTAAATTTAAACATTTGGGATTATTTTATTTTTAGGGAAAGTAAAAGAAGCAAACATTTCCCCGTAAATGAATTTAATTACGAATTATTTTGGAAAATAGTAGAAAATACTTTAATAATTCAGTTTTGAAAATCGATTATGTTTAAATTTCAAGTTATATTTGTATTTGAAAAGAAAAGAAAAACTTTAGTTAAATAAAAATTAAGAGAGACAGACATGAGTTACAGTTAACATTAGTCGTGTTGAATATTTTTTTACGAATTTAACTAGATTTTATTTAAATTAATTTTCGGAAAAATAAGGCTTGCTATAATTGTTGCTTTAATAAAAATTAATTTAAAATTATTTACTTTTTATGTTAGTTACAAACCAAAAAATTATTAATAAGCCAATAATACACACACTCAGACACATATACAAACAACTGCCATTTATGTATGTATAGCTAGATAATAATATCCCTACAACATAAACATAAAACCAGAATGCGTGTATTTAAAGTATTATGTATCAAATTAGTATCGGTATTATAAATATGATTTTAATATTTCCCACTGTGCAAGCCCCACCCAGAATATATTATCAGCGTATTGTAAAAATAAAACTAGATGCAAACTGCAAACATAATGAATAAAATATTTACTTACCAACCCTCCAACCTAAAGATAAAAACCAAATGTGTCTATTTAAATTAAACCTGTTATTATAAATAGGTAATTAAAAATTTCCCAATTAAAAATAGCGAAAATGATGACTTGTATATTCGTGGAATATCTGATTGTATTAAACCTACTGAAAATTCCAACCCCAGAATATTTAAGGGGATTTATTCTGTTGTATTTTTACAATTTTTGTTTCGAATATTTGAATAAATAAATATTAAACTTTTTTTTTTCAAATAATTGTATTTAATATTCTTCGTCTTTTAAATTTACTTTGTTGTTTTAATATTCATTTTTTAAAAGTTACGCTTTTATTTACTATAGATATAGAAATAAATTCAAGAGAATAGAAATGTTTAAAATACATAGAGCGTTTCGAAATTATCGGCAGAATCAAAAAGTAAAAACGAACCGGAGTAATAATTATTCCTGTTCGGTTTTAATATTTTTATTCTGAGAATTTTGAATGCATTCTAATGCAGTTATTACGTAATTTTAATTTTAAAATATTTTCGTAATGACAAATCGTACGATGATAATATTTTGGCAGAAAGGTGGCTTGGGTGATAATGAGTCTGTATATATATTTATTTTGTTGAAATTATTGTAGTTTTATAGTTTTAGCCGGAAACACACACACACACACACACACACACACATAAACACACACACACACACACACACACACACACACACACACAGACACAAACACACACAACTGCTCTTTATATATGTATAATATATAATAAACATAAGCAGCCCTGAAAGAATTTGCTAAAGTTGCACACAGGGAAAAAAGAGTGCTTAATATAATATATATATATGTGGAAAAATATTTCTTCCACACATACACACACACATATATGTATATATATCTTCCACACCATGTTATGCATGAATGCATACTTGCATGAAAGATATATATATATATATATATATATATATATATATATATATATATATATATCCCAAACTGCATGAATTTAAACGTTCCACTATGTCGGCATCTCAGTCCTAATATATATATATATATATATATATATATTTGTCTGACGATCGCTAAAGCGTGAAACCCAGGGTCACAAACTCACATCTATCCAACCAAATATGTTAGCTCTATCTCTGATATTGAGCGCTTTCTAATAAGTACCGCGCATATAATATATAAATAATTATACATATATACATTTATTTATATTTATATACACTTTTCACATATATATATATATATATATATATATATATATATATATGATAACGATATATACAATTTTATATACCAAGAACAATTTTACGAGAAAGAAGTATGACAATGTAGAAAAAGAATTTACAGTCCTCAATACTTTCATGAAGAGGAGAAATACATCGAAAATACTTTCAAACACCTCCTGTACCCAACATATTTCATATTCAGTGCGTAACAAAAGGTCCATAAGATATTTCAAAATAAAAAGGCGGTTCTTTCTGACAAACCCAACGAATCAAAAAAATATATTGTTCTCCACATCGATTCTGTCGCAACTACAATTGCAAAGAATTTATCTAAACTCAGAGAGAAGCGTAGTTAAAACTGGAAAGAATTCTGTGACGTCATCTTTTTATCGGCTGGTACCCCATATGTATTGGCCGACGACCCCTAACTTTAACAAGAATTCCATTTCAAATTAACACAAAAGGAAACATGTAAATAAACACAATTTCATTAGTTTACCAAATGATGTTTATTAATTAACAGTCCCCTTTTTGAAATCGGCGCCTTGTCCTCATTTAATTCTCCACACCATGTTATGACTAAAATCTCCTTTCGAACAGTGGTATTTAATCTCTGGGTAATCCGTATTGTTCTATCCACGACCTATACACAACATGAAAAAGAAAACGTTTGTACTAAAGGTGTTAAAGAAATAAACAGATGGAACTTTAGAATTTATTGTTTCGTTCAGTTTACTGCTTAAAATAATATCCGGTCTGGCAGCTGATGCCGTTCGTTCATTATTTACGAAGACATGATTTCCAGGATTTTGGAGATAAAGTAGGTATGTAGCTAGCCATCTGGAGACGATGAACCAACAAAGGTAGGAAGTCTTGGAGATATTTACTGAATTTCTTTTTTTTTATGACTAAAAACAAAAACAAATGTCCTGTTTTCTTTTTTGTTTAAAGACCAGCTGAATTCTAAAACCATCTCAAAGATTATAAACCCAGAATGTGGAGATAATGTATGTTTTGATAAAAAAAAAGAAAAGAAATGTAGTTTTATTGGGATTTTAGATCGAAATAAACGTCTTCTTGCCGATTGACAATTGACGATACTTGTCTGTCTGAGATAAGACTACTTAAAGATCCGTCATTAAACCTTTTTTATGGTGTACTGATTGTTTAAAAGATAAGTCAATTGATGAAAGCGGTGATTATAAGGGCGTTAACTCTTCTTATTTAAGCCGAAACTAGAAGCTAGTCTGTGACCGAAGACAGATAAATTTCAATCACAAACCATCTAAACTTACGGCCGCCGAAGTTAAACAACGTCGAGTCTGTTGGCCCGTAGATGGGTGACCACCTGGTAATACCAGTTATAAGTTAGGATGTGCGGCTAGTGAAATGGCTCAAAATTGTTAATCAGAGAGATTGGTTCCAATTTCTGTTGGGTTCGATATATTCACTTATGGGAAATGTATGAATCCACTTCTTCTCCTCCAGCTAGGGGTTAAGTAGTAAAACTTTTATCAGTAACTCATTATTATCTCCAGAAAGTTTCTCACAATCTAAAAATATTTTCTGGCTTTAAATAACCTGCGAAGGGTTGATAAGCCATAGAAAACGAATAAAAAAAACACAAGCAAACCAAGCATTCTTTTGACTATTTTCATTATTAAATGATAATCAAAAGTAAATTAAATAGAAATAAAAATAAAAGAATAAAAACGAAAACAAAATTCAAAAATATAAAAACAAAAAATAATCAAAAAATGTTTAGGAATTGGTACCTTGATACATTTGAAAGATTGTTGATGGATACATTGTAATTTGATGCATTGATACAATTGTTACAGCTGATATGTTGATGCAGCTGATAATTTGTACATTGATATATTGATACAATTGATACAAATTATACATTGGTACACTGGTGGAATTGATAGAATTGATACAATTGATACATTGATACAAATGATACATTATAAATTGATATATTTGATACATTGATACAATTAATATATTATATATGGATATATTGATGCAATTGTTGCAGTTGATACATTGATACAATTTATACACTGTAAATTGATACAGTTTACACAATTGATACCTTGATACAATTGATACATTGTAAATTGATACATTTGAATCATTGATACAATTGATTCATTTTATATGGATACATTGACACAATTGATTCATTCTATATGGATACATTGATACAATTGATACATTGATACAAATGATACATTATAAATTGATATATTTGATACATTGATACAATTAATATATTATATATGGATATATTGATGCAATTGTTGCAGTTGATACATTGATACAATTTATACACTGTAAATTGATACAGTTTACACAATTGATACATTGATACAATTGATACAATGTAAATTGATACATTTGAAACATTGATACAATTGATTCATTTTATATGGATACATTGACACAATTGATTCATTCTATATGGATACATTGATACAATTGATACATCATACATTGGTACATTGATATAATTGATGCTTTAATAGAATTGTTACAGTTGATACACTGATACAACTTATACGTTGTACATTGATACAGTTGATACAATTGATATATTGATGCACTTGTCACATTGATACAATTCATACATGGGTACATCTTACATTTAAACATTAATACATTGGTACAATTGATACAAGTGATACATTGTTCATAGATGCATCTTATATTGATACATTAATACATAGGTACAATTGATACATTGATATATTGATACAACGATACATTCATACAAATTATATATTGATTCAATTGATACATTGATATAATTGTTGCACTTGATACATTGATGCAATTTATACATTGTACATCGATTCGGTTGATACAATTGATACATTGATACAACTGATACATTGTATATAGATACATTGATACAATTCAAACTTTGTATATTGATACATTGATACGATTGAAACATTGATACAATTGTTACAGTTGATACATTGATACGATTAATACATTGGTTCAATTGATACACTTAAAAAATTGATAGTCTGTAAATTGATACAATTGATAAATTGATACATTTTATATTGATATAGTTGTTACAATTGATACATTGATACAATTGTTACAATTGATACATTGATACATTTTATACATGGTACATTGATGCAGTTGATACAATTGATGCACTTGATATATTGATAAATTTCATATACTGAAAGGACGGATACATTGTAAATTGATACATTTTATAAATTGATACAATTGATACATTGTACATGGATACATTGTATATTAATACTTTAATAAATTTGTACAATTGATACATTGATACATTATAAATTGATATATTGATACAATTATACATTGATACATTGATTCAATTGATACATAGTCTATGGATACATTGATACAATTTATACATTGATGCAATTGATCCACTGATATAATTGTTTTAGTTGATAAATTGATACATTGTACATCGATACAGTTGATACAATTGATCCCTGATACAACTGATACAATGTATATGGATACATTGATACAATTGATACATTGTACATTGATGAAATTGATACAGTGATACAATTTTTACAGTTGATACATTGATATATTGATACAATTTATATATTGTACATTGATACTGTTGATACAATTGGTACATTGTTACAATTGATACATTGTAAATTGATACAACTGATACATTGATACAATTGATACATTTCACATGGATACATTGCACATTGATACTGTAATACATTGGTACAATTGATACATTGTACATAGATATATTGATACAATTTATACATTGATACAACTGATACATTGATTCAATTGATACAGTTGATAAAATTGATAAAGTTTATATAACTGATACACTGATACAATAGATACATTGAAACACTGAGATTTTGGGGGATATTTATTTAACTTAGCACTGCACATGATCACAAATAAAGAGCTGATAACTGTATATGAAGATCTTGGTTACCATTCCGTCTTAGTAAAGTTATTCAGCATTTGCTACTTGGTAAGGATCATTATTAAAGTCTAACGTTCTTGCGTTTACATGGTGCGACATTCGAATCTTTTTAAGATGCCTTTGCGAAAAATTGTTTTTTTTTAAAATTATTTTGTATTCAGTATTAATAATTGAAGATGAAAAATAATATATTCAAGCTTTAATTAATACGTTAATTTTAAAAACTTAACTCTATCATTAATTATACAGTAATCCTCTCCTTATCTTCGGGTTGGGTGTACATTCCCCAACTCACAGCAAATGCTTGAAACTTGATTGGACCAATACCTAACACTACTTACATTATTAGGGCTATTATCCTCATCTTTGTCGCCATATTTATTACAACGTTTCGGCCGTTGTACGCTCCGGCCTTCTTCAGGTGGTTTGAATGTCGAACTGAACCCTTTATTTCGCTCACTGGGGTAGACTGTTCTAGTTCCACGTACAATGTTTAATGGATGTCAATCAGTTATCTCCTGTTAATTCCCTTCTCCAAGTTCACCTTAACCGGGTATTGAACTCACACTCTTTGGGTCCTGTCACTGGATCTAACTAACGCCTTCATCCACTGTGCCATGTCTCCGAATATAGACAGATACCAATAAGTTTTGTTTCTTCTACATACATATTAATATTTTAATATATAAATTAGGCACAAAATATTAACAATGTCTAATCTTACTTATTATAAAACGCAGATTGTGTGTGTCTGTGTGTGTGTGTCTGTACGTTTATATATTGGATCGGATTTCCTACATTTTTCAACCGATTTCAACAAAACTTCACAGCACTACATAAAATTACCTTGCGGTGGTTCTGACAGTGCCAAAAATTGAAAAAACACAATTGTTTTTGCATGAAATCAATTTGAAAAAACGATAAAACACGATTCTGTCACCAGAATGAAAGGGGGACAACTCATATCAAGTTATACTTATAAAACCCAGGTTGTTTGTTTGTGTGTGTGTGTGTGTGTGTGTGTGTGTGTGCGTGTGTGTGTGTGTGTGTGTGTGTGTGTTCGTTTATATATGGGATCGGATTTCCTACATTTTTTCAACCAATTTCAACAAAACTTCACTTTTTTTTGGCAGGTAGGGTTTCTTATTGTCTTGCACAATTTTTTCTTTATTTTTACATTCATAATGCTTTAAAAATTCCATTTACAAGACAATTGTTTATAATAAAATTCTATTCAATCGATAGACTCATAACGACTGAAAACAATGTTTTTGTTTGAGTTTGGGTTTGACCAATTTGTAAAAAAAAAAACAAAACAAAAACAAAAAAACTAATTAAGACGTGTGTCCTTCAACCTTAAACAATAATCTTTGTCAATTTTATTTTTCAGTCTTTATGATGGTCGATACTTGATCTATCTCTTACTGTTACATCCCCGGGCAACGCCGGGCTCTACTGCTAGTAATAAATAAAATACTATATTTTATTTATTCTGTAAGAGAAGTTAGGTAAAGAATAGAACATTCATTCTTACCGTAGATCTTAGCAATATTAGAATACCGTTTGTTTTCTTAGTTAAGACTACAGCTTTCGTCTTTTCTCTTAAATGATACACTTTCGGGCTTCACTCTGACATATCTAAATTTATATAATCATCAATCTTGAATTTTGCGACCATTCTTAAATAAATCTGATAATCTTTTTATTTCTGGGTAGTGATCAGAGAAAACTGAAACAGTTGAAGGTGCACTGATTGACCACTCGTAGATATGGAAAAGACGACAGGGCAGTAAATGAAACCCTAAGAATAAAGATTTTAAATTTAAAATCTATACAGACTTCAAAGGAACTATAAACTCATAGATTCTTAACAAGTGGCAAGAGATACGGAACTATCCCCGAAACAACAAACTTTACGAAATTAAATCCATTCTAGGAGAAATGCCTCATAGTCGCAGACTTTCTCCGAAGGAAGAAGTCGTCTTTTCAAGAATCAGAATAGGAGTCATCTATGTCACTCAAGCATTTCTCCTGAAGACCCGTCTGAATGCACAGCACGTCAGGAGGTATATAACATAAAACATATTCTAACCGAGTGTAATGACGTTGCCCCTATATGCCAAAGATTTTGTTACATAAATAATCTAGAGGACTACTTCAAGGAGATACCAGCCTAGCCTGCTTGAAGGCGGTTGGTCCGTACCACAAATAACAGCACTAAATAACTCCGTTCTAGAAGGATAACGTAAGAGTGATGGAACCAACAATCGAAAAGATTGTTTGTAAACCATATATTTCAAAAAATATTTTCGGCATAAATAATTAACAGAATTGATATCCCGTTACAACAGAACGATCAATCAATCAATCATTATGAGTTTGTTCCTCACCGAATTCCGTATTGAATAATTTAATATACTATGGAACCTAGACTTTATGAATTTAAATGCAGTACTAGATTCTAACGAGAAAAATATTCTGGCACAAGACAGTGAACTAACTTTCCTTGCAGTAGATGTAGTAATTGATTTAATACAAGGTGATACTTATACCAGGCCTAGCATCTATGTCACTGGGGTCCACGACTTGGGGCGGACATTGGGAGACCTAAATTACTACTAAATATCAATAACTGAGAACATTTTTAAAAAGGAACTTATTAGTAATGGCGAGTAATTAGTTAATTGGCAACTATATATAATATTAGGAAACCTCTTACAATTATTTACTCATTTCCATAAATGCAAATGTATAAAGAAAGAACAAAAATACCATAAAATATCTTAATGCCCGCAAATCAATTTATTCTCCATAAATTAGACATTTTTAGATAATATTGCAAAAATAATGAATTAATCTGTTTATGCCAATCGATTACAGAAATTATAATTGCTTAATACAATCAGAAAGCAATTTCAGTATTTTACAAAATCTTGTATCAACAAAGTTTGAAAATACTTGACAGGAAATGTGAATTTCAGAGAAACAATAATTTTGATAATCTTTAAAAAAATCTATTTTAATTTTTACAATTTGTTTCACAGATGATGAAAATACTTATTTCGCTATGATCCAATAATAGATACTATCAGTATACACAGTTTTGAAAAGTAAAATCAATTTATATTAACAAGAACACAAAATTAATTAACAGGATAATTTGGGGAGTTAACGACTTAATATCCATAAAAAGGAGGGAAATTGAAAATAAAAAATTATCTGTTATCCCTGTGGTACCCAGTGGAATTTTTAGATTGCCACAATCTATTTCTTTCAAAAAAGTTCATATTCTTGGAATTAAAAACTAATATTAAATATTTACTCTTCTGTGGGACAATCTTGTAGCATAGATTACTATATAAAAAATACATTTTAATACCTTTAGGGATCTTAGTTTCAAGAATTGGTAAGTTATCAGATATTTGGCATACCATTTCATCCGGCAAATGTTCACATTTTGAGCAATTATGGCCTGGATCAAAGTTGTATTCTTTGACAACAACATTTAATTCCAGAAGTATTTTAGTTTTTTCAATGTAAAATTTGTCAATAACATTTTCAACCTATTAAATATGCATCTCCAGAAGTTTGTCTTAATTTTCCAAATTCATTTTCTAAATAGACTGTCGTAAATTCATCAATTATGACAAAATTAAACGCACTTCTTAGCAAATATCTATAAGCATCAATTAAGCCATTGAATTATGTTCAATGGTTAAATTAGTATCTCTTAATGATTTCATTCTTTTTTTCTTGATTTCCTTCCATTCTTTTGATTTTTCCAAAATTAGAAAGAAATAACAGATGTTCATCATCTAAATTTGATATCCCTATTTTTCAGTGGATCATCACCATATATTTCTTTAATTTTCCTAACTTTTAAAAGTTTTACAATGAAATTATCTGTTTCTGTAACATAATGAGGGTGTCTTAATTGCAGCTACAGTTTGATCATAAAAAAAAAAAATTTAAAAATGGAAAACATTTTGTCGCTGAACAGGTTTTGGGTAAACTGCTACATCAGTTAGTTTCAGAAGCTTACCAAAACTTTTCATAATCAAAAAGACCTTTTACAATTTCCTATTTTGTTGACATTTTTTGCCTTCAGAATAATAAAAAAAAATAATTTAGAAGTAAGTTCAGCAATCCAATTATTCCAAATATTTTTAAAAAGAAGAACATAATCAAGGCAATATTTAGTTATCAATTTTTTGGAAAAAACATATGGATAGGTCCTGTTATTATTACATAAAATTGCTGTTATTTGACTGATTCCATTAACAATATATCAGTTATTTTCATATAAAAAACGTTGCCTGTCATTTGGCAACTCGGAGCATTTGGAGTAAAATTTTTGGTCCACTATTTAAAAATTTTTACCATGATGTCTAATACTGTTTTTGCTAAAATTTTCAGTCAAAGCAAATAAGTTTCCACTATGATATTCTAGAGCAACCTTGGCATAAAAATTCTTCAACAAAAAATACATTTTTTTCTGATTTTCAGACTAAAATATCACCAAGAATATTAAAGTCATTTAATTTTGAAACTTTTGAGGTCAAGTCTGGTAATGCTATCACACTGGGTAAATTAAAATTATTCTGAATTCTGTTATGTTATTATTGACAGAAATGTAACAATATTCACATGCCTTGATAAGAATATGAGAATCATCATATTATGTCCCAATACTTTGTGGTGACATATCGCTAATATGCTTTTTTAAAATACTTTTTTTATTATCAATCTTTAAGTTACTATATTAACGAATTGCTTCAGTGGTGAAACATTGATATTCGATGTTTTGAATGAGAAAAAATTGTTGTATATATACCAGCATGGTAACATTCGAGTTTCAAGATTTCCAAAATTTTAATTAAAAACGTTGGAATACTTCCAGTGAAACAGACAACAGATTGGTTAAGCTTGTTTGATTTATAGCATGTAACTGCTGAGATAAAATCCTGTTGATCAATATCCTGAAACAATGTTTTAAAAGTGAGGATTTTGCCTTTTTCTAGAAACTGTGCCAATTCATCATTTTGCACATTTCGCACTGAAGCACAAGTTTTATTTGTTGTTTTTGATTGAGGACTAGCTAATACACTTATAGCAAATGATCAGATATTGATGGTTGGTTTCTGGGTTGTACTTTTCTTTTAATAAGCACTGTTTCAGAGTCAGAAAATGCCTTTCACAAACAAAAGGGTTTCGTTTGTCAGGCGTGTTGTCCCGAGGTATTGCCTTACACCATCGTTCTCACGTATTCTGATCTCGGGGAAGACAAAATACAGAAAACTTTTTCTTTATCACAGTTACTTCGACAACACGATACTTTTTTTTTACTATTTTGAAAGAAAAAAAAGCTTTTGGGATACTGAAATTTAATAATATTAACTTAAACTCTTATTTTGTAACAAATTATATACAGATAAACTATTATTTTCATTAAAAAATTATCACGCCCCTTACATATTTCTATACAAACCTGATGTTGACCGCTCGACGACTCATATCAAACTGCGTAAATACATTCTCTGCGCATAGGATCCAAGAATACATCCGTTTTAATCAAAATAAAACGAACAATTTATTGACCAATCACAGCCAATCCCGCTCCAAAAACCAACATTTTAATTTAGATCCGGACAACAGATATATATTCTCTACTTAAAACAAACTCAACACAGATCAACTTGGACGTCAACACCGGCAAGCTGAGAGACACGACACAAACCAGCCTTCATGTCAACACCAACACGCTGTGATAGAAACAATAGCAGTGATTAGTAATGTGTAATTTAATCATTCTCTATATCTGTTGCTTTAGTAACAGCAAGAGATAAAAGTTACGAGTTTTGTATGTATGTAAATAAATTATACATTTATTTGCACATATTCAACGTTGTATTTTTTTCATCTGAATTTATGTTTACCAAGGCGGAGAAGCAATTAACCTCAAGTCTCTGTCTTTCAGTTTACCCACTTCCGCCTCCGCCACAAATTACATGCATTTCTAAAAAGTGTATGAACCTTATCTTCTAATGTTTGGAGAGTTTAGGATTCAGAATGAAGAATTTTAAAGTCTGTGTGAATGTGGTAATTTGTTATGTGTTACTTTTCGTCGTCTTTCAAAAATTGTGTTCCAAATGATTCCCTAATTGTTTCACTGATCAGGGTTCGTTTTTTTTTGTTGAAGTTACATAGTGAACTGAACCTGTCTCATTAATATTTTTGGATAATCGTATTTTATGTGAGGTGTGGATCGATCATCTCCTATCCAATAAAATACGATTTTCTAAGCAAAATTAAGCAGTTTAATATTTTTACTGTATATTTTTTTTAAAAAAATACTAAACTGTTTAAATTTTGTTTTACATTTTTAACAAGAATACTATTAAAATTCCGCATATATTATTTTTAAATACTCGTGCATAAATAATAATTTTTTTTAAATCAATGTTTATTATGAAAAATAATATCACAGAAAAATATTAAATTCAATTTTTATTCAATTCTTTCTTAATTCTAAATGCTTTCTTTCTTTTCTTTCTTGCTTGCTTGCTTTCTAAACACTTTTTCTTCCTTCCTTCCTCCCGTCCTTTCTTCCTTCTTTCTTTTTTCATTCTAAACGCTTTCTTTCTTTCTTTCTTTCTTTCTTTCTTTCTTTCTTTCTAAACTCTTAACGTTAATGACATCATTTCTCAATATCTGCTTTATTTATCAAATTTTGCCCCGCCAACAACTTGTCTTTCCTTTCCTTCCTGCCACAAACTCTTTTCCTTACTCTAATGGCTAAAATACTATCCTTTCTTTCCTTTTCTTTCTCCTTAATTTATTTCTTTTTTTTGACACACCTCCCCGCCTCCTGTTTGGGTTTCATTTTCCCGCGTAAATCTAAAGTATCACACTAAAATAAGCACTCACCGGAAGCACATGGCGCCACACCCCTAGAGAGAGAGAAAGTAATTTTTCTTCAAAAGCGGAAGTAGGCCATGCGAGACACACCTAGATGTTTTTTCTGCAGCCAATCAGAGCAACACTGTAATCAAAATATTTTGCAGGAAGCTTACCAGCATATACATAATGAATATTATATTCTTTTCTTTTTTTCTTTTTGTTTTTATTTCCTTATACGCAAAATGATATATTTACAAAGACACGTCCGTGGGTGAAGAAAAATGAAGTCAGGTGAATCGGCTGTACCGCGAAAGAGAAGCAAAGAATACAGATAATCATCAGAATTCAAAAATGAATAAAACTAGGTTCATGTTAGCATTTTCAGAAATGACACAGCGAAATGAGTAAATTGAAATACATTATCTATCTATCTATCTATCTATCTATCTATCTATCTATCTATGTGTGCGTGTGGCTCTATCGATCTCTCTCTCTCTCTCTTTCTCTCTCTCTCTCTCTCTCTCTCTATATATATATATATATATATATATGAATTGTTCAGATGTATCTATTTCTATTTGCTCATAGCTATCTGTCTATCTATTTATCTTAGTCTGTTCATATCTGTCTCTTAGTCTTTTTATAACTATCTTAGATTTTTTTCTATCTATCTATCTATCTATCTATCTATCTATCTATGTGTGCGTGTCTCGTCTCTCTCTCTCTCTCTATATATATATATATATATATATATATATATATATATATATATGCTCTACTTTTGTATCGAGCACTATTTTTTAAAAATAGTAACAAAAATACTAAAGAACTTTGGACTATTTATCAAACAAGTTCTTTCCTATTTTCTATATATTTTCACACACACACACACACACACACACACACACACATACACACACACATATATATATATATATATATATGAATTTGTTCAGACATATCTGTTTCTATTTGCTCATAGCTATCTGTCTATCTATTTATCTTAATCTCTTCATATCTGTATATCTATATTAGTCTCTTCATATCTATCAGTCTGTCACTCTCAGTCTTTTTATATCTATCTTAGTTTTTTTGCTATCTATCTATCTACATATGAGGTGCTGGTCATTTCCGATGAAATGTGAAATCACAGCCTTTCCAGCATACAAACACGCTTTGTACGAGGGAGATCTATCAAAATCCCCGCATACTCAGCAAATAGTATTTTTAAGACCGTCTGTGTTGGGATGAAACCATACCAATCATATATATATATATATATATATATATATATATATATATATATATGTATGTATGTATGTATATTTATAGACACACACACACACACACATCGTTTCGGTGCATTTCAATTTTTGGTTCTTACCATTCGAGGTGCAACTGAAATGCACCGAAACGTAGTTGCATCTTTGTAGTGAGTAAACAGTTTTTGTCTATATGATAAAATCATAATGAATAATTATCGCTCTACTATCGGTATGGAGCCCTCTTTTGGATTAATGCTGTGAACGTTAGATTTTATATATTACTTTCGTTCTCATTGCATCGGAGATATATATATATATGTGTGTGTGTGTGTGTGTGTGTGTATGTTTATGTGCGTGTATGTGTTTGAAACAAACGAGCAAACAGGCGGACAGACGCTGTCTTTAATCTTTTCATTGTATTGATAAGGTAATCTAATTGAATTTGATGTATAGGGCGTTTTTCCTGACATGCAGCTTTGTCTTACTTTCATTCTAACTTGAGTTAAGTTTATTTGGTTGGTTGTATGTAATTTGGTGAAAGAACCTTTCTGTAGTTGGTCTATGATATGTGTGTTTTTCATTGTCTATAATTTGGTGTAATAAGTTATCTAAGTGTCAAAAAAGGTGCAGTATTTCAAAGTCATAACAATAGAAGCTGAAAGTTTCTAATCGAAATTTATCATCTGATGTTATAATTATTTATTTATAGTGTGATTTTCATCCAGTACAAAACCTGGGAATCGCTCGAAACAGAAGTTTACAGGTTAAGAGACACAGTTTACGCGGATATGTGACGGAGATATCGGTTAATACTAGACTAGAACTGGTTAAGTGATCGGGAAAATACACACTTGGAAGTCGGTTCCACGGAGCAGTGGTTTGCGGGAAGAAGCTGCTCGAGTAGAACTTACATCTCACAAATGGAATATGAAGGTAATGAAGGCGATTCGCTACAATGTTCATAGTATAGCGGGTCTTAGCCGTGTAGGTTTGAACTGTTAAAACTGTAGTTCTTCTGAGCACCTTCCATAGAAATAGCGATAGAATAATAAGAGGCTTCCGACGTTTCGTCTGTGATAAAGGGTTGGTAGGGTGGGAAATAATTTGTCACTTACAAGGACGGGGAGGCACTTTTGGACTCTATCGAACCTGGAAGATGAAAACCCGCCAGCTTCTGCTGCTATATAAGAGAAGTAGCCTAATTTCAACCTGAGCTGACTCTTGTAAAACTAAACTATAGCACGCAGAGTCAGGTACAGTAGTCGGTACAGGAAACCGGCCATTTTTCCCACCATCTTTAGTGTTGGATCGTATGTACGTGCTTCACTTGAAGTCTGGATTGAGTTTAACCCTTTGCCCGTCCCGCGCATCATATATGATGCAGAGAACGCGTGATTTCCACGTCCGTGCATCATATGAGGTGCAAACAAGCGCCATGATTTTGAAAAAGAGTGGTAAAACTAAGGACGCTTAAGGAAAGGGTCTACTTTTGAGCAGGACGTTTGAGGAAAGGCGTTGTCTAATATTTTGCGTATCATATATAACCATAGGTCGTTTGCTCGTTTTCAGATCTATGACTACTGTAAGGCAACTCAGTTTAGTTGGCAAATAGAATGTGCTGATATATAGTGTTTCACTTAATCAAAAACCTGTGCATCTCATGTAATGCACAGAGCGTAGTGTAAATAACTTTCGATTTGTTCGTTATTATTATTTGAAACCCTATATATCAGCTCATTCTATTCGCCAAATAAACCGAGTTACCTTGCAATAGTTATAAATCTGAAAACAAGCATGAACGTCTGGATAGTACACGCGAAAATCCCCTGGACAAGCAAAGAGTTAAAACCCAATAAGCTATCGTGACACAGGACCTTCTTGAAGGAACATCTATTCATCGTAATTGGTGATAGTTGTGGGTGATGTGTGTGTGTGTGTGTGTGTGTGTGTAACGAATGCATGGCCGTAATTTTCGACGGATTTGCACCAAAATTTACATGTACATGCTCCAAGTTAGTAGGTAGGCCAAGACTGACTTTGCATTCCCCAACTCCCACCGATAGTGGAAATAATCGATGTTTTCATGCTTCTACAGCAGTTTTCATGTAGTTTGTGGCCATTTTGTATTGGCCAGAGTGAGAGCCTATAGCTGGCTGCCACGAATAGGCAGAAAGATTATATTGGCCAGCGTGAGAGCCAACAGCTGACTTATACGAATGTTAACTAGCATTCTAGCATGCAAAACAATCGATAGCTGCATTTGTCACAAGTGGGAAAAATTTAAATCTGCATGGCACTTTACTCCAATTAGCTCATTCGCTTGCTTAAACTCCATGTTGATTCTGATTCCGCAGAATTGGGTTGGGTGTGAAAAAGTATTTGTTGTTAACATTCTTTTTTCATTCGTTTTTTCCAGTTAGGAGTCCTTATTTAAAGCAGATCGTTTTGTGTTCATTTTGTTTAGTTCTTTTTTTCGTAACAGATTTAATGTTTAGTATAGATCTTAGAAAAAATTTGCAGTGTGAGATAGGCAAAAAGTAAGGCATGTAGCAACATCAGCACGGCAAAGGGCACTTCTTTAAAGGCAAGGAAGGGCAAAAATATTTTAAGTCAAGTGATAGCGATTGCTGTATGAGTCGTACGATTTTTGAATCAAGCACGGGCAACGCCGGGCCATGCTGCTAGTAGAATATAACTAGTTTGGTTTTCAAGGCATTGAATGTAACTAGCCATTTTCCTGCACTGATCTGTTAGAGCTCGATCAGAGGAAAAATCAGCTGCAAATCTCCGGCCATCTACAGTTTTGGAGGTGCATCGATATGTGGCATAAGGGTAGATATTCATAAATGATCGGAGTATAAGCTTAGATAATTTATATAAAATATAAAAGTCAGCTGATCCTAGAAACGACATCTTTGGGTGCCTGCTTTGATTGCCGCTAAAAACTACCTCCAGGGACCTACCCGTTAGGAGAAAACTTTATAATTCCAGTGTTTTCATATCTAGAGAACTTGTGCAGCAATTAGACCTTTGAAATATCTAATAAGATAGTCCTTGAGAAATATTTGTTTAGTACCTTACTGATTCTGTATGAATATTTATTGTTTAGTACCTCACTAATTCTCTAAATAATAGTAGGTAGAACACTATCAATGAATCGTACCGATCGATGACGCATTGCCTGTCCCTTAAGTGGTTGTTCCTATATATGCAATCAACAACCTACTAGTTGATTATAGCCCCGCAAAAGCTTGCTAATGGCACTGTAGAGTCAATACGGAGAAGGGGATGAGCGTTCACCCGCACTCATTTCTCCTTCAAGCAGCGGTTAAATAATTTTGCTAAGATCGGGGATAATTACGAGTTGATATTCTTCGCAACCACTGGGATTTTTCTGCACCAGTGACTTTCTTAGGATGAAGACTCACTGAGAAGTGGGGGAGACGGTAAGGGGATGTTCTATACCATCTAACGTTGAGTTAGAGGCTAAGATTGAGGCGAAGAGCTTTGCCTCATCTAACGAGGAAGATATGACCCCGGAGTCATTTAAAAATAGTGGGCACAGACGATTTGGCTCTATTCAGAATTCGGGCGGAGATCTTGCAGAAATCTAAGGATCTAATTTGTTTGCTTTCAACCTTGGCTTAGACCGCTTGTGCATAGCTAAACTTCGCATTTTCTAGAATTTTCTAGCTGTAAAAGTTCTGAATGCTGCAAGTGTCCAACTTCACCGCTCCTTGTGATAGATATTCAAGTAATGGCTGTAGCGCGTTCAGGGATGAATAAGAGCTGGACTTTTGGGTTTTGCTGGAATTTTATTTTGGGTATACAACTCTTTCACCAACTCTGAGTCTTGACTGGAAACAATTTACAGGATAAAATATTGAATTGATTGATAACGCAAAATCTTATCGTGAATCATACTTATTGTAAAACCCAGGTTGTGTGCGTGTGTGTGTGTGTGTCTGTACGTTTATATATTGGATCGGATTTCCTACATTTTTCAACCGATTTCAACAAAACTTCACAGGACTATGTAAAATTACCTTGCGGTGGTTCTGACAGCACCCAAAATTAGAAAAACATAATTGTTTTTGCACAAAATCAATTTGAAAACACGATTAAGAGGCATCGCGAGAATGAAAGGGGGACAACTCATATCGAGTTATACTTATTATAAAACCCAGGTTGTTGTGTGTGTGTGTGTGTGTGTGTGTGTGTGTGTGTGTGTGTGTGTGTTCGTTTATATATGGGATCGGATTTCCTACATTATTCAACTGACTTCAACAAAACTTCACTTTTTTTGGCAGGTAGTGTTTCTTATTGACTTGCACACTTTTTTCTTTATTTTTACATTCAGAATGCTTTAAAAATTCCATTTACAAGACAATTGTTTATAATAAAATTCTATTCAATCGGTAGACTCATAACGATTGAAAACAATGTTTTTGTTTGAGTTTGGGTTTGACCAATTCGTAAAAAAAAACAACAAAAAACAAAACAAAACAAAACAAAAAACTAATTAAGACATGCATGTCCGTCAACCTTAAACAATAAATTTGTCAATTTTATTTTTCAGTCTTTATGATGGTCGATACTTGATCTATCTCTTACTGTTACATCCCCGGGCAACGCCAGGCTCTACTGCTAGTCTCTTAATAAAAATCCAGTACAGTTTAGAAAGAAAAGCATTAGATATTTATTATCAATTAAATTTTTATTTTAAGCATTAGAAAGGGATTTAGAAAGATTACGACTAAATTCAAAGAACAATTACATTATATATATATATGTATATATATTATGAAATGGGCAAAGTCCGACAATTATTTTAAGACATTTTTATGTTTAACATTCTTTTTATAGATACAAATATTTAAGTAAATGCTCTGTTTATAATAAACAGTATTAAATAACATTTACCGTCCTGAATGTCCGAGAAATTTTCATAGAAAATATTCGTCCATTATTATGGACAGTTAAAATAAAATATCCCCAACAGTATACAGATTTTGTACCTCTAAGCATTTGTTTATCTATCTATCTATCTATCTATCTATCTATCTATCTATCTATCTATATATATATATATATATATATATAATATTTTCATATTCGTAGTCATATTTTTTTATTTTAGATTTAATTTTATAATATATTTTATTAAATATTCACCGTCGCAGCCTCTCTGAATTTAAATGCAGTTATTGATTCGCCGTTACGTCTCATCTTTTTAATGTTGAAATTGATATTTGCAACCGCAAGTTCTTTTCTAACATTTTCTTCATTCGCACTTCTCGTCTGTGCAGCTATTTTCAAGCTTTTTTGATGCCAGCTTCAAAAATTTAAATGCAACGACAATTGTCATCTTCGAATTCCTTGATTACTTTCTTTTATTGCCCACTCCTCTCTATCATTTTTTCTCTCATATTCTTTCACTCTCTGTAACCCATTTACGTCTTAGGGGCTTCACCACCTTGCACAGAGTGAAATGTTTTAAAAAATCGTGTTGTATTTTGAACGGACTAAATGTCCTTTTATTTTTCACATGAATATATATTAAATTAGATGATTAGATAATTTTGTAAAATGTTCACCATTATATTTACGGTTGAATGAAATAAGGCGTTAATTCAAGAAAAACGCTCGTTAAAAATCGAAAAAAAGGTGATTTATTCGCTAATGACTACTTGTCTCATCTTTAAACTTCCGTGTGGTCTTGCATTTTTATATTTCTAAAGCGCATTATTCATCTTCAAATGTGGCGTTGCACAAAAATGTCTTTCGCGTAGTTTTGATAATGTGCTCGGCTAGGAGAAAAAACTTTGTTGAAACTTTTACAGCTTAACCTCCAAAATGGCAAATGTGTTCTTTCTAGTACTGCAATTAATTCAACTTAACAATCTCCTTACTGTGTTTACATCACGCACAACCTTTCCATAAATATTCATTCACTTCCCATGAATGTTTACAGTTCTTTCTTATTCCAAATACATAAATTCTATGACAGCCATTTGCTTTTTCGATGTGTTTTCTTAAACATTTAAGAGTTGCCTCTTTCAGCTAAACTCAGTGTGCCTCTTTCATGAGCGAAAACAAATGAAAGCCTGGGTGCACCATCTACACTTTGTACAGAAGCTTGAGCACAAATGTTGTTTAACTAATCTTCAGGTGAATACCCGAAGACTTTCAAAGAGTTTTACAGTCATTATTCTTTCTTGGTCTTATACACATTCATAACAGCAGCTGTCACTAAGTTCAGTTTAGCGTTTCTCTATAATTGCAATTAACTCTACTAACCCATCTTAAAATATTTACAAATTTATAAATATTTGTAGCAATTTCATATTGAAATTATAAAATTTAAATCATTGGATTGTGAAACTGGTACATGATCCATGTAGCCTCGTTTTCACCTTTTCTGAACTGTTAGCAGAGTTTGTGAAGATTACCCCATGAAACTATAGATCAAGCCTGTCAATAGTCTGTTACGCAAGCTTAATAATGGTGTTGGGTGCATAAAATTGATGTTTAAAAAGACTACTAATGAAATTGGAGCTAAACAAATATATTGTTTCAGACAATTTTCTCACTTTTACAGCTTAGTGAGAGGTGATGTTTTTTTTCTCCTCCAGATAACGTAACACCTACGTACGAAAGGATAGAAGGAAGATACCAAAAACGAAACTACAAGAACTGATGCTTTGATCTCGAAAGAAGCCTAAAGAAAGAAAACTCTATTACATCATGGATTGATTACAATCTTTCGATATGGTTCCCTATTTTTCCAAATTAAGAAACATAAATGTGCTCATTTATTGTAAAAGCAATGGAGTATATAAATAATTTATGTCGGCCAGTCTTGAGACGAAATCAACTTCAGAAGATGTTTTTTTTTTCTGACGACATAACAAAATTAAATACACCCTTGTGCAAATTAATTGAAGCAAAACGAATAATTCCGTTATTATTTAATTTTTTTCGTATTTTTCCAATGAAAAATGACCAAATACACATGTTAGTACCTCGTAGGCCCGTTCTACGAAGTCGTTCCTTGCAGATTGACCACATATTCTTGATTGGATTTAAATCAGCAAAGTTTCAGTGCCAGTCACTAGAACTTTGATTTGCTCACTGGTAAGGCTTGTTAGTGTTTTCGTGCAACGTTACAATTTTCTTACGCTTCCTTGGAGTAACGTCCATCGCAGACAATGGCCGTAGAACAACTAATCGACAGTCGAGACATTAGTGTCTGGGCGTGATGAAAATCTGATGCAATCACGGATGACGCAATATTTTTCAAGACCAAAAATATTTCATCATAAACCCCGAAAATAGATTCATATTACTGTACACCACTGAAAATGACCTAATCGGAGAAAATAGATCGATTAGACCCTGTCACACCAGTGGGTCTAAAACTGACCGTATTTTGAAAGAAAGGAAACTAAAGCGGCTGTTTCAATTAATTTGCACAAAGGTGCATATAATTCCAAAACTGCCATCCTTTAATCATCATTGAGGACCATCTTTGCCTTTGATTTGCACGGCTGATGTTAACCACTAGGAGAGCGACTCATTGCGCTTTCTTGGTCTCACTCAAATGAAGTGGAACGATTATATTTAATCAACTGCTAGGAAGGTTGGTTCACTGTGTCGTGCCAACAGATTTTTCTCGTCAGAATGCATCCATTTATAAATTAACCATGCGTGCGTGCATTGAATATTGCTTCCATATCTAGCCTGGTGTCTCTACTAAATATCTCGAGATTTTCGACAAATTACAAGGAAGGGTCTGTAATGTTATCGATCATGACCTGGCATATCGACTTCAGTCACTTTCCCACCACCATGACGTGGCTTCTCTCCGTCTTTTGCATAAATATCTTCATGGCAATCATTCTAATGAATTCTCCTCTGTCTTCCTGAAACCTGTTCTTTTATTGCCCTTTCTCCTCATTCTCTTTCTCTCACAGTAACCCCTTGCATTTCATTGGCATTATCACCATCCTCTGTCTTCCTGAATCCTGTTCTTTTATTGCTCTTTCTCTCCACTAAAGTTTTCTCATCCTCTTTCACTTCCAGTAACTCCTTGTGTCTTGGTGGCATAATTGCCATCTTCTGTCTTCCTGAACCCTGTTCTTTTATTGTCCTTTCTCCTCATTGGACTATTCTCATTCTCTCTCACTACAAGTAACCCCTTGTGTCGTGGTGGCATGAAAGCTGTTCTTTAATTCTTTTCTATTCACTAAAGTCTTCTCATTCTCTTTCACACCCAGTAACCCCTTGCGTCTTATTGTCGTTATCACTATCTTCTGTCTTCGTGAATCTTATTCTTTTATTGTCCTTTCTCCTCACTAAAGTCTTCTCATTCTCTTCTAGTCTCAGTGACCCCATTGCATCTTAGTGGCATTAACGCCTTTCTTGGAGTTAAATGATTACAAACAAAAGGTGATTCTTTCTTATATAACGAAATAGAACTAGGTAGGATAGGCAATAATGAGTTAATGTTATCTGCTGCATATTTAGAGTTAGGCTTAGGGTTAGCAGCTCGGACCAAGAAATCGGTGATCCAATCTTTTTGCATTCATTATCACGTAAAAACATTGTAAAACGTATAAATCCATCTCTTCTCGTTTCGACTAAGTTTTAAATAACAAATAAGAATGGATTATCTAGCTGTGGTTGGCAACCAACTTAGAAGAAGGAAAACTCCAAATTCCATACAGCATGTAAATCATGTAATTCACAATGCCCCTATAATGAAGTATGATCTATAAGGATGACTACGTCAATGTATTACTATTATTATTATTATTATTATCATTATTATTATTATTATTGTTATTATTATTATTATTATTATTCAACTGACTTGTTGGTAGTTATTTTCACCCTCGCGCTCGCCATATTTAATTCCCATTGTTGAAGACATCACTAAATTCCCTGAAGCCAGGCCAAACAAACAAATAGACATTCCTGGAACGTACATAGATGCATCTACACAATGCCTCCATCATGTTGCAGGATCCATGCCCTGTTGATTATCCGCCGAAATTCAGATGAAAATAGGAATTACACCTTATTAGGTAGCCGTATATAATCTTTTGAAGTGTTAATTTATAAAGTTTGCTCGTCCACATCTTCATTTTGACTGTAATATTTTATGCGTATCGTGGCTCTATAAACACTGCCGCTCACTTCTCATGTCTTAGTGAATATATTATTACGTACAGTAATGTCTTCCAGATGGTTCTTTGGCTTTCATTGCATAGAAGATTATTTTCTTTTAGTTCTTATTTGATTGCTGCAAATTCTTACTTCTAGATTTCTTCTTGTCAAAATACAAATTCAAGCATTTTATGCCATTCGTCTATTTTCTTGTTTTTAGTATTACTCTTATATGGAAATAAATTTATCTTTTTAAAGTAAATTGACGGGACTCTTATCAAAGAACTCCTCCTAGAGTCGGGAATTGTTAACTAAACTAAATTTTATGTCTGAATAGATTCGGAAACAAATACTTCTCTAATCTGAGGTGGGCCAGAGTTCAAATCTTATGCATCAAATTAAATTGTACTCTTGAAGAAGAAATAAGAATTAAATCATGAGAAAATAAGGTTATCGAATCAGTTTATATTTCTTTATAAAAGTAAAACAGATGTGGCAGAGTGAAAACAATGGCACATTGGGATCTGTGCAAACGACGAGAATTTGGATATGGGTGCATAAAACGAGCTGAAATCAAAGAACCTGTTCTAGAAATTAGAAAAAAATAATTTTGAGAATAATAATAATTCTTCAAACATTTGCAGAAAAAAAGACAATGTAATAGACTTGAATATAATTACAGACCTATGACATGTCTACCTTTAAAGGGAAGGATCTTAATTGGATAAATTACAAAGAACATTCATGATTCATTACAAAACCTTATATTGCTTCTTGTGGAGAAAAATGAATGCATATGGCGAATTTAGGGATACTAGATATTTTAATAATTTCAGATTGCTCGACTTCATAGCGGAAGCTATAGGAAATTAAGGGTAGACCAAATTGACGGAAACTAATTTCAAACACGATCAACATAAAAACATAAAAAAGGCATTTTAATGACGACACGCTATTACCGTTCATTACTCAACAGCAATCGTAATAGCAAAGGTGAGATTAGATATTTCCTTATAAGGAAATAGTCGCCATTCATTGAACAGTTAGCGTTACAATTTTTTGAAAATTATCTTAAAACATTTTTTTTTAAAGAAATTAAGTTTGTCGGGTCCAGTAACTGTTATTTTTCTTTCTAGCATTGAGAAGGTTTCCTTTGTAACTTTTATTTAAGAAAGTGTGGAAAGTCAAAATATTGATTATGTCATCATTTTCCTTTCTACTTATATTTACAATACATTTTATTTGTTGCTGCTGTTAATAGTCTTCAAGTGATTTGGTTTCTCTTAGCTGATAAAATCCTTTGTGAATCTGTAGTGCCAGACTACGACATCTGATGAAGTGCAGTCATCTTCAAGACTCACGAAATTCGTTTACTTGAATTTATTTTAATCCTTGATCTGAGAAAGCGCTTGTATTCCGATGACAGTTAAAATATTTCTGAATGTGTTTGGTGCAATGTCTGACATCCACATGAAAGTCTCAATCTGCCGAGAATATTTGACTCGAATTCTCGAATGTTTTGATTTTGTAGCATCTTGCAGTATTGTGGGAAACTACCACTAGCGCAAACTATTCAGTCTTCAATTTCCTTATCTCCTATGGTAATTATAATTGATCTATGCATAAATGTTTTTTAAAATGTTTAGAGTATATTAAATCAACATTCTGAATTTTTGCGATTGATTAATAGTATGTGAGATCACTGCTTTCATTTCAATTCCAAATCGATCGGCTTATATATATAACTTTTTTATTGCTAATGTCGCTTTCTTTGATAATTTTTTGGTAAATGATTAGTTTTTTTGTCTTTATTTTTTGTGCATAATGGCTGAAGCAGGTTCGTCATCTTCAAAAAGCTCTCAAAATACAAGGATCTTGAAATCGAAATCTCAAAAATGTGGCACATGGGAACATCATTTCACCCCAAGTAAGGCAATAATGCCGCTAGGCTATAAGTGGTTACTGAGAATGGAAGAAAATGAGAAAACGTTAATGAGGAGTAACGACCATGAAAGAACAGGTCCCAGAAGACAGAAGATAGGGTTTGGCGTTGCGTGTATCTTTTTAAAGATCGCGGGTTTCAGGGAGGGTGGGAAACTGAAAGACCTTTCCACAGGGTAGAAATTGGAGATACGAAACGTTTAGAATAGAACTTACGGTTATGTCTAGTTATTTCAGCAGTCAAACGATGAGTTTTATTTACCAATCTATTAGTACACCTAAGTTCGAGGTAGCAGGCATGAAAGTTTATTAGAACAACTGCCATGAAAATATTTACAGAGGAGAGCTATATTACGGCAGTAGAAAAATGACTGAAGTCGAGATGTCAGGTCACGACCGATAACATCACAGATCTTTTTTTGGATTTTGTCGAAAGTCTCGAGATATGCAGTAGAGACAAGATATTTTTTTTTTTTTTTTTTTTAAGCATTGTGCCCCAAGCAAGGCGTGAAGCCACTAGGATGCAGGGGGGTTTGGAGCGAGAGCAGATAAGAGTGATAGGAGAAAGGAAGAGGAGAAGGATAGTGGGTAGATCAAGGTAACTGGAGATGTCGATTGACATTACATTTGAATAGTTGGAGATTATAGCTTTCGGGGAAACAGTAATTGGGGAGGGTGTTCCACTGGCGAGAGGTGCGAGGTATGAAGCTATTGGAGTAGAAGAGACGGCTACATTTGAAGGTTTCTACGGTGTAAGGGTGAGAGCGTGATGCCAGCCTCGTAGGGCGCTTGAATTCATGGAGTCTGGGAACCAGAGAGAGCAGCTCATCAGAGCAGTTACCATGGAAGTATTTGTAGAAAAGACAGAGAGAGGCTACGGCGCGTCTGTGAGAGAGTGACTGTAAGCAAGACGCTAGATCTGAGCCAATTAGATTACATATCCTTCTCTGGATCTTGTCGAGAACTCCGAGGTAAGCAGAAGGTGCTCCAGCCCATATATGGCAGCAATACTCCATGCAAGGGCGAATTGTTGTTTTATATATTTGAAGTATCGAGTCAGGGGAGAAAAATTTCCTGGCTCGGCACAGAGAGCCAACTTTCCTCGCGGTGGAAGAAGCAAATTGACTCAATGTATTTGTTCCATCTCAGGTCAGCAGTCAGCGTGAGACCGAGCAGACGCAGGGAGTTGCTCTCAGGAAGTTGACTATCAGACATTTTAATGGGGGGCAGGGAAGGATCTCTATGGTGGTTAATGGAGAGTAATTTAGTTTTAGTGGCGTTAAAGTTGACCAGCCAATTCTTGCCCCAGTTAACAACTGATTGGAGGTCCATTTCAAGACGCACGGCCAGGTTAGTTTTGTCGCCGACACTAGACTTGTTTTTGAGGCAGGAGTAAATTGTAGTGTCGTCTGCATATATGCCGACCTGGGAATTTATAGCTTCAGGAAGGTCGTTGATGAAAATGAGGAAAAGAGTGGGGCCAAGGATGGAGCCTTGGGGCACACCTGCGTTAATGGGGGTAGGAACTGGAGGAGAATCCGTTGAGAACGACCTTCAATTCTCGGTTAGACAGGAATGATTGTATTAGATCAAACAGTTGACCAGTAACACCATACCCCTGGAGCTTACGAAGAAGCCCGGCGTGCCAAACCCTATCGAATGCTTTGGAGATGTCGAGGGCCACAGCACGAGCCTCACCGTTATTTTGAAGGGCTTGGTAGACGGTTTCAGTGATGGCCGTAAGCACATCAGCTGTAGATCTGGCGTAGTGGAAACCATATTGCTTGTCTGAGAGCAGATTATGGGATGTGAGGTGATTAACCACTTCGGCATTGATTAGGGCTTCGAAGACTTTGCCGAACAGGGGTAGGAGACTAATAGGACGGTAATTAGTGGGGTCAGAGGGGTCTCCAGAGTTCTTAAACACAGGAACTATGACAGCAATATTTAATGCACGGACGAATGGTAGATTTATAAACGTGTAAAATGGATTCTGGCTTGAAAAATTGTCTCGCACAACAAAATGAAGCAACTTTCTTCATTTCAGTGGAAAATGTGAGCCTAAGAAGGCGCAAATGATGTCATTTAATAAAGTTTATCATATTAATTTATTCCTTTAACTGCTGTAGTCATAGAATCTAGCAAACGATATAATATTTACGATTCAGTGCTAAAGAAATGCATACATTTTCTTAAAATACACTAGAGAATCACAAAGAACTTTATCAGCTAAGAGAAACCAAATCACTTGAAGACTTTTAACAGCAGCAACAAATAAGTCCGGTGTTGGATCTGAAGAGACGTCTGCAACCATCACTTGTTAGGATAGGAGAGTTTAAGGAGCGGAGAGCTCTGGCTTTTCTTTCGATTCTCTACTTCACTATTTGTCTACCTCTGTTTTCAATGGATTCTGTTTAATCATACTCTCCTCTTCTCCAATTGTTCTGCTTCTTTTCCCCAATTAACTAGATTTCTCTCCTCAGCTAAATATTTTAGAGCTGATCCTTGAATCGACAAAGTGGGGCTCCATGTGGTCTCTTGCCAGATGCGAGCTTCAAGAAGAGGATTGGTTTGTGTAGGCGGATACATGAATACTACTTCTCCTACTATTGCTACTAATATTACTACTACTACTACTACTACTACTACTACTACTAATGATGATGATGATAATAATAATTGCCCTGATGTTACACCAGTCTTTGTTCTCATGGTTTCTGAACTTAACTGATTGAAGGTGTTAATATGCACATGAAGAATTAATATAGACTTCAGTCAATTGAGTACGACAGATTTGTTTGCCAGTTGCCTGGCCTTAACCAGTTAGGCATGACCCCTTAAAGCAGGGGTCACAAACCTTTTTTTCCCAGAGGACCACGCAACTGAGAGAATGACGAGCGCGGATTGGATAACCATTTCGTTCAATACAATAAACTGAATGCACCAAAAAATAAAGACAAAAAACATAATTATATACCAGAAAATTATCAAAGAAAAGCGACATTAGCAATAAAATAGATATATCACACCCAGTGTGCACATATCCGAATCACACAAACTAAGCAGACCTAAAATTTAGTGAGATTTGTAAAAATGGTGTTTACCTTTTAAGGTATAATTAATATTTGTTTTGGTATTGTTGCAGTCAGGCAAGAGAAATGTTTTCAAATATTCATCAGTCAACCTCGTTACATGTACTTTAGATTTTATGTTTTCAGACAAAATATATGAGAAAATTTGTTGAAATCAGTCCTTTTTATATACGACACTCTTCAAACTGGTTTAAACAAGGCATTACAAGTTAAAACAATCACTACAGCAGATTCGTCATCGTTTTCTTAGAATCTTAATTGCTGACACTTACGCAAAAAGCCCTTGGATATGAAAAGTCGCTGAATTTTTTATTTCATTGATTTTTCTAAAACTTATATTACTGTCAGATGCATAAATTAGATTGGCCAAATTTTGGCACTTTTACATAAATTTATTCTAATTTTTTACATAGTAAGCTTAAGTACAATCTATTGATAATTCCATATAAATAATTATATTTTAGATCATTTGTTGCACAGTAAGATAGTGCGCCAAAAGTACTGATATTGCTGGCCGAATTCGACCCACGGGCCGTAGTTTGGTGACCCCTCCCGATTACCTTAGAGGCTGAAGTCCGGTGCACCTCTGTTCATCAATGAGCGTAGCTAAAAGAGAATCATAGCCAAGCTTCAAGAAAAATTGATTTTTTAAATAGTTTGATTGACGAGGCAAGGGAAGGCGGCTTGTAATCTACATCTATCGACTTGGAAACACCTTCACTTAGAGACTCTCTAAGCAGACAGCGTTACCGTCATCAAACTGGTTTACATGAGTATATTTATTTGCGTGTACTCTAGCGTCAATTTTTTTTAAGTACTAATATCTCTCCTTAAATATAATAACACTACTACTACTACTACTACTACTACTAATAATAATAATGTACCCTTAAAAATCTCCAAAAAGCTATCAACATGCAAGGACCTTGAAATCGAAATCTCAAAAACGTGGCACATGGGAACATCAACAGTCCCTGTTGTAGTTGAAAACCCTCGGATTGGTTGGAAAAGACTCCAGTAGACTAATTGAAGGGATTCCTGGAAGCCCATGCCTTAAAGAAATACAAAAAAAAATTGTTCTAACGAGTACAGTCCACACCTTACGAAGGGCTTTATCTATGTGTTTTTTTTTGTGCCAGTGGAAAATATCATGATGCCATTTCTAACCTTAGGTCTCTGGGCGGGACCCGGAAAGAAATGTGTACACACCAGAAATCAAAGGAAATAATAATAATAATAATATCAAATAAAACAATGTGCTTTCTTTCTGATATGCCAAACCCTGCAGATTTTAATGTATCTTTGAATAAAAATACAAGAATCTTTAAGTGGGAATCTAAAAAAAAAAAAAAAAATTTGGCACATGAGGACATCAATAATTCTAGATGTAGTTGGAGTTTTCGGTTTGATTGGAAGAGGTTTCGATATACGCCTTAATGAAATACAAAATATCTGTACTCGCAAGTACAGCTCACACATTACGAATAGATTTATCTATGTAAAATGTATGAGATCTTAAGGTTTTTTTAAAAAAATTATCTATTTTTTTTTTTTTTTTTTGGTATTCTTGGTAGCCCATGCTTGAAAGAAATAATAAAAAAAAACGTTCTCACGAGTAGAGCCGAAGGGTTTTATCTATGTAAATTTTTTATGATTTAAAAAAAAAACTGTTCAGCGGAAAATGTCAAGATATTATTTCTGGCCTTAGGTCTCTGGTTGGGACCCGGAAAGAAATGATTACACATCAGAAATCAAAGGGAATAATAATAATGATAATAATAATGATAATGTTATCGGCCTTCATCTGGCATCTCGGCTTCAGCCACTTACCCACCGCCGTAACGTAGCTTCTCTGAGCTTTTTCTAGAAATATTTCCATAGTAATTGTTCTAATAAGCTCTCGTCTTTGGTACACAGATTTCACGAATTTAAACGTAGTACTCGATTGGCAGCTAGGTCTTATCATTTTCTTCTCTTGAATTTCTCCTTTGTGGAATTCACTTCCAGCTTCTTGATTTCCTGCAATTGCGATATTCAAATATTTATGTTCGTCATCATCTGTTTTTCTTAATCATGATCTTTTTATTGCCTTTTCTCCTCAATAACGTTTTCTCAGTCCCCTCTCTCATTTCACTCATTGAGCTTTAATGGCTTTATCGCCTTGTTTGGGGTGAAAAATAAAAAAAAAACTTTCTTAGTAGATAGAGCGTTCATTTATATTTTATTCATATGTATATAAGTATATGTATATGTGTGTATGTATGTATGTATGTATGTATGTATCTATCTATATATATATATATATATATATATATATATATATATATATATATATATATATATATATATATATATGTCTACGTATGTATCGGTCTGTTCAAATCTATTTATCTAAATCTGTTCGAATCTATAAATCTATCGATCTATCAGTTTGTTCAGATCTATCTATCTATCTATCTATCTATCTATCTATCTATCTATCTATCTATCTATCTATCTAACTATCTATCGCAGTTTGTTCATATCTATCTATCTCAGTTTGTTCATATCTATCTATCTATCTCAGTTTGTTCATATCTATCTATCTATCTCAGTTTGTTTAAATGTCTCTCTCTCTCTGTGTCTATCCCAGTTTGTTTATATCTATCTATCTATCTATCTATCTATCTATCTATCTATCTATCTATCTATCTATCTCTCTCTCTATCTATCTATCTATATATGTCTACGTATGTATCAGTCTGTTCAAATCTATTTATCTAAATCTGTTCGAATGAATCTATATATATATATATCTATCTATATATATATATATATATATATATATATATATATATGTCTACGTATGTATCAGTCTGTTCAAATCTATTTATCTAAATCTGTTCGAATCTATATATATCTATCGATCTATCAGTTTGTTCAGATCTATCTATCTATCTATCTATCTATCTATCTATCTATCTATCTATCTCAGTTTGTTTAAAATGTCTCTCTCTCTCTGTCTATCTCAGTTTGTTTAAATGTCTCTCTCTCTCTATCTCAGTTTGTTTAAATGTCTCTCTCTCTCTCTCTGTCTATCCCAGTTTGTTTAAATGTCTCTCTCTCTCTGTCTATCCCAGTTTGTTTAAATGTCTCTCTCTCTCTGTCTATCCCAGTTTGTTTAAATGTCTCTCTCTCTCTCTCTCTGTCTATCCCAGTTTGTTTAAATCTATCTATCTATCTATCTATCTATCTATCTATCTATCTATCTATCTATCTCTCAGTCTGTTTCTCTCTCTCTCTCTCTTTCGCTCTGTATCTCAGATTGTCCATATCTGTCTATCTAATCAGTGTCAATTAATCTATCTCAATTTATTCATTGCTTGCTCTATAAGTTCGACCTTTGACATGCCGAAATGAATCACCTCTTCATATTAAAAAATCATGAAACCTTATTAAGGGATTTGGAATCAATAAGCTTATTCGTAAAGCATGCGGCTTTAATGCTTCCTTTCTCATGACAAACGTCAATTAATTTCGATTTCGAATGTCAGCTTTGTGATACCGTGTTAGTGAAGGTGCCAAAATCAAGGCCACAATCCCCTGGAGTTTGGACTGTTACCAATCGCAAAGAGATGTCACCCTTCTTCAATGTCAAGGTAAACGTATATTTCCTCAGTCATACAAACGGCTCATTTATTTCGTGTAACAGATTTGAACTATTCAAACATTTCCGTGCAATGAAAATCATGGATGAAACATCTTTTTGGCTCTTCACACCTTCTTCTCTGCAGTAAATAACCTTTGACACTTTTTGTTTTTGCTTCTGTAAATCATTCATGCGAATTCGTGAGTTACAGGCTGTTGTCTGTGAGTGTTAAATTCTCGGACCCTCTTTTCTCATTATACGTACCAAATATTTAACGTATTTATGACGATAAACTACATCCGGCAGCAAGGCATTTGATCAGGAGGTTTGGGGGGGCGTAGAATCTGTTATTCTCAGGTCCTGACACGGTGTGGTAGCACCTGTTAGGGGGTCCCAAATAGGGAAAAAAATGGTTAACCTCCTAAAGAACACGGTACATAGAAAGAAAGATTCATTTGAAAAGGAACCATTGAATTTACCTCCACAATGTAAACATCCTGACCCATTTTCATGGGAGTCTATATCGCAACGTTCATGTTATCTAATCTTTCAATGGAGTTATTTAATTAATGTATCTTTGAATAAAAATACAAGAATCTTTAAGTTGGGAATCTAAAAAAAAAAAAAATTTGGCACATGAGGACATCAATAATTCTAGATGTAGTTGGAGTTTTCGGTTTGATTGGAAGAGGTTTCGATATACGCCTTTAATGAAATACAAAAATATCTGTACTCCAAGTACAGCTCACACATTACGAATAGATTTATCTATGTAAAATGTATGAGATCTTAAGGTTTTTTAAAAAAATTATCTATTTTTTTTTTTTTTGGTATTCTTGGTAGCCCATGCTTGAAAGAAATAATAAAAAAAACGTTCTCGAGTAGAGCCGAAGGGTTTTATCTATGTAAATTTTTATGATTTAAAAAAACTGTTCAGCGGAAAATGTCAAGATATTATTTCTGGCCTTAGGTCTCTGGTTGGGACCCGGAAAGAAATGATTACACATCAGAAATCAAAGGGAATAATAATAATGATAATAATAATGATAATGTTATCCTTCATCTGGCATCTCGGCTTCAGCCACTTACCCACCGCCGTAACGTAGCTTCTCTGAGCTTTTTCTAGAAATATTTCCATAGTAATTGTTCTAATAAGCTCGTATACACAGATTTCACGAATTTAAACGTAGTACTCGATTGGCAGCTAGGTCTTATCATTTTCTTCTTGAATTTCTCCTTTGTGGAATTTCTTCCAGCTTCTTGATTTCCTGCAATTTGATATTCAAATATTTATGTTCGTCATCATCTGTTTTTCTTAATCATGATCTTTTATTGCCTTTTCTCCTCAATAACGTTTTCTCAGTCCCCTCTCATTTCACTCATTGAGCTTTAATGGCTTTATCGCCTTGCTTGGGGTGAAATAAAAAAAAAAAAACTTTCTTAGTAGATAGAGCGTTCATTTATATTTTATTCATATGTATATAAGTATATGTATGTATGTGTGTATGTATGTATGTATGTATGTATGTATCTATCTATATATATATATATATATATATATATATATATATATATATATATATATATATATATATATGTTCACGTATGTATCGGTCTGTTCAAATCTATTTATCTAAATCTGTTCGAATCTATAAATCTATCGATCTATCAGTTTGTTCAGATCTATCTATCTATTCATCTATCCATCATTATCTATCATCTATCTATCTAACTATCTATCGCAGTTTGTTCTATCTATCTATCTCAGTTTGTTCATATCTATCTATCTCAGTTTGTTCACATCTATCTATCTATCTCAGTTTGTTCACATTCATCTATCTATCTCAGTTTGTTTAAAATCTCTCTCTCTCTGTGTCTATCCCAGTTTGTTTATATCTATCTATCTATCTATCTATCTATATCTATCTATCTATCTATCTATCTATCTATCTATCTCTCTATCTATCTATCTATATATGTTCTACGTATGTATCAGTCTGTTCAAATCTATTTATCTAAATCTGTTCGAATCTATATATCTATCGATATATCTATATATATATATATATATATATATATATATATATATATCTACGTATGTATCAGTCTGTTCAAATCTATTTATCTAAATCTGTTCGAATCTATATATCTATCGATCTATCAGTTTGTTCAGATCTATTCATCTATCTATCTATCTATCTATCTATCTATCTATCTATCTATCTCAGTTTGTTTAAATGTCTCTCTCTCTCTGTCTATCTCAGTTTGTTTAAATGTCTCTCTCTCTCTATCTCAGTTTGTTTAAATGTCTCTCTCTCTCTCTCTGTCTATCCCAGTTTGTTTAAATGTCTCTCTCTCTCTGTCTATCCCAGTTTGTTTAAATGTCTCTCTCTCTCTGTCTATCCCAGTTTGTTTAAATGTCTCTCTCTCTCTCTCTCTGTCTATCCCAGTTTGTTTAAATCTATCTATCTATCTATCTATCTATCTATCTATCTATCTATCTATCTCAGTCTGTTTCTCTCTCTCTCTCTCTCTTTCGCTCTGTATCTCAGATTGTCCATATCTGTCTATCTAATCCAGTGTCAATTAATCTATCTCAATTTATTCATTGCTTGCTCTATAAGTTCGACCTTTGACATGCCGAAATGAATCACCTCTTCATATTAAAATCATGAAACCTTATTAAGGGATTTGGAATCAATAAGCTTATTCGTAAAGCATGCGGCTTTAATAGGCTTCCTTTCTCATGACAAACGTCAATTAATTTCGATTTCGAATGTCAGCTTTGTGATACCGTGTTGTAGTGAAGGTGCCAAAATCAAGGCCACAATCCCCTGGAGTTTGGACTGTTACCAATCGCAAAGAGATGTCACCCTTCTTCAATGTCAAGGTAAACGTATATTTCACTCAGTCATTTTATGTACAAACGGCTCATTTATTTCGTGTAACAGATTTGAACTATTCAAACATTTCCGTGCAATGAAAATCATGGATGAAACATCTTTTTGGCTCTTCACACCTTCTTCTCTGCAGTAAATAACCTTTGACACTTTTTGTTTTTGCTTCTGTAAATCATTCATGCGAATTCGTGAGTTACAGGCTGTTGTCTGTGAGTGTTAAATTCTCCGGACCCTCTTTTCTCATTATACGTACCAAATATTTAACGTCCTGGGTATGACGATAAACTACATCCGGCAGCAAGGCATTTGATCAGGAGGTTTGGTGGGGGGCGTAGAATCACCTCTTAATTGCTGTTATTCTCAGGTCCTGACACGGTGTGGTAGCACCTGTTAGGGGGTCCCAAATAGGGAAAAAATAGTTAACCTCCTAAAAGAACACGGTACATAGAAAGAAAGATTCATTTGAAAAGGAACCATTGAATTTACCTCCACAATGTAAACAATCCTGACCCATTTTCATGGGAGTCTATATCGCAACGTTCGGGCTGTTATTGTTGTACACAGTAATCTTTCAATGGAGTTATTTAATCAAGTGTTTTTCGGTTTTGTACTATTGTCTTTGTTCTTACTTACATTTGTATTACTGTATTTAATTTAAATACTCTCCGGTACAGGATGTGGTGCAAGGACGTATTTATCTGTTTTATTTTTTTTTTGTCTTTGTTTCTTGGTGTAATGATGACGTACTCTAAAGGGAATGTATCCCTATACCCAAACTAGAAATGTATTCGGCTTTCTTGCAAGTCATGGGCTCGCGAACTTTAACCCTAAAAATGTTTATTCTGTTTTATCTGGGGGAAAAAAAAACATACTTGTGTGATTATTATTAAACGTCTCCCAGTACTTCTTTGAATAATGAAAAAGATTCCCTAAAAAGGGTGGAAGAGAGAAAGAGTGAGAGAGAAAGAGAGAGACAGTGAGAGAGACAGAGAGAAATTGTTGAAGAAAGACAAGTCTTTTAAAATGTATCATCAAATCCCTTGGGTGTTGAAATTCTAACATTACAATGACTAGTTCTTACCTACCGCCTTCTTGGAATTCATATCATTTGAACGACTTAGGTTAATTAGAGTAAGCATGCGCAGAGCAACAAGTATTTCCACCTTAAACATTTGGGAAGTTGAAAGCGTAAAATAACCGAACAAAAAAAAAAAAAAAGAAACAAAAGAGAGAGAAAGAGACAGAGAATTAAATACCGTCAAACAAATGGTGTAGGTTTGGCACGTTTGAAAAATAAATTTACAGCCCTGGCTCGTAGAGACATAAAGAATCTGACGGACGAGGAACTGGTATTGTCCCAAGCTCTGGGATTAAATAGAAAGTGGTACTGAATATTTCTTAATTCGACTAATCAACCATTCAGCCTTGCATAGAATACTGCTGCCATATATGGTATGATACTCCAGATGTTCATCTGGAAGTCCTTGACAAAATCCAGAGATGGATATGCAGTGTAATAGGTCCTGATCTGGCATCTCGTTTTATAGTCACATTCTCTGTGGCCTAAAGATTTCTATACTTGAAAAATTTTGCCGAAAACTGAATAATGTTTTTAAAACTAATTTTTAAAACAATCCCGTTTGTGTTGTGTTGGAAGCTTTACGATTAATCTTTAAGAAAATCTTTAAAATTTGCGACTTAAAGATTTTTTTCGAGTAAAATTTAGGCATGAAAATATTGATGACTATTATAAAAAGAACATTTTCTCAGATTTTTGTAAAATAAAGAAACTATTCATTATTAAGTAAATAATTTATGAATGTATACTGAAATTTTCATTTAAATTGGATAATTCCCTGTGTAACTTTAAAAAAAAGCGCTGTCCATCCTTCAATTTTCCCTCGCGTTTTGGTGGCTCTCAGGTTAAGAAACGTTGAAATCGACAAGTAGTAGAAATGGGGCCCAGTATCAAAGCTTCGGTCGGGGTGGGGAGAGACGCTAGGGTGGGCCCTGGTTTCCATCCAAGAAACATTAGCCATTCGGTGACCAAAGAGGAGACGCCGTCGGTTGAAATTAATAAAATATTTTTCTTAAAACAGCTTTTTAAGAAAACAGGCTTCTGAAGTCTAATGTTAATACTCTTTCGAGTACTAATGGAAGTTTCCTTCCTAATCTTTTGTTTAAAGTGGGGTGGAAAGTCAACATCTAGTATATCATTTTTTTCCCTTGTATTTGTATGTGCTATCCACTTTAGTTGTTGCTGCCGTTGTAAGTCTTCAAGTGTTGTCAGTTTTGTTATTTGCTTCTTCGTGATTCTGTAGCGCCAATCTATAAGATCTAATGAAGATTTGTCTTCTTTAAGGACTAGATTCATTCCCTTGAAGCCATTTTTAAACAGTAATCTAAGAAAATGATTGTATACAGATAGTTTAGACCAATGTTTCCCAACCTTATTCTGGCTGTGGCCCCCTTCAATTCAATGCAAGTTCTTATATGTCCCCTCATGCCAACATGAGTTCTTATCCTCCCTCTCACCTTGTCCCTCAACTTAATACATATAGGGAAATAAGAATATTAAAGGTTGTAGTTTGGATAGTACTAGGGTATCAAAACACTAACTTCAGTTGTAAATCAAAGGATAGTATTATTTGGATATTTTATTTGAAAAAAAACTTATTTATTTACAAAACAAAAAATACATGTACCATCAGTTCTATATTGTATGATTTAATGGGACCCCTGTGACTAGTGTAGGGCTGTTAAATTGCCAGTGTTTGGCTTGAAAGATGTAAACATCAGAGAAAGACATAAATTGTCTCTTTTTATCTATGTCAAAGTGATTTTGAGTCTTTGACAGTAGATGCATCATTCAGCTGAAACTAGACTCAACCAAAAAGGGAGTAAGAACAACTTTCCAGAGTGGGTAATTCTTATGCATGTCTTCATTCATCCACAGCTTCTGGTAGCCTCCATACTTGAACCTCACTTGAGCTGCTGTGTTGAAGTTCAATAAAACTTTCTTGTAGTGTGATATCAACTTCAGACGCATTAGCAATGAAGGGATCCACAAACCAGTGCAGCACTGTCATTTGGAGTAGATCAGAAAAGTGAGTTTTCATATCATTATGCAACTGCTTCAAATGATCAACATACACTGCTAGGTCATCATCAAGCAGCTCAGTGGATATATTTTCTAAGGAAGGAAACTATGCAAACTACCATCTCCAAATGTTTAACCAGAACAGCTTTAGTTTCCCATTAAATGCGTCAATTACCTCCTTGCAGGAAAACAGGGTGGAGTCATTTTCTTAGAGATCTTTATTCAGGACATTTAGCTTTTAAATGCTTTCTGTAAAAGGTGTATGCCATGCATGACATCCATATGAGAATCGATATCTGATGAGGCTATTTTAGTACACAATGTAAATTGTTTGTATAAAGATGATAGTTTTGACATTTCTAAACGAGGTGCATGCTATGTATGACATGAATACGAGAGTCAAGATCTGATGTGGCTATTTAAGAACATGTGAATTGGTTATATAGAGATGATAGTTTAGGTATTTATTAACGAGGTGTATGCCATTCATGGCATTCATATGAGAGTCGAGATCTGTTAAGGCTATTTAAGAAGACAATGTGAATTGTTTGAATAGAGATGATAGTTTAAACATTTCTGACCGAGTTGTATGCCATGTATGACATGAAAATTAGTTTCTAGATATGATGAGTCAGTTTAAGGACGCAATGCGAATTGGTTATACAGAAATGATAGCTTAGATATTTCTGAAAGTGTTTTTTGCCATGCATGACATGAATATGAAAGTCAAGAATTGATGTGGCTACTTAAAAACACAATGTGAATTGTTTGTGTAGAGTTGATAGTTTAGACATTTATTAACTAGTTGTATGCAATGGATGATATCCACATAAGAGTGCAGACAGGATGGGTCTATTTAAGGATATAATACAAATTGTTTGAATAGAAATGATAGGTTAAATATTTCTGAACGAGTTGTATGTCATGCATGACACGAATATACAAGTCAAGATCAGATGAAGCTTTCAAGAACACAATATGAATTGGTTGTATAGAGATGAGTTTCGACATTTCTGAACGAATTGTATTTCATGCCTGACATAAATATGGGGCCCAAGTTCTGATGAGTTTATTTAAGGTCACAATGTGAATTGATTGTATAGAGATGATAGTTTAGATATTTGTTAACGAGTTGTATGCGATGTAATACATGGATATGAGAGTCGAGATCAGATGTAGCTTTTTAAGTACACAATGTTAATTGGTTGTATAGACATCATAGTTTAGATATTTCCAAACGAATTGTATGCCATGCATGACATTGATATGTGACTGTAGATCTGATGAGGCTATTTAAGGAGACAATGCGAATTGGTTGTACAGAGATGATAGTTTAGACATTTCTTAACGTGTTGTATGCCATGCATGACATCCATATATGAGACTAGATATGACGAGGCTTTTTAAGAACACAATGTAAATTCGTTGTATGGAGATGAGAGTTTAGAAATTTGTTAAAGATTTGTATGCTATGCAAAGGTCTGATGAGGCTATTTATGTATACAATATTAATTGTTTGTATAGAGATGATTGTTTAGAAATTTCTCTTGGAGGTGTATGCCATGTATGACATGAATATCAGAGTCAAGATCTGATGAGGCTATTTCAGATCACAATGTGAATTGGTTGTATAGAGATAAAAGATAGACATTTTTGAACCACTTGTATGTCATGAATGACCTCCATAGAAGAGACAATGTGAATTGGTTGTACAGAGATGACAATTTACAAATTTCTGAACGAATTGTATGTCATACATGACATGAATATCAAAGCCTAGATTTGATGAGGCTGTGTAAGTACACAATGTGAATTGGTTGGATAGAGATGATAGTTTAAACATTTTCGAACGAGTTTTATGCCATGAATAACATCCATGTAAGATTGCAGAGATGATGAGGCTATTTAAGGAGAAAACATGAAGTGTTTGTATAGAAATGATAGTTTAGATATATCTGAAAGAGTTGTATGCCATGCATGATATCCATGTGAGAGTCGAGATCTGATAAAGCTATTTAAGAAGACAAAATGGTTGTATGGAGAAGATAATATTAGATATTTCTGAAAGATTTGTATGCCAGGCATGACCATGAATATGCGAGTCAAGATCAGATGCGGCTATTTAAGAAGACAATGTGAATTGGTTGTGTACAGATGATAATTTAGACGTTTTTGAACGAGTTGTATGTCATGCATATTATCCATATGTGTGTCTAGATCTGAAGTGGCTATACATGTTTTTGTTTTTTTATTATTTAACCTCAAGTATGATGATAGTCTCACTAGAACGCCAGGCGTGGAAGAGAATGAAAAGACTGTTGTGTGTAGAATAATACGTAAAATAGGACAACAGATTTCTGATGACAGACGATGGCAACTGACCAATCATTTAAATTGTTGACTACTGTACGTGGAAATGGAAGCAAGAATTCGGAAAGAATTTCCACGTACGAGAAGTTTGATAAAACAGACTATTAGATTATTATTCTCGGTCTTAAGTTTTTGGCTTTGTAGTAATTTCTGGTGTTGACCGAAACTACATAACGCACAACGGATCCTTCGTTAAATCTGTGTGCGACGATAAACTACAACCGGCAGCAAGGCATCTGATCGGGTGTTTTTTTTAGTAGCGTGGAACCACCTCTGTTTTCCCAGCTCCACTCTGACACGCGGTGGTAGCACCTGTTAGGATCTCAGCTATGGGAAAATAGTGAACTCACAAGCAAATTCAAAACGCAATGAAAGTATAAAAGAACATATTTCTAGAAAATGACCAACAATACCAGTTTATAACAAAATGACCAACAATACACTTTTAAAGCTAAATGACCACTAATACGTCTTATATGTTTCATATTAGAAGAAAATGAGTAACTACCCATACCAAGGTTCGAACGTGATACGCTGGACTTATGAATATGTCTTCAGCCAGGTGTATAAATAGCGGTGTCAGGCTACTGACTGCAGTGATTACTGAGTGACTATTGAGTGGAATTATCCAGTCGAATTAGTGTGAATTATTGTATGTCGATGATTTGAGTTTTGATTTAGAATTTACTGGACGTTAAGCCGAACCACGCTACTAACAAGGTCTTCACTGAAATGGTTATCTTTGGTTGACTTTTACTTCTTTGTTCTTGTTAAGTATATATTTGCATTTGTAATTAAATACTGCTTTATTTTAACATTGAAACCTTGAGTTATACTTAATTATTAAAGGCCACCGTACGCCACAAAAGTATTAGAATTACCAACAATCCATTTTTTCTGTAGTTGAATGCATGCAATTTCGTCCAAAATATATTTACTTGAAGCCATCAAATTTGTCCAAAATATTTAGGTTTCGTTATTAAATAACCTATTGAGATGTTGACATGCCGCTAAACAAAATCAAATAACCAAATCTATTCTAGATTTGTAGTAACTGATCCACACAGCTAGGTATTTGAGAGTTTAGACTCTGTTAGTTCCACATTCTGAATTTTTATGATTGATTCAAGGTAATTGCCAACACTATTCTCATGCCAATTTCTGAACCATAGTTTCGGTTCTGGAAAGTTTGTTTGGTTCGTCCATCGGACCACAGGCCGTGGTTTGCGCTCGACCGGCTGACCACGCCGCGTCGTCGGCGGAGACCACCTTCAGATTAATTTTAGATAGCCTATGACACCCCCTGAGTCATCGCTTAAACGCATGCTATGTGTTAATGAAATCCATCCAGTAGTTTCTGAGTTTTCGGAGGACAATAGGTATTTTATTTCATTATATGAGGTTTTAAAGATTAATTTTGATTATTTTTTTATTGCTTATAACCGAGGCTTTTTATCGAATTAATTCTTCAGCTCTTAAATTAAATTGTCTGAATTGGCAACAGAGAAGTGAAATGTGATGTGAGGTCGTCCGTAGCTGCTATTTTGGTTTATTTTCGGTGAGTTAAGAGACGAAAAAAAAAAAAAAAAAAACGTTAAGGTGAAAAAAAAATCCTCAAAATTTAGAAAACATAAAAACTAGTGATTAAATATGCGGAGAAATCAATGAACTTATTGATGTTTTATTCCTTTTACTTTCATTCTATTTCTGTTGCATTTTGGCGTAACTCGCAGATTGTTATTCTACCACCGTTATGCCAGCATCCAGGAAAGAAAAGAAAGGAGATTCTACCGAAATTTGTAGAAACAGAAAACTAGCCAAAAAAATGAATAGCGACAATGATTCAGTAATTCGGACATATTAAGATTTCTTCTTCTTTTTCCTCTTCCTACTTCTCTTTCTCCTCTTCCTTCTCTTTCTCCTCTTCCTCCTCCTCCTCCTCCAATCTGCCGTGTCTCTCCACGTGACGTAAGATTTGTTTCGTCCTTCTAATCCACGTTCTACAAACCAATTACTAAAAGCTCTTTAGATGGATTATTCACTGATTTCATTCTGTCTCTCTTATTATTATTCTTTGATATTCCAAGACAGTTTTTAATTGTTAGCCAAAAATGAGTACAATAGTCCGAATATAAATATTTTTTTTATCCCGTAGGGTCATAGTGGCACCATGGGTACTGCAGCTGCAGTAGAAATGGTGTTTCTTGGGCAAGATAGCCTGACGGGGGCCCAACCCTCTCCAGGCCCGTTTTGGATTCAGAGTTTTTCCTTCTTCTTGCCATCCAAGACTATAGATCCCATGCTGGAAGGAGAAGAAGAGAATTCATACCTTACCAAGTAATTGAATGGATCCGACTCGAATTTGAACTCCACACTCGGATTTCTCAATTCAAGCCGCTATCCATTACTCCACCGTGCGCGTTTCTTCATTCATTCTATTAAGAAACTTTTCTATTGTTCACGAACCCAATGCTTATTTATTTGGACACCAACTGCACAAAATTTACAGTAACTTGAATCCTTATCCACTTGTGCCATAGCTGATACCCATGATTGCCGCGACTAATTTGATTCGTAGGTCTTAACCTGATCAAGGCGTACACCCTCTAGACGTGTTCTTCCGTGGTCGAATGGCGACCATAAAGGTGTTCTTCCGTTACAAGGGTTCCTCTAGCTTTGAAGCATTCTACTCACTCATAAAACCTTTCGATGATTCATGGGGCCTGCTCCATACTGCACCAAAAACCGGCTATATTTTTCCGTGGCTTTGGCCCCCTTCCTGCCTACAGAACCACACTACAATGCGTTGTTCTATTATGCTGTAATCTCTGATTGAATAGTTCATACGTCTGACCTCATTGCTCCTTGCCACTTAAACGATAGGATGCTGCGCACGAAAACCTAGAAGTCATCACATGCGCACGCTTATCATGACGCGATTTCGCCTCATCTACAGAGTGTAATTAGTATGCAATCAATCTTTTTAACAGGTTTAATTGATAAGTATAGACATTCTATTTAATTTACGTACGCGCTGTTAAATTTATCTATTATTCACAGTTTAGGAAAGAAAATGGTTAAATTTAATAAACATAGAATATATATATATATATATATATATATATATATATATATATATATATATATATATAAATAAAACATATATAAATATGTGTTTGCAACTTAAATATTGCTATAATTATAGGAGTGCTCTATATTAGAGGTAGAGCTTGTATAGTAGTAGTTCCCAAACTGCGGTTGCCTATAGTACCTAGCCTAGTGTCCCGGAAGAGGATGGGGGTGCGGAAGAGGATAGCAGGTGAGGCGGAAGAGGATAACAGGTGAGGCGGAAGAGGATACCGGGTGAGGCAGAAGAGGATGTCAGGTGAGGCGGAAGAGGATAGCAGGTGAGGCGGAAGAGGATAACAGGTGAGGCGGAAGAGGATAACAGGTGAGGCGGAAGAGGAGGATAGCGGGTGAGGCGGAAGAGGATAGCAGGTGAGGCGGAAGAGGGAGGTGAAGCGGAAGAGGCAGGTGAGGCGGAAGAGGATAGCGGGTGAGGCGGAAGAGGATAGCAAGTGGAATGACTGAAAGACAATCAAAGATTTAGGAACAGTTTCAAAAATATCATATGCAAAAAAATAAATATGATTTCCAAATTTAAAATATTCTTATGCATTTCTTGTAATTGCATGCATGAGTCCCAGTATAAATATTTATAAATGATTATTGACCGATTTTATCATTGTGATATTTTTTAATTATATCAAGTATTATGAATATAGTAACTAGGGTCTGCAAATTGAAGGAGAAAGTTATCAATGATAAGGTTCTAATTTCAAATCCACGGTTATCTCCCTTTAACTCTTTCTCTGTATTTTTTTTTTATTTTAAAATGTACTTTTTATCGCATAAAATTTGATGAGAGGAGAGCAAATTCTTATTCCGAAAATGTGGCCCGTAGAAAAGGTTTGGAAACCACTGGTTTATAGAATCAGTTTTTCCTCCTCAATTCGATCTCCAGACTATTTTTTTTACTTTTTAACCCTTTGAGCCCTGACCACCGCTTTACCGGTGATAGAGAAAAGTGACCTAATGCTCCGTCACCGATTGAACAGGGGTAAAGAAAAATGACTTAATGCCCACCTACCGGTCGAACGGTGGGTAAACACTTGTAACTATTTTTATATCTACCGTGAAACATTAAATACCAGTTATTTGTGAATCTTCACTCAGGAGATCAGGGAGAAGGGTTAAAATGGTTCAGGAACGCAGGGGTCAAAGGGTTAATACAAACATTTACTTTTATTTTGCCGTATTTTGTATGAATAATAAATTTACAGTGAGTCCCCCGTATTCGCGGGGGCTTATGGACCAGAACCAGTCGGGAATAGTTAGAATCCGCGAATACGTGTACCCAGCCTAAAAGTGCTTATAAGTACCTATTTTGATTGTTAAAACCCATATGCCTTAAACTTTCATCCTAAGCACTTTAGAAACACTGAGCGTAAATTTTCTTTCATACGAACCATAACCGTTTTTAATTACGCCTAAATCGATACAACCATTGAAAATATTGTATAAATATGTGTAACAAGACATAAAATATAAAGTTTAAAACATTTTCTAAAAACAGAACTGTGATGAGCTACTAAACTTAGCATAAACCACTTTTAAAACCCCAGCCACAACCCCTAACAAAGACGCACTACGCATGATTTTGCGTTTGTTTTTGACAATGAAGATGCACAATTCTACCAATTTTTAACATAAAAAATGAACTATTTATATGTTTTAAGTCACTGAAATAACAGGAAAATAATACAAGAATATTTTAAATATGTTCTATCAAAAAAAAAAAAAAAATACGCGAATCGATGACGTTCTCTAATTTGGACATATGTTCAAAATACGTGAATATTCGGGGTTTCAGCGAATAACAAGTACATATGTTCTAAATAATGTTAAGAATCAATTTAAACGATAGTTATAAATAAAAAAAATGTGATATTAGCTGTGAGTTTTTCCCTCTTTCCAACTCTAATTATAATAGTTGATTCAATAATCACTCAAATATAATATACTGGAAGTAGTTTTAAGTTTTTAGAAATTAACAAATCAAAACCGTAAATTTTTTAGAGTAAGGCACCAAACCTTGTTTGTGAAACAACATAGGTGGGTACGTTTAGGAAAGTTAAAATAGCTCCTCGGTCATCCCCTGAAGCTCCTATCAAGAAAAAAATAAAAAATAAAAAATAAATAAAGAGAAAGAGAAAAGAATAGAAGCCAGTACCACCGTGGACCATTTATAAATCAGTTCGTTCAGTGGATTGGTTGTTACAGACAGCCAATCGGGTGCGTGGAAAACGTGGTCTATTTTCGTCCAATTTATTAAAAACGCTAGAGTCTATGTTACCGTTTAATCAGGGATTGATCTCCCCTGATTGGGTCGGCTGGTGATGGGGTGTATGATGTTGAAAGACCCGAAACACCCTGATGAACCAAGTCAATTAACATCACTGACGACTCCTTCCGGCGCCTATTTAAAAAAAAAAAAAAGAAAGAAAAATCCATGAATTTGTAGAGACGCGAATGTTGAAACGCGAATAGGTGGGAGGTGGTCTCTGTACTTATGATCAGTCTTCATAGTCAGAAAACATCACTCCATTGCACTAAGAAAGAAAAGAATATTTGTTGATGCAGCTTGACAGATATGCCCAAAGTATTTTCTGCTGAAACTTACGGTAGAACATGACCTTGTGCCATGCTTTACTTCAAATACACTCGCCTAGAAAATCGTATTGATTCAAAAGCGGAAATGTCCATCGTTGTGCCCCTACACACTCCAGTCCCTGTATTCAGTTCGGAATGACGTCATTATAACAAGCCACAATTAAAGAAGCGTATTCCAGCAGCTGCGATGAATTCATTAGCGACAAGCGAATGAGAATTTCGCACAGGAGATTGCATTCAGAACCAGATTATGGAGGGTTGACAGGCCTGTTCTCTCATGACAAGGCACCCACCCACTGCCAAGCCGTTCATAGCCAAATCGTATCCCTGAGAAGCATTCACCCCAACCAAATTGGATCCAGCCTCCCAATATTCTCATTACCACTATTTAATTAACGAGAGGAAAGGGCAGAGAATTTATATTCTGGTAACGGTGTTCGAGCATAGTTAAATGCTAGGATCATGATTTTCAAAACGAGTATGCGTTCCCTATTCAAAAATATCTAGCGCTGCACAATCTTCCATTTATTACCTTCAGACGCAGAAGCTAACTTAAAGAAGCCAAAAAAAAAAAAAAAAACAGAAATTAGAAAGACAATAAAATTCAGATGTTCGAATGTTGATTTTTAAGAATAGGCGCAGCATAGTCTTTCTTTTCTATATCGATTCATGCAGATGCTGTTTAGTAAATGTCTATGGGAACCGATTAAAACGTGAGGCCACTTCCAGTAAAGAGTAACGATAAAAGCAGGAATTTAATTGCTGTATTTCTAGGTAGGCAGCCTCCCTGAAATCACTTGGCGCCACATAATCTTCTCACCCTCATTTACAATTTATTTCGCTGATATTTAATAGCCAAATAGCGAGAGAAAGCTTTCATGGTAAATTTTCAGGGCCAGATATAATATTAGTTTATGAAAGTATCGGATTTAATTGCAGTCTTATTCAAGATGTATGTCTACTAGCGATGAAGCGGACTAATCTGGTGACACAGGTACTCATAGTTGGAATAAAAATGACATTGAACAAAAAGAAATCAACAGTTTTTACAATTGTTTCAAGAAGTAGGACTTAAACGTTTTCATTATAGAAACTCTGACCTGAGACTGAAATGAGAGTAGTGATGTTACATACCCGGAAACCATTATAACATCGCCGAATGTGCAATTGAGAGTCGTAACATTTCAAATACCTCAGACTATGGATTAGTTATATCATATTTAGAATAAAAGATGAAGAAACTTAACGTAAACCCTTTGTGCAAATTAATTTAAACAAAGCGAATAATTCCGTTATCATTGACCTTTTTTTTCGTATTTTTCCAATGAAACATGACTCATTGCACATGTTAACATTTCGTATGTCCATTGCCCGAATTCTTTCTTTGCAGGTTAACCACAGATTCTCTATTGGATTTAAATCAGGAGAGTTTTCGTGCTAGTCTCTAGTACTTTGGTAAGGCTTGCCAGTGTGTTCGTGCAGCGTTATAATTTTCGTACGCTTCCTTGGAGTAATGTCCATCGCTGACAATGGCCGTAGGACAACTAATCGACAGTAAAGACAATAGTGTCTGGGCGTGATGAAAATATGATGCAATCACAGATGCCGCAATATTTTTCAAGACCAAACAAATTACATCATACACCCCCAAAATAGATTCATATTACTGGACACCACTGCAAATGACCTAATCTGAGGAAAAATGGAAACCGATTACATCCTGTCACTCCAGTAGGTTTAAAACAGATCGTGTGGTGAAAGAATGGAAACTAAAGCAGTTTTTTTCAATTAATTTGCACAAGTGTGTAGAATAGGCTGCGCTAAGCGTAGTTTTGTCAAGGACCCTAAAATACGATAAAACTAAAATATTAACCTAATAATTCGTATTGTCCTTGATTTATTGATTCGTTTTTTACGGCTTATCAACCCATTGCAGGGTATTTAAAACTAGAAAATATTCTTTTTTGATAGAATAATGATGTAGTGGTACTCGTCTTACTAATTAACCCGTAACTAGAGTGGTAGAGAGAACTCGATTCATACCTTCCAAATGGTATACGCGCCTAAGTGAATATAACGAACCCAACTGGAGTTGGAACTTAGATCTTCAATTAGTAATTCAGAGCCATTATCCGTTACACCACCCACACTTCCAAGCTTACTGGACCATGTACCCTGTCCTTGAATAGCGTCGTCAGATCTAAACCTTTATATAGATGCAATGCATCGGGCCCATTTCATTAAGAAATGTCTAATCTATCACCTATAAACAAGAATTTTCTCAGGTCAATAATTAAACATGGATACAAACGAAGAAATCCTTTAAGTCTTCTAAAACACAATGCTTTATCAAATCGTAAAGACTTGTTCTACAGAATCTTTAGATTAGATTTATAAGAATATTACCCAATAACAAAATTGCTACACTTGAAGACTTCCAACAACAATATTTAAAACGGTTAGCACGTGTAACTATCATGATAGAAAGGAAAATATCGTTATAATCAAGACTGTCTACACTGCTTTAAATAGAAACTTGGGAAATAAATCCCCATTAATAATCCAAAGAGGGATCCGCGTTTTAGCGTGGATGATAGGTTTGCATTCTCCTCGACTTTCTGTCAACCAAGAATAGAGAATCTTGTTTACCCTGCTGTTTAACCCATAGCGAGAAGGGTACGAAGAAGAGGTAGATTCATGCCTTTTCTAAAGGCCATTGGCACACAGTGAACGGAATTGGACCTCGATGTTCCGATCCCAGTATAATTATTCATGGGAGAGTGGTATCTCTAAGTGCATATTAATCCATCACTTTCCCGTCAAACATCGTGATTGGCGAAGGACAAGAGCTCCGGATGAAAATATCTGGTGATGGGGTCCATCAGATAAAAGGAGGTCCATTCCTTTGCAACATTAACCTAATAACTCGAGTCGTGTTCTAAAAATAACCTCGTTTGATCGATTCTTTTACATGAATATCAGGCGTGGCACAAAATCCACTCAGAAGAATCTAAATTCCCAGATAAATGATTAAAAATGGATTTGAGCGAATTAAACTTGTAGGTCTTACGCGAGGACAATAATTCTTCCAACTTTGTGGATTGGCGCTAACGAATCAGAAACAGAAAATTTTCTGAAAAAATAACAGGAGAAAATGAAATAAAGACTTCCAACGGTAGCAACAACTATAATGGATAGCGTATGTAAGTCGAAAAGATACTAATGTCATAAGATGCTGACATTTCGCACAACTTAATCAAAAAGGTTAGGAAATATACGTTCGTCAATACTGCAAAGAGCAATAACAGTTAATGAGAAACATATTTAGCTGAAAAATTGCTTTAGATGCTGTCAAATCTGGTCTAGTGTTTCTTGTTTGTTTTAAGAAATCCTTGATAAAACTTTTAAATTTCATATCCTGTGAGGGTGTAGACGGCCATGTCCCTCCACAGTTTCCTTTTCATTATCATTGGCTTCATTCTTTAGGTTTTATTTTCTTAGTCTTATCTCTTTCGTTTTGTCTGTCATTCATAAATAGTATTATTTATTTCATTTGATTTCTGGTGTTTCGCGTTGTTTTTCTTACGCAAAATTTGAATTCAGTGCAGACCTTCTTTTGAACTGGTCTATCCTGCTATTTAAACCAAAGATAGGGGGAACAAGAAAAGGATATATATCTTTCTGAAAAGCAATACTGTGAAAGTGAATGCAACAGACTGGACTGGGATTTGAACTCGGCTCACCGATTCCACCTTCTTTAGACCTTGTGTATTACTACACTTATTGTCTTACGAATTGTTTGTGTCAGTTTTAGCTCGTAGCTTACACAGGGGATTGAATAACAACAAGCCTCTTCACTTCTTATTATTTTAGCAGTTTTCAACAAAGCTAAAGTCTAATTGGTCCCAACGTTTTCTCTGACTTCCAGTTCCTTTGTTTTGCTAAGATCTCCGGTTCCTGTAGCTCGACAAAAAAAAAAAAAAAAATCGTCCTGTTTTGAATATTGTGCATTGACGCCACAGGATCACAAAGAACTTTACCAAATAATAGAAACCACATCTCTTGAGGACTACCAACAGCGGCAACAACTAGAATGGGTAGCACATGTAACTTGTAGAGAAAATGACATAATCAAAACGTGTTGCATGCTCTCCCTCTCTTCTAGGGAGGTCTTGGTTGACGGGGACAATTCCCCGCATTCTTCTCTCTCGGCCGTCTTCTTCCCGGTCTGGTGTCGAAATGTTTTCAAAGCGAAAGAGAAAATCACTTACCTCGAAAAAGAGGTAGTGTTTTGTGCTTGGTTTACCGAGGGAGAATTAAAGATAAAAGTAGTTAACAGAAATCTGCCATTTTATGTATCAGAGAAGCTATGCTAATTTCTTTTCCTCCCTTAATCGCGTCGTCAATCATGAGAACTGCTTGGTAAGCAAAGCCTGTTGTTTTTTGCTTACCGGGGGAATGATTTTTCATCTTGGTAGGCAAAACGGCGTTTCTGGTGTTGCGAAGTGAATGTTCGACTTTTGACACCGGTTTTCATTACTACATGTCTGAACTTTGTGTTGGCACACGGATTCTTTTTTGGGGTCTATTAATCTGATTGGTTGATCCCCAAACAGCTTTAGTTAAATTGGCTAAAGTCTCGCGGACAGAAGGAACTGACTGCAGGCTTTAATTGCTACAATAAGTTTACAAGTTTTTTTTTTTTATTATTACAACACAGTATTTGAATTCCGGAAATAAAAGAAATTCAACAAAAGGGATTTTAAACTTATCTATTTCATTAAACACGTCGACGTGTACATTTTAAACGAGCCAGTGGGGTCGTTCTATCACTCTCACTGGGTAGCAAGTACCATACACGAAAATAACACGTCTACATTCATTGACGTGTAAAACTTAACTCCCTGAAATCACTTTCTATCTCTCTAACATTCCCACGTTCTACTCAGTCAATCAAAATCGACATCTCTATTTTGTCTTCCATCTGACTATACAGGTCAACTTCAGAAGGTATGAGCCCAAAAAAAAAAATAACAGTCTGAAACTATTATTTAACAAATGTTAACATTCCACACTACTTTAGGAAGGAAACCCCTATCAATACTGGAAAGGGCAATAACAGCGACTGGACTTGAGAAATGTGTTTTCGTGTAAAATTATTTTAAACGGAATATTTCATAAATTTCAAACGACACTAGTACTAATTAGTCGGTCAATGAAGGCAAAATGTTTTCTTGTAGGAAAGCAATTAATATTACCATTACCATTAGGTTACCTAATTTCCTCAGTTATCTGGCAATGTTGAAATATTTTTCTGGCATTTTGCCCTTCTTTAAATTTATTCTATGTTCTGCTTGTATATCGAAATTCAGTAATGGACACGTTCTTTTATTCTTGTCTATACCACACGCTTCGGTCGTCTGGATGCATTGGGAGATTCTATTGAATCTCAAACTCCAAGAGGGTTTTATGTGTCTCATTCTTTTGAACATATTCTGATGTTTGCATGTACCGTTAGTCTACATGGATAAAATGTGGTCGCTTGCACAGTTACCAGTGACTTGCCCCTTCCGCCCACTCATATCTCTTCTTTTATGATTTCTCTAAAGAACTTGTCACATTCGATTTTTATGCGGTTGATTGTCTTTATTTCGCCAATGCCTTCATTTCATGCGATTTATCTACCTTGATTCTTACTGGTTCTTGTCGTATAGTTTTCCTATTAAGAGAAAATCGCTTCATTCTTTAGGTTTCATATTTCATATCCGTAGTCTTATCTCTTTTGCTTTGTCTGTCATTCATAAATAGTATTATTTTATTTCCTTTGATTTCTGGTGTGTACACATTTCTTTGCAGGTCTCGCTCAGAGACCTAAGGTTAGAAATGGCATCATGACATTTTTCACTGACCGATTAAAAAAAATGAAACAGAAACATATTTTACATAAATAAAGCCCTTCGTAAGGTGTGAGCTGTACTCGTGAGAACAATTTTTTGTGTTTCTTTAAGGCATGGGCTAACTGGAATCCCTTCATTTAGTCGACTGGAATCTTTTCCAACCAATCCGAGGGCTCCAACCTCAACAGGGATTGTTGATGTTCTCATGTGCCACATTTTTTGAGATTTCGATTTCAAGGTCCTTGTATTTTGATAGCTTTTTGAAGATCTTCAAAGATACATTGCAGTCCGCAGGGACTGCCATATTAATAAGGATGTACTTTTTTGTTTGCGGTCTCTAATAACAATGTCTGGGCGGTCAGATTTGGTTGTTTTGTCGTGTGTATTGTGTATTCCCATAAAATTGTAACAGGTCCTATCTCCGTAACCGGGTCTGGGTGGTATTCATACCAATTTCTTTCAGTTTCATTCCCGCAGAAGTAGAAGTTGCAGATTTTACCGTGCAGATATTGGCCTACTCTGTCATAATGTGTTTTATATTCAGTGGGTGCCAATACTGTGCAACCTGATACAAGATGATCCATTGTTTCTGGATACAGAAACTGCATTTTGGGCTAACACAATATTTTAGTATGTGTACTTGATAATTTCTAGTTAACAAGCATTGGTCATGTGCAGCAAGGATAAATCCTTCAGTTTCAGCTTTTAACCCTGCACTACGTCGCCACTGATGGGTCCGGGGTTTGTCTATATCAGTTTGTTTGCTACGGGTAGAGTATTGGTCCTGATGAGGTTTATCTTGCCATTGTTTCTGTATCTGGTCGGTTGCATTTGTCTTTGTTTTTTTAACGTATTTTGCAGCTTCAGTCGGGGTATTATTATTATTATTATTACTTAAATGCCGTGAAAACGGACATGTTGTCGAAATAGAAACCGTCCTCAGAGGTTACTTTTCATTAAAAACAAGCGTCATGTCATTTTAGGACGTTGTCAATCATGGCTATCCCCTGTTCTCTGTCCCTTAAATTTATTATCGCTGAGTTACCATTCCTTCTTGGAAAAAGAGTTGTTTCCAACCGCCTTCTCTGCGATATTCTTTTTGAGAGTTCTCCTCCATTTCCTACGCTGGTTACCACCAAAATCTGAAAGGCACGATCTAACTCACTAATTTGCCCATCAGCTGGTGAGGTAGAAACATGAGGAATCCATCGCTTTTCCAAGGGTATTTTTCCGAAAGGATCACAGCCTGGAAATGTATCAATCAAGCTTTTCGTCCGCGTTTTCGTTATAGATTAAGTAACAGAGCAGATTGAGCTCTATAGCATTGGCTAGCAACCATTCTAGGAGACATAAGACTGAATTTAAAACCATTTGGGTGTGCAGCTGGCAATTTCATCTCGTCAAAACCCACCTGCTACTGAAACCACAGCAAAAAAATACCTACCATGGTGAGGCTAAAGCCTAATAAGCCTGTGATATTTTTCCTTTTTTTAAATCATTTCAACCCCTACCAAGGTAATAAAGCCACTAAGATACAAGGGTTTACTGAGTTGTGGAGAATACTAGAATTAGTAAAAATACTACTATTAAGGAAAGAGGACAATAAAAGAACAAGAATTAAAAAGACAGAAGATAACGACTGACATTGCATTTGAATTTTTGAAGATCAAACGAGACTGGGAAACAAGAAACCGGAAGAGAGTTCCACAAGCAAAAAGTGCAATAGAAGAAACTGTTAGCATAGAACTTACGGTTGCATCTAGCCATTCTATTCCATACAGCTGACTAAGCCAGAGTTCGAACACGATTCTATTGTCTGTGCCATGAACTGTTACATTACTCTTTATTTCTATTTTAATAAAGTGAAGAGAGTAATCGACTGAGACTGCACTCTGGAGGTAGAAGTTGAGGTTGAGGCTAGATCTTATCTCATGTTAAGGAAATCATTATGATTACGAACTTTAATATTTACTAAAATTAGCTTTTTGCTACCAGTCGGAGTGCAGCAATCAGAAAATTATCTACCCTGTACCCTCAAAAAGAAAAGTAGCAAGCGCTGATTAGTCAGATCAATTAAGACATTTAAATCATTAAAACGATGAAAGAAAAAAACCAGTAAACTACATCCTAAACATGAAACAAGAGATAAACCTGTATATCTGTTCAATAAACATAGAAGGAGCACGGCAATAGTTGAACCTATCCACTCCTATTAACCCGATCACAGCACAGGAGGCTGGCGCTCTTACCGAGACATAATCTCTAAAAAGGTTGCCAAACAACGCTATAGACACCTTCAAACTAATTATTCTTAATAAAACTTAAGCGATCTACTTTTATGTTAATATTCATTAGAATTCAACTCCTTGGGTAACCTTCAGAGAGGTTATAATAATGTAGTAATTCCCCCTTCAGCAAGAAGGAAATATCAGTAGAAGGATTGTGTAGCACTAATCTCTTCAGAGTCTGCATGCTGGTAATGTTTGGAAGCATGCAACTATTTTAGCCACAAAGCAGGTCCATGATGTTTATTATTATATCCGATATTAAAGTAAAAAAGATTTTTTTTGTGGTTAACTCAGCGTGATGTTTAGAAACCTTTATGCGAGAGCCTAACAGATTCGTCTTCCCAAGAGTTTTACCATTGCAAATCTTGTCCTAAGCTTTAAAAAACGTTGTTTCAGCGATTTTTATCGGAGATGTCATCATATTATTAGGGAACAGGCCAGAGACTGTGACTTGATAGTGGTGGTAATAGTGGTGATGATGATCATTCTCTTGACCTTTCCAATTATGATGTTTTATCATCTTTATGTCATCATTAATATTAAAAGACTCCCTTATTTGGTTAGTGCTCCTCGTAATGCAAATCTTTGAGCATGCGCACAGCCGCCCACTGAGGTACACGTCCAGCCAGCCAGCCAACGACAGGCAGCCATTTTTAATTTTCGTCTTCGTCCGCTCTCTTTCTGCTTGTTCTTTCTTTCCTGAAATCGCGAAACGAAAAGGACAGAGAGATCTGCGACAAAGATTCTCCATTGTCGTCGTCGTCGTTGTTTCTATTGCTGCGTGTAAAGCAAGACTTTTCGGTCTCACGACAGCGAGAAAACAGGAAGCGAGAAGGTGATGCAGTAGAAAGAGGGGCCGGGTCTGGTCGAGTCGGCCGTTCATGGTTTAGTTGCCAAGGAACAATAACAGGTTCATTGCGCATGTGCCTGGTCGAGCTAAACGTGTACCATTTGCTAGGGTCGATGGCCGCTTGTTGGACAATAATAGGAGCTATTTCATTCGTACAGGCATAAAAAGAGTTCACGATGACATTGCAAGGAACACGCTGACCTCATATGATGCTGTTAAACACAACGTGTTGCCGATTTGTATGGCATGACACAGACTAAATAGTTATTAAATTGTTTGGCATGAAAACGCTGATACCGTTGTAAGCATGACATCTTTAACATATACAATATGATTGTTATTACAAACAGGTAATCATAGTTTATATATTACTTAACTCAAAGTTAGTGATTTTAAGGGTTATAAATTCATTGCTGTTTTGAAAAAGATTCGATATTTTTAATTTATATCTTTTTTAATTTTTACATAATTTTAATGTTCAAACTTTAATATTTTTTAATTATATTCTATTTCTCAATATTTATTTAATCTGGGATTATTAAAACGTTACTGCATTAATTATTACTACATTTTATTCACGAATATGAAAAACTTTTCCACTTGTGAATTTTGTGCATGTAATCATAAACAGGTAGATGTGCCGGTATTGTAACATACGTAATGACTTGGAAAGAGAAATTGCAGAGCTGAGTTCGAATCCTGGTCACATTCGTTATTCCAAATTTCTAACAAATAACCTCGGAAAAGGTATTTTGTCCCTCTAGGGGTTAAATAGAAAGACACATAGCACCCTTTAAACTTGGTTGGCATCTACTTCAGGAAAGTAATATTTTTTTTACAGTTTATCAGCCCTTTGTCGGTTATTTAAAGACGAAGCATATTTTGGATTTTAAGAATTCTTTTTTAGAGTAAATAAGGCATTAACATTTATTTGAGGATAACAATCATTTTCATTTCAGATACAAGTCCTACTATTTAACCCATAGCTAGGGGAGGAGATGGGTTCATACCTTTCCCAGCGGTATTTGTGCATAAGTGGTAGTTTAGGAGGAGAACAACAGAGAATTCAAAACCGGTTCGTCTACTAATAGGCAAATAGAAGTTTCAGCCTTGGTTGGCAATTTATCAAGAGATGGTGACAATAAAAACACCCATCACCCAGCAGCCTGGGCCACACTAGAGAATGTGTCCGTCCCTAAACATGTACAATGAGCGAAAGACATCTGCGTTGCCACTGGTGAGGATAGAGTTTACGTTTTGACTTGGAGAATCCTAATTTTGGCATAAAGACACAATTATAGGCCACCCACAATAATAACAACCCACATGTTAAGTTAGCTGAGTATTACACCACTGGGATTACTTCTTAGTTATTTATTATTGTAAAGGGTGTTCCAATAACTTGGACCGATTTTAAATGTGAACTGAGTTTAAGCGTCTAATGATTTTTTCTTTTTCTTTCAGATTTGGCGGACATTTGGGAGATATTATTTTTCACACATAATTGCCATGACTTAAATAACATGATTCAAAGCAATTGTTAAGTTTCATGAAAATTGGTTGAAAGATCAACGAAAAATAAGAAAGAAACCAGTAAAAATCGCCATTTTTCGTATTTACGCGGGTTTTCACGACATGGGTGGACTCAGTTATCAAGTTAAATGACTGTTAAACAATAAAATTATTGTTAACTACAATTGAGTGAAGTTTGTATTAGATTGCTTGAAAATTGAGGGAGTTTTTAGCTTAAAATTTGTATTGAAATCGATTTACGTTGAAATCGATGTTTCGTTTTTCGCAGTTTTTCAGTGGCATAGCAATAAAAATGATGTATCGTTTAGCTCGTCGTGATGTAAGTAACTTACATACCGAGTTTAAACGAAATCGGAGGAAAAAAGTTGAATTTATCGATTTTTGATCGGTTTTATCGATTATTGATTTTTAAAAAAAATTACCGATTTTTTACGCTGAGTACCTATCTCTTACATTGTACAATGTATATGCCAAGTTCGGTCAAAATCATCTCGATGGATCTCGAGTGAAAAGGTATCACACAGACAGACAGACACAGACACACACAGATATTCTCTGTTTTATATATATAAATTATTTTTGACACAATAATCATTTTTATTTATGTATTTTTAATGTGTCCGAAAAAGTGACTGTATGTTTCATTTTTTATTTATGTATTTTTTATGGACATGTCACCTTCGAAAGCCCACAGTAAATGTATCTTTTGAGACGATTTCAAATCAATCAGGAATGGATAACACAGGAGAAAAACACAAGAAATAAGCGCCATTTGAGTTAAAAGGCAAAAATCAGCCGAACAAATAAAATTTGGAAGGACATATTCCTGTGTTTGTGTAAAGGTCAAAATACTTCCATATGAAAAACATTTTTCATATATTTCTTAAAAATAAAGGCGGTAAACATATCACACTATTTTCATTGTTCAGACAGTTGTCCTCATCTTCATTGCCCTATTCACAACGTTTCGGCCGTTGTGCGCTCCAGCCTTCTTCAGGTGATTGGAATTTAATACTAAACCATTTATTTCGACCACCGGCGTAGATTGTTCTCGTTCCACGTTCCATGACACTTCTGGATAATTCAATATCAGTTATTTTCCTTCTAACTAGACACACCAACCTTATATTCCCCTCTGCTCTAGTTTATTTTAGTCAGTTTAAAACATGAGTCCAAGAAGGCGAAGTGTGATGAGTAGCAGGAAAACCTGACCAGATATCCAATGCACGAATGAATGGTAGATTTGTAAATGTGTAAGATGAACTCTGACAAGAAAACATCTTGGTACGACAAAGTGACCCAGGTTTCCTTGCAATAAATGCAGCTATTGATTTGATATAGTCGTCCCACTCCAATTCAGTTGAAACCGTGAGGTTAAGAAGACGTAGTGTGTTGCTCTCCATGCGTTTTGTATCAGCCATGCTGATTGGTGGACAGGGAAGTTTCTCTATAGTGGTTAAATGAGCACCTTTGTTTTGGAGGCATTCAAATTTACGAATCATTTCCTTTCTCAGGTAACCATTGATCGGAGTTCATTTTCAAGAGCAGGGGTCACGTTAAGATTGATAATTTCTATTGGTACTAGAGTAAATGGTTAGCCATCAATATAAATGCCTACTTGGGAAGCGATGACATCAGGAAGATCATTGATGAAGATCAGAAACAGCGTAGATAACAGAGCCTTGGAGACACCTGCGTTCGCGTGAAAGGATCTGGGAGCGAGCCCGTTCAAAACGACCTTAATTTCACGATTTGATATGAACGACTGAATTAAATCATGGCCCAGTGGATAAAGACGTTGGTTAGATCCAGTGACTAGCTTCTAGTGATATAATGGCTGTCTATATCTCTGAGATGAGGTATTATGATTATTTACATTATTTACATGATTCGGACTGTCATCTCCATCTTCATTGCCATATTCACAAGGACACATGGCCCAGTGGATAAAGACGTTGGTTAGATCCAGTGACTAGCTTCTAGTGATATAATGGCTGTCTATATCTCTGAGATGAGGTATTATGATTATTTACATTATTTACATGATTCGGACTGTCATCTCCATCTTCATTGCCATATTCACAAGGACACATGGCCCAGTGGATAAAGACGTTGGTTAGATCCAGTGACTAGCTTCTAGTGATATAATGGCTGCCCATATCTCTGAGATGAGGTATTATGATTATTTACATTATTCGGACTGTTATCCTCATCTTCATTGCCATATACACAATTTTTCGGCCGTCTTTATCCACCTCGCCGTGTGTCAGGACACATGGCCTGGTGGATAAGGATGTTAATTTGATAGAATGACAAGACCCAAAGAGTTGTGATTTCTAGACCAGGGCACAGCAGTCGTGAACGAAAAACTTGGTGAGTTGAGTTAAAGTGAAATAACTGAGACCTCCGGATGGGGCATGGCATGTGGAACTAGGACAATCTACCACGGCAGACGAAATAAAGGGTTCTATTCGAAATTCCAATCATTTGAAGAAGGCCTGAGCTTACAACAGCCGAAAAGTTGTGAATAATGCAATCGAGAAGAAGATAACAGTCCGAATAATATAAATTATGCAACTGAAGTAAATAATTTAATAAAATCAATGATAGATTGCTGGCTCTTATTAAGAATATGAGTCACTATATTAAGCTGTAAATGCTTGAAAGACTTATTATATATGTTTTTTTATTTGTACTGTTATTGATAGTGATAAATAATTGATGTTTTTATTACATTGTTATTGAAGTAGAAAGTGATTTTCTAGTTTTGCTGTTGACTCTGTTTTAATTTCGTGTGGTACCTTCTGTATTATGTCCGTCATAAGTAGCCCTCTTTATCCGCTGATTCAACCCTTGAGATCTGTTGTGATCGTTATCCGCTTGTTCCACCGTTCAGCTCATTGGGGTTGGTCGTACTTAGTCCTCAAAGACTTACATATGTTCGTTATTTGTTCTATTATAGGTGTTGATCAATTGATGATTTTATTACATTGTTATTGAAGTAAAAAGTGATTTTCTGGTTTGGTATAATAACTTGAGACTGTAGTTTTTATAATAAATCCAATAACTTTAATAAAATATGTTGAAGTTCTCTAAAAAAATAACTAAAGCTTTGTTTTGGCGTCTAAAATAATTCTTTAAGATTTGACAAAATTTTTCAAAGCAGGTATGCGAGTCATTGAAGTTTATATGATTTTCATAATAACTTCAGACGGACGGTACACGGAAATATCGATAGTGTCGGGTAGTGTAATGGCGGCTTGTAAAGTGAAACCGTCAAGATGAATCCCGGCCCAGTTTGTTACATTGACTTTCGGACATCTGGAAAGTTTGAATACATCTATTTCTTCCACGTGTTATCGTTTAAGTAGTAGGGTAAATCTAAGATCGCTAGTCATGGTTGTCAACCAGCCTAATACAGTATCTGTCTATATTACTGAGTTGAGGACACATGGCACAGTGGATAAAGGCGTTAGTTAGATCCAGTGACAGCACCCAAAGAGTGCGAGTTCAATACCCGTTTAAGGCAGTGGAGAACTTTCAGAGGGGAATTAACAGGAGATAACTGACATCCATTAGACATGGCACTTGGAACTAGAACAGTCTACCCCAGTGAGCGAAATAAAGGGTTCTGTTCGACATTCCAAGCGCCTGAAGAAGGCCGGAGCGTACAACGGCTGAAACGTTGTGATAAACATGGCGACAGAGATGAGGATAATAGTCCGAAGAATGTAAATATTGTACAGTCTAGAACAATTATGAATTTAAAGCTAAAGAGAATTCTTCAGCGACTTCGTGATTCACCGTGCAACGTTTCTCTGTTAATGTTCCGGATTCTTGCTGTTATCATTATGATCAAACTAGATAGACCGGCTGCTCACTTCTAAAATAATTGAACTGTTAAAGCACCATAGATCGATATTAACGGGTACGTTCACTATATATATATATATATATATATATATATATATATATATATATATATATGCCGTACCCCTTCAGAATATTGATCATCATAGCACCCGGATCCCTTTATTATAGTTAAGATTTTATGACTTCTTTGAGTAACAGATTAGTTTCCCCTTGTCTTCTTTACAATCCATACATTCAGTGTAGTTCTTCTACTAAACTGACTGTCAAACAAGGCTAGAGAGTCAATTCTACTCTGATATTTAACCCATAGTTGGCGGTAATGTGATGGATTCATTTTTTTTCTAACAGGAATAATACAAAAATTTGAACTATTTTAACTGTTCAGATATTTTATGTATATCCGGCGCTGTTAAATTAACTTGGGTTGAAATAAGTTAATTCTTTTGTAGCCAAATTATATTTGCATTTTTGAGTGTATTCAGAATAAACTGCTGGTCAAATATTTAGAAACACATTAAACTTTATTTATATTCACTTTATCGTTTATTGGCGCTTATCACATCTTATGGTCAGGTTGCTAAAAGGTGAATATATCATTTTCTCATTATAGCAGCCACTGATTGTGCAGATGGTGTTTATTGCATTTTAAAGAAAAAATAGAGATTTTATCGATCATAACTTAGGAAACACTGAACGTAGTTTAATTAGTTGAGTGTTTTATGTGTATTTCATATAAAATTCATATTTGTTAATGAGCATAAGATCTTAATTATTTTCGCAGCTAGCATAACGAGTAAACGAGATTTTTGACGAACTGAGAAGATCGTGAAAGTCTGTCCATCTATGTTTTTAAGAGACTGAAGGCAACAGAAGGGGAAAAATACTGGAAAGAAATCCCCAAGCAATTATAGAATTTATTGGTAGGTGGATTAGTCGAAAGGTCAGATCTAATCATGGTATACCCAGTATTAAATTCAAGACAGGAACATCTTGTGAGCAATCTGCTCGAACGATTAGATGATACCTCAGTAAGTGGCATGAAGAATGTGAAAGAGAAAGCGAAGACCTTCGTTGGCGAAACTACATAAAGAACGATTGTTTGGCGATAATAATAATTTACTGATACAAGTTCTACTAATTAACCCATATCTGGGGGAGAAGAGTTGGATTCATACCTTCCCCAAGGGTATTTGCACATAAGTGAATATAACGAATCCAACTGGAATTGGAACACTGATTCTCTGATTTCCAATTCCGAGTTATTAGTAAATGGACTTCACTGAAGATTTCCAAACTTAGGAATAGGAATGGAAGCCTGCAATATTCTCTGATAAAAAGAAATCCAACCTTGTTTGTCCGGATGGATGTCTATATTACTGCAGTGACCCCAGCGTTCGAACGGAAGCCATTTCTACACGAGGAATTGGTTGAGGACGTGTAATTGTGTGGGGTGCAATGTCTGCTGCAGGAAAGATGGCCGTGAAAGTGGTTGAGAGGCACATAAATGCACGAAAAAAAAAATTGAATTCTTTATTAAAAAGGAAATGATTTCTAAAATGTCCAGGACTGTATGTTTATCTATTTGACGACCTTTTATTTCGGCAGGAGTAATAGAAACATCATACACTAACTCTAGTTTTTTATATAAGGGTGCCAATTAAGCTTCTTGTGAATAGCATTATTCTATTTCATCGCAGAGCTTTTAACGATTTTTTTAGATGAGTGGAACATTTCGATACGTTGTCATAGGAATATCAAAGTAATTGTTGCGTGAAAGCAGTTAGATATACCTTAGGCTAGCATTTGGAAACTACACTTCGCCATTGCAATTATTCCCAGTGTTGCATAGTCATATAATATTATTTGTAATAAAATGTTTTATAGAGATTTAAAAATAGGAACAGAAAATTATAATTCTAAATTGTGTAATTACGATTTTCTACAGAAGCATATTATCAACCTAGGACAGTTAGCAAGACAAATAAATCGCATAAAACAGCAATTATGAAAAAAAAAAAAGATAAGGGGGGGATTTAAAAATCAACTCAATTGATTTCATTACACCATTTTTTTTTAATCAAAAAATAAAAAAAAAATAGTTTCGGGTTCGTTCTGCGAAAATTTGTTCGGACAAAATCAGTTTACCCCTGACTTAAACCCAGAAATATCGATTGTACTCCATTTTATGAAGGCACGGTGGATCAATGGTTTGCGGAAACAGAAAGCCGACTTCTAGTCGAGTTCATTACATCCATTTATATTGTAATATCCTTGATAAAAATTATGAAGTCAACTCTTTCCCCCAACTATGGGTAAAATAGCAGAACATTCTTGGTCCTATAGTCTTATATGGTAATCAGTCCAGGAGAAGAAAACTGAATTCCAATCCCCTACTGCCTTTTAGATCCTGTCTCTTTAAGTTTAGACTAGAAGAAGGTAATTTCAAAAACAAATCTACATTTTAGATGAGGGACAGGGTAGTATCAACATCGCCGGAGCAAAAGGAACCGTCAAGCCATTGCACTATTCTACCTTGAATGTCATCAAGGACCACAATTTTGAGATAGAGGGTAGAGGTGACCATAGTGACGGCGCAAATTGCGCTGAATAAATGATGGGGATATGGTATTTTACGTCTAGTGATCACCTATTACCCTTGGCAGTGTAATGATATAGAATATCACTTAAGTATGATGTCTTACTCTTTAATGAACCTGCCAACGAAATTTATAACGACGACGATCGGTTGAAAAGTATTGATGTCGTTTTTCAGCATCTGAGGCGAAGCATCGATGATAATATCCCGGTAAAAATGCCTTCAAACCGTTGCACGTTCGTGTTTAGCTCAAACTTGTCAGAGGACGTCAACAATGTCTCCTCCACAGGTGAGATCACAGTCTTGTTAGATTTGAACTCACTTCCGGGAACTTCCGGAAGTTAGTTCTTAGATTAGAGAAGAGCACGATCTTAATGATGTGAAAGAAACGTTACACGTCGAACCCCAACTCGCGAAGTTTTTGATTAGCGGATTAATTTTTATTTTGCAGGTTATTTTAAGCCAGAAAATATTTTTAGATTTTTGGCAGAAATAAGGATTTACTGATACAAGTGATATTGATTAATCCCTAGCTGGATAGAAGAGTAGGATTCATACATTTCCTAAAGGGTATTTGCATTTTGAAGAATATAACGAACCAAACTGGAATCGGAACTCGTGTCTCTGATTTCCAATTCCGAACTCTTACCCATTAAACCACCCGCACATCCAACCATACAATATATAGTATTCTCAAGCGGTCATCCATCTAAGTACTGACCAGGTTCCGTGTTGCTTAACTTACCAAACTTAACTTCAGTGATCGTACGAGAATTGGTGCTTGAACGTGATATAGCCGTAAGATCATAACACCGAAATCCTATGCTTACATCACCTGGTATTCCAATGCGGTCTCCCATCTAAGTACTGACCAGGCACGACGTTGCTTAACTTCGGTGATCATACGAAAACCGTAAATTGAACGTGATATGTCCGTAAGCCATACCACCCGCACATCAACGCTTGCAGCATCTGTTATTTCCAAGCGGTTACCCATCTAGGTACTGACTAGGTTCGGTGTTGCTTAACTTCGGTCATCGTATGGAAACCGGTGTTTAAACCTGATATATCCGTAAGCCATATGACCCGCACATTCAAGCTTACAGCATCTGTTATTTCCAAGAGGTTACTCATCTAGTTATTGACTAAGTTCGGTGTTGCTTAACCCAGTTGATCGTACGAGGACCGGTGTTTAAACGTGATATGAACGTAAGCCATACGACCCACACATCCAAGCTTACAGCATCTGTTATTTCCAAGCGGTTACCCATCTAGGTACTGACTAGGTTCGGGGTTGCTTAACTCAGTTGATCGTACGAGGAACGGTGTTTAAACGTGATATGACCGTAAACCATACGATCCACATATCAAGCTTACAGCATATATTTATTTCCAGGCAGTTCCTCATTTATGTAATGACCAGGTTCCGTATTGCTTAACTTTGTTGATCGTACGAAGACCGGTGATTCAACGTAAGCTCCCAGTTTGCGAAAGAGAAGCTCCTACGAACGTTGTGGCTGGGATCGAGTGATGAATGGGAGTGTCTGTCGTATGGTATCTGTGAAGAGAAGAAGGAACGAAAAGTGCCACATGGCGGTGAGAGTCAGAATGCATATCACGGTCACTGTTTTCCAGATAAAACATGGGGAAACGACAGACTGAATAGCTTATATATGGCACAAGGCCGAAAGTAGGGGGAACTCATTGAGGATCGAACTCACTACTTAGTCGTAATTGTTCAAGCTTGCTAACGATTAGAGCCACCTCGAGGGGAAACAAGATAAGCACGTATTGGTTGTCTATTTTTTTTAATGGATTGTTACTCTTAACAGAGTTGGTGTCTCTATTGTCCGTAAATTTTGGTTGCCTCTCTGAAGGATTATAATTTGAAAACACTGGATTGAAGCGTTTATGTTACATCCGTCTGTACGGCGAGATCCCGGGTCTGCAACTAAAGAGATTTTATTTTAAAATCAGCTGGCGATGGTAATATATCTTCTGTTTTATCACTCGACTCAAGATGGAGTGACGCTGTTTTTTTTGTTTTTTTATGGGAACAAACATGGGAAAAATCTTTTACGAGAGATCAACAATGCAGCAAATGTCTCCTCATCACACCGTTGATTTGGTTCAGGAGGAGAGCAGAGGTAGATATTGTTTGGCACCAGTACCATTGTAGTAGTTGTAAGACTGTGGTTGATGCAACCTCAGTAGATGCAATGTCAAACTGCCTTTGTTTCCAGATTTTAACCAAAGGGCTTACTCTCGAAGTCTCGCTGTATGGGTATCGCCGCAAGGCAGTGAAGATTTGAAAGTTTTCATTTTCTTAAATGAACTGCCCACCAAAGCTGACCAAATAAGTATTGGAGTATCAACTAAATAAATCGATGTGATCCTAATGTCAGAAAGCAGACAACTCACTCACTGAATAAGGCTTTACAAATACAATGTAATTACGATTTTAATGGTTTTATCAGAATTAATTGTAAAACCTAAAGGTATTTTTAGCTGTCAAGAATAAACGAAAACATTATCGACAAAATATAGCCACATGCATAATATAAAAGTAATATTTTTACGGTATACACTGGCGTGCAAAACATTCGAGACTTATTTTTAAATTAGTTACTTTTATTAATTTTACCCAAAATTTAAATGTGTTTAGTAATATACTTTTCTCGGTACATTTTATGAAGTTTGAGGACCAGAAAACAAATTACTTTATATTCTCAAGATGTACGGTTGATGACAGAGCAGCTTAAACGTAGCGAAGCGGTGAAAAGGTCATGCAAAAATACTTGACCACAAGCGAGACCGTCATATAACATCTCTTAAATAAAACAGAAAATACAAAATATCAAAGTCTGGAGTTAGTGTTTTTGCCTTTGGTTCGAAAATTGCCTTAGTTCGACTGGGCATTAAATGGCACGAGGTCCAGATTTTTTCATTGAAAATTTTTACGTTCATCTTAGCAGTGATTCCAAAATACTTAGAGATTGGTTTTCGTCGGAGCACTTGTTCCTTCAGTTCCTGCCACAATGGTTCATTTATATTGAGATTAGGACGTGATCATTCATCCAAAAGTCGAACTTCTTCATCTACAAGAAACCCTTTTAATTGGACGTGATGTGTGGCAAGGAACATCTTCATTTTGAAAAAAAAATATCCATTTTCGTAATCTGGCAGATGAGTAGAATGGCGTAAACTAAAACAGTTTTCGTTGTTCAGGTTTTTTTTAACTATTTTCTTCTACCATCACTTTTGATGCAACCTCACTTATTTGCGTGTCAACCACGAAATTTTAATGGCTTTAATTTTACGTTGTTTCTTTATCCAACTGGTTTTCTTACAGTTCTCATGCATTAGAATTGAAATCTATTTTACATTCTTGAATTAAAATTGCTTTTGTCACTTTCCAGCATTCCATTTTAGATGATCTTCTATTCCGATGTTTTTTGTTTGATGATCTTGTTTTAAATTTTTTTTAAATTTGTGTTTATCTCTGATTATTTACATTAACTGTTATCCTCATCTTCATTGTTGGAGAAAGACGTTGGTTAGATCCATTGACTAGCTTCTAGTGATATAATCTGTCTTTATCTCTGAGATGAGGATTATTATGATTATTTACATTATTCAGACTGTTATCCTCATCTTCATTGCCATATTCACAAGGACACATGGCCCAGTGGATAAAGACGTTGGTTAGATCCAGTGACTAGCTTCTAGTGATACAATCTGTCTATAGCTCTGAGATGAGGTAATGATTACTTACATTATTTACATTATTCGGATTGATCCTCATCTTCATTATATTCTTTGGATAAAGACGTTGGTTAGATAGTGATATAATGGCTGTCTATATCTCTGAGATTATGATTATTTACATTATTATTGTTATCCTCATCTTCATTGCCATATTCACAAGGACCTGGCCCAGTGGATCGTTGGTTAGATCATTGTCATAGTCACTGAGATGAGGTATTATGATTACTTACATTATTTACATTATTGATTGTTATCCTCATCTTCATTGCCCCAGTGAATGGATAAAGACGTTGGTTCCAGTGAGCTTCAGTGATATAATGGCTGTCTATATTCTGAGATGAGGTATTATGATTATAATTGATTGCATCTTCATTGCCATATCCACAAGGACACATGGCTCTGGATTGTTAGATGAGCCTCTAGTAATATAATGATTATCTTTGAGATGCATTATGATTACTTGCATTATTTACACTGTTATCCCTCATCTTCATTTATTGCCATGGCCCATGAATAAAGACGTTGGTTAGATCCAGTGAAGCTTCTAGTGATATTTTATCTTTTGAGATGAGGTATTATGCGCATTATTTACATTATTTAGACTGTTATCCTCAACATATTCCAACTTTTCGGCGTTTCACCTTTTTCACGTGATTGGAATTTTCTTCAATATCTGTCTATAACTCTGAGATGAGGTATTAAAATTACTTGCATTATTTACATTATTCGGACTGTTATCCTCTTTTTCATTACCATATTCACAATGTTTCTGCCGTTTACGCTCCGGTCTTCTTCAGGCGATTCGAATTTTGTCTTCAGTATCTGTTTATATGAGATGAGGTACTCTGATTACATGCATTACTTACATTATTCGAATTGTTATCCTTGTCTTGATGGCTATATTCCCAATGTTTCGGTCGTTGTACACTCTGGCTTTCTTCAGATTATTGGAATTTTCGTCAATATTTGTCTATATCTCTGAGATGACGTATTATGATTTTTGCATAATTTACATTATTCGGCCTGTTATCCTCATCTTCATTGTAATATTCAAAACGTTTCGTCCGTTGTACGCTTCCGCCTTTTCTTGATCATTGTAATTTCAAACAATCTATCCCGGTGGACGAAATAAAGTGTTCGATTCGAAATTCCAATCACCTGATGAAGGCAAGAGCATACAATGGCTGAAACGTTGTGGATATGGGAATAAAGAGGAGGGTTACAGGATGTAAATAATGCAAGTATACCGGTTCAAGTTGTTCTTTCCTAATATTCTGCATACTGCATTCATTCCTCACTAGTTTGGCTGTTAATTTTGGATTGTTTACTGAGAATCTCGTAATCTTTCTTTCAACTGTCTTGTCTAAAATCATCAAACGATAAAAAGGGCCGATGAAAATATATCTCAGTTGAGAATTAAAAGCAAATGGAAACGCTTTAAGAAATTGTCTCCTGAAGGCGAACTTAAAGTGAGTTATGGCTAAACGACCACTTTTGATCAATGTTAAGATCTTTGAACAGGCTGGAATTGAAGGAATCAAGAAAGACACAAAGGTGTAGAGCACGGTGAAAATTGGTGTCCGCCAGAAATCTTCGAGGCAAAGTTGTCTCAGTGAAGCAAAAATTTTAAGCGTCACAACTGGGTCAAGAAATCCATGATAATTGACTTCTCGAAATCAGTTTTATGGACGAATTTCGGCTGACATTCGATGGATCTAATTGATGTGCCAAAGTAAGGATTTTATCCGATGCAAATGTGCCTGTAACCAAAAGAATTCAGCAAGAATGCGGCAATGTGACGATATGGGCTAGAATTTTCGACCAAACAATTATTGAACTATTTAAAGTCGATGGAGGAATTAAACTGAACAGTGCTAACTATTAGGATTTCATGAACAAGTCTTTCTTTGAATGGTACAAGACCCAGCCTCGCAGTAAAGTGCATGTTTATGAACGACAGAGCCCTTCTTATGCATCTAAGGTAACATATGAATTTTTTGAGCTTAAAAAATTTAAGTAAGAGAAAATAATGAAATGGGTGTCAAGTCTTGATCTGAATTTGATCGAAAATTTATGGTCAACTGTGAAAATGAAATTATATAAGAGTGGAAAAATTATTAGAGAAAAGCAGGCATATGGAAAGAAATTAAAACCGTAATGTCAGAAATTGAACTTGCTGAAGTGAATATCTGTCTATATCTCTGAGATGAGGTATTATGATTATTTACATTATTTACATTATTCGGACTGTTATCCTCATCTTTATTGTCATATTCACAAGGACACATGGCCCAGTGGATAAAGACGTTGGTTAGATCCAGTGACTAGCTTCTAGTGATATAATGGCTGTCTATATCTTTCAGATGAGGTATTATGATAATTTATTATTCGGACATTATATTCACAAGGATTATTCAGTGGGACTGTGGTTAGATTGATTCTCAAGTGATATAATCTTCTATATTTCCATGATTACTTGCATTATTTACATTACTTGGACTGATCTTCATTACCATATTCACGCAGACACATGGCCCAGTGGATAAAGACGTTGGTTAGATCCAGTGACTAGCCTCTAGTGATAGAATGGCTGTGTATATCTCTGAGATGAGGTATTATGATTATTTGCATTATTTACATTATTTGGACTGTTATCCTCATCTTCATTGCCATATTCACAAGGACACATGGCCCAGTAGATAAAGACGTTGGTTAGATCCAGTGACTAGCTTCTAGTGATATAATGGCTGTCTATATCTCTGAGAGGAGGTATTATGATTATTTACATTATTTACATTATTCGGACTGTTATCCTAATCTTCATTTCCATATACACAAGGACACATGATCCAGTGGACAAAGACGTTGGTTAGATCCAATGACTAGCATATTGTGATATAATGGCTGTCTATATCTCTGTGATGAGGTATTATAATTACTTGCATTATTTACATTATTCGGACTGTTATCTTCATTTTCATTGCCATATTCACAATGTTTCGGCCGTTTACGCCCCGGTCTTCTTCACGCGATTGAAATTTTTATTCAGTATCTGTTTATATCTCAGATGAGGTACTCTGATTACATGCATTACTTACATTATTCGAACTGTTATCCTTGTCTTGATTGCTATATTACCAATGTTTCGGTGGTTGTGCACTCTGGCCTTATTCAGGTTATTGGAATTTTCGTCAATATTTGTCTATATCACTGAGATGACGTATTATGATTTTTGCATTATTTACATTATTCGGCCAGTTATCCTCATCTTCATTGTAAGATTCACAGCATTTCAGTCGTTGTACGCTTCGGCCTTTTTCTGATGATTGGAATTTCGAACAATCTATCCCGGTGGACGAACTAAAAGGTACAGTTCGAAATTCCAGTCACCTGATGAAGGCAAGAGCGTACAACGGCCGAAACGTTGTGGATATGGCAATAAAGAAGATGATTACAGTCCGAATGATGTAAATAATGCAAGTATACCGGTTCAAGTTGGTCTTTCCTAATATTCTGCGTACCCTATCAAGTGAAAGCTAACTGTTGTCACTGCATAATTTTGGATTGTTTACCAAGAATCTGGTAATATTTCTTTCATCTGTCTTGTCTAACGTTTGCTGTCTTCCAGTCTTATTTGTACTTAAAACACTTCTAATAGTAACAAATGTCTTTTGGATGGTTTGAACACTGTTCTGTAAATTTCTGTTTCTGTAAATTTCAAGCCGCTTGATTATCTTCCTCTCAATAGTCACAACCTCCATCGTTGTTTCAGTTAGTCATGATTCTAGTGCATAAAAGCAAGCTAATGTCCAACTACAATGACTTTCTAATAAACTGTAAACTCGTGTTAATAAGATGAAGCAATTCTGACTTTGGAATTTGCATATTATCCTGACTTTATCGTGTATTTTTCATTAGCCAATAGTTTTTCAAGGCCATTTTTCAGCTTCAAAATCTTTAAAGGGGTTTATCTTCTGTTAGACGACACCTACGAAAACGCAACAACTTATTTTCTAAACCTAATGGTTCACAGACGCAACTGATTAAAGAATACTGTTAAACAATCTTCTTTTTTTAATAAAATAAAAGCGTATAATTATTTTATATATTTGTTCTGAATCTTTTCCCACTATACTGTAGATGTATTTAAAAAACCGTCCTGTATATGATGATAAACTACATCCGGCAGCCATGCTTCTGATCAGGAGGTTATTGAGGAGTTTGGAACCACCTCTTAATTGCTGTTGCGTCCAGATCCACCCTGACCCGGGGTGCTAGCACCTGTTATGGTCCCAGCTATGGGCAAATAGTTAACCCAAAATTGCGGTCAAAACGCTATGAAAGTATTATAAAAATTACAGTAAAAATTACCAGCAATACATTTACATAGTTAATACCAGCAATACATTTTTGTACAAAGAAATTACTAATGCCCCCCAAAAAAAAAAAAAAAAAAAAAAAAAAACGGTATTAAATGACCCAGAAGTAGATGTGCCCTTAAACAAACAAAGCAAAGCATTTAAAAATAGAAAAAACTCAGTCAAGTATTAAAAAAAAAAAACAACAAATTTTAATGATAATATATTAAAAATTCGAAGTTTTATCAGCCATTTTATAAGCATCTACCGATAACCATTTGGATTTTGTCAAGGAAAGTAGCCCCAATAAAAAAAAAAATCTGTTTTCTTTTTCATGAAAACTAATTTGAGAATTTTGTAGGAAAATATACCGGAAATTATTTTTTTAAAATGTTCACGTCAAATTTTTGGACTTGTGAAAAGTTGGAAAAGGTTTTTCATAAATAAAATTTCTTTTATATTGAACGGAAATTTTTATTTGTGTACAGAATTTTTTCAATTCCTAGCTTGTTTTGTATGAGCAGAAACCCATTTTTTAAATTTTATCCAATAAATATTAAATCTATACATTTTTTTTGTTTTTCTATACTGGGTGATGAGAAGAGTATATTATAAATACAAAATCTGTAATTTTTCTATGTCATTCTTTTCAGATTAAGATCATAATAATAAGAAGAATGTCTAAAAAAAAAATTTTAAAAATAAATAACAAACTAATTATTATCCGTTAAGGAAATTCTTTCTACTGAAGAAGTCAAGAAGTAAGACGCCTTTTTTTTCTTAACATGATCGAAAAATCTATTGCGCATGCTCAATTTCTTCTGAAAATCTTCAACGTAAACAGGCTAATATGAAGTGCAATTTCTTCATTAAAATAACCTGACTTGGTAAATATGGGAAATGCCTTATGCATCGTTTCACGTTTCTCCTTCTTTCTGTACTCTTTTTTTCTTTCCATCATTTTCCCTTCTCAAGTACACTTTGCTCCTTTCATAATAGTGAAAGGTGTTCTCTGATATCCCCGGTGAATTTTATTTCTGTTTCCTCTTTTATGACAATCATTCTTTAATTTTGTTCGTTCGTCCTTTTCCGTCAGCTCTTCCCAACCATTTTCATATTTTTTTAAAATCTTTAGATATAATTTTTTTTTCTTTTAATCTTATATTAATTTCATTAATTTTTCCTGACAAGAATTTTACACCCCTTGTCATTTAATATATTTTATTATAAACATTTTTCACTGATTTTATTGTGAGATTTCATACCAAGACGCCATCTTTTACTTCTTATTAATTCCATAGATCGGCCTTTCTTTTCTTTTTTTCTTTCTTAGCACCAGTTATACTCTGATCCCTCTTTCCTCCTGGTTTACATGGAAAGCTTTTTCGCAGTTCTGGACTGACTTGTTTTTTTTTTTCATTCGTTTTGAATATTTATTTATTTATATATTTCTATTTTCTCAGACATTTGTTCTTTTTGTACCCCTTTTCTTTCTTTTCTTTCGTTTCACCTTTTGATTTAAAACTGCTTTTCACTGGTTTCTTTCTTTATTTGTTTATTTGTTTCGGTCTTTCTATTTTTTCCAGATTTTAACACTTTTATTTTTTTTTTCTTTTATTTTCCCTTTTGACTTGAACACCTTTCTTTCTTTCTTTCTTTCTATTTTTTCCAGAGTTTTGCCATTTTTGTTCCCATTTCTACCTTTTTCCAGATTTTTGCTTTTATATTCTTTCTTTTGTTCTCATTTTTATTCCCTTTTCTTCTTTTTTTTTCCCCATAGATTTAAATCTTCCTTTTTATTCTTTTCTTTCATTCGTTCTCAGGTCTTTTTTACCTTTTTTAAATCTTCCTTTTCGTCCTTTCTTTTTTTTTTTTTTTTTTTCTCCCCCACTTTGATTTAAATCTTCCTTTTCCTTCTTTCTTTCATTCGTTTATTTCTTTCTTTTTTATTTCTTCCCCACTTTGATTTAAATCTTCCTTTTCGTCCTTTCTTTCATTAGTATATTTCTTTCTTTTTTTTCCCCACTTTGATTTAAATCTTCCTTTTCCTTCTTTCTTTTATTCGTTTATTTTTTCTTTTTTTTCTTCCCCACTTTGATTTAAATCTTCCTTTTCCTTCTTTCTTTCATTCATTTCTTTCTTTCTTTTTTTCTTCCCCACTTTGATTTAAATCTTCCTTTTCCTTCTTTCTTTTATTCGTTTATTTTTTCTTTTTTTTCTTCCCCACTTTTTTTTTCTTTTCCTTCTTTGATTTAATTTCTTTCTTTCTTTTTTCTTTTTTTTAAATCTTCTTTTTTCTTTTTTTTATTCGTTTATTTTTTTTTTTTTTTCTTCCCACTTTGATTTAAATCTTCCTTTTCCTTCTTTCTTTCATTCATTTATTCTTTGATTTAAATCTTCCTTTTCCTTCTTTCTTTTATTCGTTTATTTTTTCTTTTTTTTCTTCCCCACTTTGATTTAAATCTTCCTTTTCCTTCTTTCTTTCATTCATTTCTTTCTTTCTTTTTTTCTTCCCCACTTTGATTTAAATCTTCCTTTTCCTTCTTTCTTTTATTCGTTTATTTTTTCTTTTTTTTTCTTTCATTCCCTTTCTTTTTTGATTTAAATCTTCCTTTTCCTTCTTTCTTTTTCTTTTTCTTTTCTTTTCTTTTTTCTTCATTTCATTTCTTTTTCTTTTTCTTTTTTTCCTTTTTTCCCCCACTTTGATTTAAATCTTCCTTTTCCTTCTTTCTTTCATTCATTTCTTTCTTTCTTTTTTTCTTCCCTACTTTGATTTAAATCTTCCTTTTCCTTCTTTCTTTCATTCATTTCTTTCTTTCTTTTTTTCTTCCCCACTTTAATTTAAATCTTCCTTTTCCTTCTTTCTTTCATTCATTTCTTTTTTTTTTTTTCTTCCCTACTTTGATTTAAATCTTCCTTTTCCTTCTTTCTTTCATTCATTTCTTTCTTTCTTTTTTTCTTCCCCACTTTGATTTAAATCTTCATTTTCCTTCTTTCTTTCATTCATTTTTTCTTTCTTTTTTTTTTTTAAATCTTCTTTTCCTTCTTTCTTTGATTTAAATCTTCCTTTTCCTTCTTTCTTTCTTTCATTCTTTTTTCTTTTTTCTTTCTTTTTTTTTCCCACTTTGATTTAAATTTCCTTTCTTTTTTTCCTTCTTTCTTTTCATTCATTTCTTTCTTTCTTTTTTTTCTTCCCCACTTTGATTTAAATCTTCCTTTTCCTTCTTTCTTTCATTCGTTTATTTTTCCTTCTCTCAAGATTTCTTCTTTGAATCTTTTTTAATGAATGTTTGAATAATAATATTCTTTCTTTCTTTCTTTTCCCTGAATTTTTCTTTTTCTTCTATTCTTTCTTACTTTCTTTTTTATTTTATTTACATTTTCTTCTTTTATGTATAAATTATTTACACACTTTCTTTCTTTTTCTTTCTTTCGCTCTTCCCTTTTTTCTATCTTTCTCTTTCTTTCTTTCTTTCTTTCTTTGTTTTTCTTTCTTCCTTTTGTTCTTTGTTTTTTCAATCTTTATTTTTCTTTCTTTCGTTCTTCCTTTCTTCTTTCATTCTTTCTTTCTTTTTCTTTCGTTCTGCCTTAATTTCTTTCGTTCGTTTACCCTTT